>QJPP01000379.1:1572898-1948796 GCA_003996215.1 Jaltomata sinuosa
GATTTGCTGAGAAGCAAAAGAGCAATTTCCCTTCAGTTGTCAATGCAGCAGTGACATGACTTCAGAATCTTCATGGAGAAATGACGTGGCTTCTAATTCTGCTTGAGCGTCTTACAGGGGTGATGACTTCTTCTCCTCCACTTGCCTAAAATTTCACAAGGAAAAAGTAGAAAATATATAAGAGAATAGATTTGGTTATTCAAAAAGGATTGTTTCAGTTCCAAAGAACATAGAATATACTAAGTCAATAAACTCACATGCTTGATAGGAATCCTCTCATATGTAGTGAAACTTCCATAAGAAGGTGAATCCATTGAGAACTCAGATGTAGCCAAGGACTCTCTCCTGTTACTCTTTCTAGGTTTCTTCTCCATGCTCTGAGCCTCATCATTCTCTGATTTGGGATATTTCTTGCTATAAGATGAACTTATCTGAAAGCTGCTCATTTCTGAAGGACAAGATTCTCCTGCAACATCGACCTCTGTTGGCCAATTTTGAGAGGAATGCTTCTCTTTTACAACATGGTGTGTGGAAAACTTCTTACTTGAGACTTGATCAGCATGAGCTACTACTGGATGCATAGTCTTATCACTTCTGCTCTTCACATAGAGAACTGTAGCTGCAAGCAGACTCAGTGCAAGTGAGGAAATTCCCAGGATCCGATATGCTCCAATGTTATCTCCATCATGTCTATCAATTGAAGACTGCAGCATTTCCAAAGTTTGGGCATCTTCGATAGCAGAATCATCTTTCATTAAGCTTTCAGGATTGTCAATCACAGACTCAAGTGCAGCATCAGTACTGATAGCACTATCAGCAATGAAAGATTTGGATTCAACCAACTCAAGCTCAACATTAGAAGTTGTAAGCCCTTGGCCAAAATCCCTTTCTGAACTATCAGATTCATTCCCCTCAGCTCGGACAACTGAAACTTCTTCAGTCTCCGCCAAGTCATGCTGTCCTTGTTCTAAATCCTTTTCTAAGCTATCAGCCTCATTTACCTCCGCCAATTGAACTGCGGAAGTTTCTTCAATCTCCAACTCATGCGGTCCTTCAATTTCCACTTCATCACCATCATCTAAATCAGCTTCCATTTGAAATTCTTCCTCATCTGACTCAGTTTCATCCTCTTCTAATTCAATTGGTTCAAACTTTTCATCCAATTCCTCACTACTAGTACTACCTTTCAAATACCCGTGATATATACTGCTACTCTCTTCTAGATCAGTCAAGTTCATGAATTTTAAAGGCTGTGGGTAATCTATTCTACCAAGATCATTAATCAACTTTGAGAAATAAGAAATGGCTTCACCTGAATATTGCTTAAAGTAACTATCAGCCTTAGCCAAGACTGGAATATTAGCCTTAGCAAAGACTGGAATATTAGCCTTAGCCAAGACTGGAATATCTGATGGCATGCTGAGATTAGAGAATCTCAAGTCTATAGACCCAGGAGTAGCAAGTATAGGAGAATCAGTAACTGAGATTGATATGAAAGCAATCATGAGTACCAACAGCAGAGAAAAGAACTTTGATATTGTTGAAGACCTTGGTTTTGCTCTCATTTTTGCTTCAGAAACAGGCAGTGCAGGTTCAGCAATTTCCTCCGCAACAGGCATTGCAGGAACAGAAACTTTAGGCTCCTCTTCCTCTTCTTGGTCAACTATTGCTTCAGTTAACATCTCTTCTGAAGAAGAACCATCAAATTCTTTCAGTGAATCTTCGGTTAGAGAACTTTCACTGCCATCTATGTCTGAAAAGTTATCAGACAGTAACTCAGACAAGAAGCTGTCATCTAGCTTCTTTGCTTCTCCTACATCCAATCCTTTTTCCTTATTGAGTAAAACTTCAATTCTTGGGTTGGGTTTGTAGTGAAGAAACTGAGGCCTCGGAGATAGGTAATTGGTTCTAGGGTCATATGGAGGTAGAGAGGGATCAGCATCAAGGGGGGCTATTGTAGGACAAACCAGTGGCTCATCATTGCAAATGTCAGAATCCATGGTTACAGTATCAGAAAGGGATTCAGAAGGTACCTCCAAAAATGTTACCCTTTTGTGGGGTTTGGTAACTGGAGGAAGACCTTCAACAAGAACAGTCTCCTTAGGCTCCATAACATTCTCAGTTCCTTCCAAAGATTTTTCTGAAAAGAATGTAGCTTTACCGTCAGACAAGGTGATTGAAGTCCTAACAGGATCGTTTCTTTCCACCAAGATTTTCTTTTTAGGGGATTGAGCAATCTTGGAAGAAGCTGAAATAGTCGGAGACATGAAATTCTTGGAACCCTTTGCCGGTGATTTCAGTTTCGCTGTTTTGAAATCATTCTCCTTCTCTTCAGAACCCCATGATAAAGAAGAAAAACCCAATCCTTCTTTCCCTGGATTAGACACCCTTCTCGCCGAATCTGCAAAAAAACAGAACAAAAACAAGAAAACAACAAAGTAAATTAAGAAATCTTGCAACAATTTTTGACATTTCAAATCAAGAAAATTGACATTACCAGCAGGGCTATTTGCAGGAGTAACGGGGTTGAATCCTCTGTGGGTTGCAAGAACTGAAGGCCGTGAAAAAGGGTTGCCGTTGAAACTTCTTCTGGGTGTAGAATTGGTGTTTTCAGAGGTTCTTAGATGAGGAGGAACGGGTCTTGCAGAAAGTGGAGAAGGAGATTTGTTAGAAGAGACCGCCATTGATGATGAGGTATACCAAGAAAGGTAAGAAAATCCTCTACAGAGAACAGATAAAGAAATGAATTGAGAGAAAGGAAACTAATTAGTAATTGTTGAAATTGAAGGAGATCTTGATTTGATGAAGATGCTGTAAATCTTTGTAACGGCTAGTTTTGAAATTTTGAAGAAGGGGAAGGGGTTTTGGTATTTGAATGCTGCAACTTTTTTTGACCGTTGGAGTGAAAAAGGGATCAAAAGCAGTGACCTTTGGATGATTTACTTCCTTTTTCGTTAGATAAAAGTGGGATTTTGAATTAAAGATAAACAAAGTTTGAAAAAAAGGGGAAGAAATAGAAGGGATCAGATAAGTCATATACAGTATAGGGTAAAAAATATTTATGCAATCATATCAATTAAAATGTAGTTGTAATTAATTAATAGCATTGATGTCTCATGATTGGATATCTAAAGTAAATGATAAGTATATGTAGGGAAAGAGTGTATGATACACCTTTTTAACTTTGTGATTTAAAATTTGGTATATTTTATGTTAAAAAATTAGCTCATATATTTCGCTATCGTTATACAAATGACTCAAATATAAGATGGAAATGAAATAAATAATTTTAAATTTATCTTTTTATTTTATTTATTAAAATAAAATTCATATAAAGATACATTTGATCCTTCTCGCAAGTTCATAGGTATATTTGATTCTTCTAACAAAATTTAAGATATATTTAATCTTTTTTACATGTGAATTTTTTTTGACTTCTTTGATTTAACGATTAATTTGAATTTTAAATCTCTCTTATGAATTTACTTGTTTATCATTATTTGAGATTCTTGTTCTTATTTTTTTGCTTTTATCTTTTAGTGTGAAAATATGAGAAACAAAAAAAGAAAAAGTGTGAATAAAATAAAAGAGAAAAAAAAACTAAAACTACATTTGCTTATTATCATCTCAATCTTTTGTTTTTCATTTTTTTGCTTTCATTTTTTTAGTATGAAAATATGAAAAATAAAAAGAAAGAAGTGTAATGGAATAAAAGTAAAAAAAGTAAAAATAAATTAAAACTAAAATTTTCACGGTCATATTATAATTTATTTTTTGTATTTGTGAAAAAAAATTGAGACACTCATAGTAAATTTTACAAGAAGATGAGTGAAAAATAAATTTGATCATCAAGATAAATAAATTTATATTAGTCGTTGAATTAAAGAAGACAAAAAAAATTATATGTGAGAAGGATCAAATATACCCCTAAACTTTGCAAGAATGATCATATATATCTCTATATGTTTTTTATTTTAATAAAAAATTTAAAAAATTAATTTAAATTAATTTTTTCATTTTCATTTGCGGAAAAAGATATATCATGGTCATTTGTATGATGATAGGGGTATATATGAACCACTTTTTAAACAAAATGTATATCAGTTCTAAATTACAAAATTGAGAGATATATCGGGCCATTTTTCATACGGTGTAACAGGTTAAATTACGCTACTACTATAAAAATATCATTACATTATACTATCAATATACATAACTTAAATCATTCATAAAAATATATTACAACTTATCTAATAAAATCATAATATTTATTTTGTCCTTCGTAAACATTATTACCTAGTGCATGTTACTAATGCATGAGGGGTATCAAACATCTCATGAAATTATTCAGAGTGCGCACAAACTGGCCAAACATCATGATTATATATTATATAAATAAAATATCATAATATAGGAATTTAGAATTGAAATAGTTGCAGCTCAAACTTGTCTTTGCATCGAATTCAATTAATATCACTATTTTTGTTTTACAACGTCTATATATGTATCGATATTGTTTAAAACATGTAAATATATATTAGATCACACTAATTAAGAACATGTTAGTTTTGAATATTTAATTTTTTCTATAATATAAATAATCTTGATAATAAGTCAAAGTCTGAAATATCTTAATCGAATTTAAAAAATTCAATCTAATTCAAGCTTATTTGAATTGTAATTTCTTTGATCTGAAAATTAAAATTTTCATATCTAACTTCAACGCCCAATACTAGAGGTAAGGCAAGTGAAGCCTCTGCCTCAAACCCCCAAATATTAGGGTCCCAAAAATATAAAGTATTACATTATTATTATATATGACACATATTTATGTGATTGCTAATGAATGAATATTTCAAAATTTAAAAAAATAGTAAAGATTGTGATATAATATCGAATACATGAAAAATAAAAGATAAAAGATGAAAGAAGAGACACAAAACTGAAAGTAAGGACAACTAATAATGAGTATATACCTTCAATGAATATTTAATTAACACCAATTTCATAAAACAAGCAAGACACAAGAATGGACTAATAGCAATCAATGACTATTTTTAAAGTCAAGATCTCCTATTAAGAACACCACCTATACTATCGAGACATTCTCAAGAGGAATGATCCCCCAGCAAGCAATCTCATCAAACATGTCAAGCGACAAATGCTACTATAGTCTACTCACAGAAGAGTTTCACCCAATAATCATATATCAAAATAATCAAAGTGTAAAAGAGTTATTCTCCATTATTTATAACATAAGCTAATTATTACAAAATTTCCTTAATGAAATAAGGGCCTTCTCAAGCAAGAGGCTTGTATTTCAAGAATAGCCACTTTGCGGTCATAGTCTTTTTCTCTCTTTTCCGGATAGTTTTTCACGTGAAGCCTTATACTTTCACTTTAGTATGTTCATGAGCTTCAACTCTTCATTCCAAGATATTGACGAAGTTCCGCTTGCATCAACATTCGTTTAAATTCAATTGAAAATAGTATGAGAGAAACCTTGTAGAGTTCACGAGACAAGTCGAATATATTAGAAAAAATTGTATTTTTTAAAATTATACGTGCATTGATAGAGAAGTGTCATGTATACTCTTATATAAAACTCAATAAGTCACTAAGACCTTATTATTTTGCACTTAATGGAGGTATGAAGGTGAAAGGTTCAGACTTCAGGCCATTTAGTGCATTTGTTTATAATTATATATATTAAGTTCTAATTAATTATTTGGTCTGAATAGTCTTAATCATTAAGATCTTGCACAAAGTCTCAATATCATTAAGGGTATTTTGTGTAAATTATTTTTACTATCACTCTATTCACAATCACTAGTTATCACCACTAATCACCTCTGCCATCATAACAACCACCATCATTGTCAACCACCAGTCATCATCACAACCCACGCATGTCATCACAACCACCACTGCAATCAACATTGCCGTCAATCATTACTGTCAGTTGCTACCAGGCCTACTATCTCCATTATCATAATTATCAATCGTCGCTGCCACTTTCACGACCACTATCACTATCACTATCAATTACTACCACCATTACAACCAATCCCTACTGCCGAATACCTCCGCCATCATAACAAGCACCTTTGCCAACTACCACCAACACATCGTCAAACACGACACATTCTTCGACCACCACCATCAACGCCCGCCAACTACTAACATCAACCAACAATCTTAATCATTTAATATTTAAATTTAGAGACAATATCGTAATCATTCAAATCAAACATGTTAATTTTAATCTTAATGAAAACAAGTCAACCATTAATACTTGATCTTTTAGATTAGGAAAACAATAAGCGAAGTGAGAGTAGTTTTGGCCCAAGCGGTTGAATTGAATCTTGTACAAAACTCGGAAAGTATTGTCCACAAAAATCCGCCCTCCATTTCAATCAATACGCCATGTCCATCTTCTTTCGTTCCTTACCCACCATAGCCCTTCGCTCTAAACCTTCCCCTCTCACTTGTCTACCTTTCTTCTACCTTAATTTCCACAACCCCATTATCAACCGCCGTCGACCTCTTTCTTCTACTACTTCAGTCTCCGCCTCTGCCACTAGTCCTCTTTCTTCCCCTGATACAGTTGTCCTCCCTAAAACCAAACTTTCTCCATCTACAACTACTGATGCCCTTCAATGGGTAACCAGGAATCAATACTGCGGTGAATTGTCCCAAAAAGATGTGGGTAAACGGGTTCGACTTTGTGGGTGGGTCGCCCTTCATCGGATTCACGGTGGTCTCACTTTCGTCAACCTCAGAGACCAAACTGGAATTGTTCAGGTTTCTTATTCTTCTCACTTTTATCTGTAATTCTAAACCCCATACTATTTGAATGCCATTTTTTCTCTATATGTATGTATTATAATAACTTCTGAAAGTTTGTCTGTGTTATCTTTAAGTGGTAATCTCTGTAGTATTTGAATGAAATTGGACACAATAGAATGGAATGGATATAGAAGATAAATGTACTGGCACAATTAGTTTTTCGTTGAGACATCGTTCATTGATTGTTGTCCCCATTCTTATATGTGAAGCACACATCCTTACAAGCTTTTATCTTTATGTAGAGACAACTTTTCTTTTTTGGATGTAGAGATAACTAGTTTCCAATCCAGGTCTAGTTATCTCCATTTTCATATGGAAGCGTCACATCTTTGCAAGTTTTTATCCTTATTTACCCTTATGTATCACTGTTGAAATCGATGTTTTCCATGTTATCTTTAAGGAACCCCTTTAGTATTTGAATGAAATGGGACCTGAATAGAGCGGAATGGTTATAGAAATTTATCTGCTGGTATTGGTAACTAGTGTTGAATTTATGCGAAGTTGATTGACTGATTGATGTCCCGATTTTCACATTGAAACATCACTCCTCCTGAAATTTTCTCTTTATGCATTGTTATCTGGAGAATTTGAAGTTTCTCAAAGTTTGCGTGTGTTATCTTGATGTAAACGTGTTGGCCCTAGTTGGTGATGGAACTGTTAATTTCAGATTACTACACTTCCTGATGATTTTCCTGATGCTCATTCTACTGTGAGCGATCTGAGACTTGAATACGTGGTTGCCATTGAAGGTGTTGTTCGTCCTAGGCCAGCTGAGTCTGTCAACAAAAAGATGAAAACTGGCACGATAGAGGTAACTTATGATGACCTTTGACTCACCACGATTATTTCTCTCTTCCTTCCATCTTTTTTGGTGACTGTCAAACTTCTTCTCTCTCTCTCCTCATTTATGTTGGTTTAGTCTTCTACTTGGTAGAATCACATTCATTGGTTGCTCGTAACAATTCAGCATTGTGTGGTAGTTCTAAAGATATATTTACCTTAGACACTTGTACAAGATATTCAAGGTGGACCTTTTAATTTAATGAAAAGAGAACTTTCAAACAATGTTTAAAATGTTGCACAAATTATGGTAGTTTACATAAAGTTCCGATTTGTAAGGCTCTGATCTTGCTGAATCTTACTTGAGTCATGTAGAGCTTTTCCTACTGCTTTTGTCATGAGGCATCCTTTTTATTCAGTCTCTCAAAAAATATGTGCACGCACCTCGACCATTCCACTGGGTACCTGCTGCCTTTCACTAGGATAGGTGCGGGACGTACCGGATAACTCTATCCACCAAGGCTTGAGCATATGGGAAGAAAATCACCTAGTATTTTTTGTCTCTGCTGTAATTTGAACCTGAGACCTCATGATTCTCTACCCACATAATTGACCACTAGGCCACACCCTTGAGTCCATGCATACATCTCTTCATAATGAACGCTAAACTAAACAACATACGGGATGACATGGAACTGATCCAATTGGTGTGATTAACTAGTAAATGGTTCTTATGCCACAGCTTAGTGTATTGCAATTAAAATAGTTAAGTGTTGCTGAAATGATATGAGAAAGAACAAATGACATACATTTTACTTTTGGATAAATTGACCTCTAATTTGAAGTGCTGTTATGTTTTTCAATAATACTAGTCAAATTAAATCAGAAACATTATAAGGGCCTTAGTCAAATCTCTTAAAGCTGAGGTTTTTATCATCCAAGGATTTCTGTCTTTCCGCTTCATGATCTTCTAAGTTTTTCTTAACTGATTGGATATGTTTAGTGGTTTTGTCTATATCCCACCATGCTAAATTTATTCCATATGCTATTTGCTTAACAAAGTTTTTTATATTTCCACTAATTGGTTATGCATGCAGGTTGCTGCAGAGGATGTCCAGGTTTTGAATGCAGTAAGATTGAAGTTGCCCTTCTTGGTAACAACTGCAGATGATGCAAAAGATTCAGCTAAAGAAGAAATCAGATTGCGGTAACTAATGAAAGTTCTATAGCTGTTTGCTGAATCATTTTTTTTTTCTTTTCTGTTTCGTGTTAGACCTCGTGATTTGCTCCAGGATCCTTAATCTCACCAGCTTATTTTTATTGCTCACTGTTCCTCAATCGTCACATTTCTTTGGATTGGAGAAGTTTGCTGATGCTGGAGCCGTTTATGCAAGTTATTTGTGGTACCTCTTTAGGAAGAGTAGGATATCAAAGTCAATGAAGTTAATTACTAGCTGGCTAACCCTGTTATGTTTTGATGAATATATTGCTGGAGCTTTTAACATTCCAATTCTTAATATGGTCCGGAAGGTTGATCTTAATCGTTATCCTCCACTCTTATTGGGGAGGGGTCAAAACCAAGAACTTCGTGCATTTCTTTTTTCTTTCTTAGAAAAGTGTCTTGAATTTTACTAGATGTATTGGTTTGGGGACCTAATTGTAGACTTGAAAGTCATCAAATAGTGGCATTTATCTGTACTTATTGTAAAGGAAAAAAACATTAGTGCCTTCTCTATTTCGACGCAATAGGATTATCACGTTGGAAGTAATTGAACTTTATAAGGCTTTGTGCTCTAGATTTCTTCTTGTATCTCTTGGCTGGTACTTTCCTTCTCTCTTTGTCAATATGTGGAAACTTTTGATGTTTTTAATTTGCTCTATATTTTCCGGTTGAAATCCCACAACAACAACATACCAATACTAATCCCACAAGTGGGATCTAGGAGGGTGGTGGGTAGGGTGGTGTGTTCGCAGCCTTACCCCTGCCTTGTGAAGGTAGAGAGGCTGTTTCCGATATATTTTCGCGGTGGAATCCATGCATGTAAAATTCCAGGACAGGAAAAAAGTTCCAGGATAGAAGTTGCATTTAGAAATTTATTGATTTCTATGTAGGTGCTAAAAGTAGTCTTCTGAGGAATCTCTCTCGTCTCTAAAAACACGCTGCTGTTCTTGTTTGAAGTGCTTTGGCCTCACCCAGTTTTGTTCTTATTAATGAAATTTTCTTGCAGGAACTGATCCATTTAACCTTTTTGAAATTTTATTTGGGATCTCGAGATTAGAAAAAATGAATGAACTTTAAGCACTCAAACTGATTATCTTTTTCTAGATAAGTGTTTTGATGTTTCACTTTTTGCTTCTTTTTCTACCAATGCTTTTCTATTGATGTGATAAGGGCGTAGTCCTGGTCCAGCTTATTTACATTTCTCATAAAAAAAGTAACTATTACTTAAATAGTAAGGGCATAGTTCAGCTCTCTTTCACATATCAAATATCATCTTTGATTTGTTTTGGATCTTGTTGTTTTTCTTGTTATATGTGTATATATATATTCTTTGAAGATAATCCTTTTCTTCATTGCAGAAATAATTCCCTTTATGTTATACTTTTTACCCTTTTCTTACATTGACGCAGCGCTTCTTGCTAGAAATTAATCTTGTACACATTTTTAGATATCGATGCCTTGATTTACGCCGTCCGCAGATGAGCTCAAATATAATCTTGAGACATAGAGTAGTGAAACTTCTTAGAAGATACCTAGAAGATGTGCATGATTTTGTTGAGGTAATATGTTTGCCCTCTAATTGTATTTTTATAGAATTTGGACATCTATTCTTCTTTTTTCTTTTGTGAATAAGTTATTTGGTTGTCTAGTCTTGATGAATTTTTTATTTTTTATTTTCTTTTATTTGTTGCGTGGTTTCTGTTGTTAGTGTTGACCCCAACATTCTCATGGTTACAAGGTAGATTGAGACACCAATACTATCTAGATCTACTCCTGAAGGTGCTCGTGATTATTTGGTTCCTTCAAGAGTTCAGGTATTCTTTACTTATCTTTTGTTTTGGTACTTTTATTGCTAATTCAGTCCCTCTATTTGCTGTGTTTCAAAATGAAGGTTGTTAGTACAAAAGTAGCGAGTCTTCTTGCAAATAACGCTGCTTGTTCCTCCAGTTCTCTGATTTATTTTTCATTCTCTTTTACCTTTGAAATGAAATACATTTATGGAGAACAAGGAGAATTGTGCTTAACAATTTGACAAAATGAGAGTTTGTCCAAAATTATGACCCTTGTGATGTCTAGAAAATCATTGAATTTACTCATATATTTTTTGATGGGCAATACTCATATTTCAATATACTGGGTCTGTTGTTGTTGTTGTTGTAATACTCATATTTCAATTCGGAAACTCTGTCTAGTTATTTCTCCATGACATTGAATTTATTTTGTGGTTGTGTTATAAAGCCAGGAACATTTTATGCACTACCCCAGAGTCCGCAGCTGTTCAAGCAAATGCTGATGGTCTCCGGTTTTGATAAATACTATCAAATAGCAAGGTAATTCACTGTATAATAGCAATTTAAGGTATTTCTGCTTCAAATCTCTTGTATACAAAGTTCATGGTGATCCAGTTTTAAAGCTCAGGCGTTTTCAATGCTAAAAACTATGTGAAGCAATATAGTTTTATTGACACCCAAGAGTAATCTTATTCTTAAAATAAAGAAAAAGAATGTACTCATGAGCACGTAGCCCATCAGTTATGACTAACGTTAGTCTGTATGGTATAATTTTCAGGTGCTTTAGGGATGAAGATTTGAGAGCTGATAGACAACCCGAGTTTACGCAGCTAGATATGGAAATGGCTTTCACTTCTATGGAGGACATGCTGAAGCTCAATGAGGATATGATTAGAAAGGTTAGATGTCAATGAAAGGATAAGCACTGTTAAAGTGTTAATTATTACAGTAAAAAAAACAGCATCAGCTTGAAAAGGCAAGAGCCACATTACTGGAGAAAGTATTGTTTCCTACGGGCTACAGCAGTGCACCTAAAGTTGTTGGGGGAGTATTTGCACTATCGAAGAATTTATGTAACATAGACATGCATATGGGGAAATTTATTTCACCAGAGGTGCTAGAAATAACAAAATTGTGAAATGATTATCACATTTTTATTAGTTATTTATTAGATCACCAAATGTGCATATGGTGTCAATCCTAGGGAGTATGGGTGCCAGTACTGGTGAGGTTACAGTATTGGTAAGATAGGAAAATAATGCTAGAGGCTAGGCTATGGGACCTTAGTCACATTACACATAAAGCAACTAGAGCCTTGTGTATATCTTAAAGTAAGTTTTCCACTTTTCCTGCAGGAAGATATTAAGCTAGTCTAGGATCCTTTTCTGGTATTCCTCCCTTATTAGTGTGCATTGAGGCAAAAACACTAGATGATTTCTTCTCATTTGTCTGTGCGGGTGGTAGATAGCAGACACCCCGTGGAATTAGTCGAGGTGCGGGCAAGCTGGCCTGAAAGGTGTGCACTGAGCTTCTTCTTTTACAGAGACATGAGTGTAATTGCTGAACTGGGATATATAGCTACATTTCTTAAAGTGTGAGCTGTGATATGCAGTGGAAACTGACAACTAAAAATTCTCTTTCCTTTTGGTTTACAGCATATGACCTGTCCAAATTACTTAAGTATTTACACTATGACATGCATGCTTATCAGTCAATATTGGCATATGGGTATTTATTACTTGTGTTAGCAACAAAATCTATCCTCTTGTTCTTTCTTCTAAGTCTTAGCATTCTAAGGTTTTAAGTTGTGTGATTCTAGTCCTGGATGGCCGAGTGTCTAAGACATTATCTTTGGAGGTGCCTTCAGAAATTCACAAGACGATTTTCTAAAGTTCTTAATGAGGTCGCTTTGTTTTAGTTTTTCTTTGCACAGTTAGAAATTCTAAACAAGTGAACTTTTACCTTTCTATATATAAAAAAATTAATTCAAAACAAGTGATGCATGATAACATCTTTTATTGCAGGTCTTTCAGGAAATCCAAGGTGTCCAACTGCCAAATCCTTTTCCAAGGCTTACATATGCTGAAGCAATGAATCGATATGGTTCAGACAGACCAGATACTCGTTTTGATGTTGAATTGCGAGATGTAATTCTTCTGCTGACTCCAATATAGATCTTTGTTCTTCTTCGTTTCTATTTTTCTTGCCAATGCACTTCTTCTTTCTTGCTATGTTGAACGTGTAGTTGTTGTCTTGTTGACATACCTTATTCTTTCTCTTAGACTTTTGGCTTGGGGCTTTTGTGGGTGGGGTGGGTGGGGGGAGGCATCATTCCAATTAAGTTAGACTATGACCCAGTCTTTTGGCTTTGGGGGGGGGGGGGAGGCGGATGCATCATACCAATTAAGTTAGACTATGACCCAGTTCACTTTCATAAAATTAGTGTATTTGATTTATATTTTGCGCAAAGATTTTACTGTTTTATCTGTACAACTGATAAAGTTAAAGAGTATCTTATTCTACAAGCTCACTGCTTCTGTGTTAAAACTCCCACTCCTTGTCTATGTAGTTGTATTATTTCCAAAGATGCTCCATATGAAGAAATTTAACTAAATACGTCAAAATTCGTGATACCACCCTGTAGCTGATGATACTTGTTTTGTTTGAAATGCAGGTGTCCAGCATTTTCTCCAATACCACATTCAAGGTTTTCTCAGATGCCTTAGCAAGTGGAGGAATTATTAAGGCCTTATGTGTGCCTTCTGGGACAAAAACTTATTCAAATACTGCTTTGAAGAAAGGCGACATTTACAAAGAAGCAATCAAATCTGGAGCAAAGGGTTTGCCTTTTTTAAAGGTCTTGAATGATGGTAATGGAAGTACTCTTATTTGCAATGAGTATAAATTATATATTTTGTGTAGTTTTACTACTGGTTCTTTTATAGCCGTATATGATATTCTTCTTTAAGTTCAGTAGTTTTTTTGGGGTAGTCTACTTCCCGCAATGAAGAGATTTGCTCAATAATTGCCATACAAACAGGACAATTCCCTCCCTTCCCCACAAAAGTTACACATTGATAACCTTCAAAAAAGTATGTTTGAAGAAGAGTTATGGGCCATATTGAGGCTTCAAGTTATGTGGACATACCTTCAAGTTTCTCTTGCCATAAATTGGTTACTGTAAATTTCTCAGGGAGCATTGAAGGGATTCCCCCGCTGGTTTCTAGTTTGGATACGGCAAAGAAAGAGGAATTGCTGAATCAGTTCTCGGCGGTACCAGATGATCTTATCTTGTTTGCTGTTGGTCACCATGCAGAAGTCAATAAAACATTGGATCGTCTGAGAACATTCGTAGCACATGAACTGGGTTTAATTGACAATGTGAGTTTCTGTCGTCCAAATTTGGGTCAACATATGTGCTTATCCGTAGAAGACTTGGGTTCATGACTAGCATCTTGTATGTCCTAATGTCCATCTTTCTTTGTTCATATATCTAGTCCAGGCATTCAATACTTTGGGTGACTGACTTTCCAATGTTCGAGTGGAATGACTCAGAACAGAGACTTGAGGTATGGTGCCTTGAATTATCTTCCATGATGTATGTGCACAATCAGTCCATCAGTCATTTTGCCTCTTGGCCTTGGGTGGTCTACTTCTGAAATCTGAATATTGAGAAGTAAAATAAGCAAGCCCAAGGTGTCCTTTATTATTGTGAGGTATGGTGTCCTTAATGACGCACGAGGTGCATGAAAGAAAATCAAGGAAGAACTCAATGTTTAGTTATCAAAGGAAAGGAATTAGAACACCAAAAGAGCTCAATTTTTACATTTAATGCTACCGCATACTTGGCTCGTTGTTGATGAATATGAGCTTCACAATTGTTTTATGTTGTAGTATTGTTCTTACCTGTTACGACCTTACTAGCTGGAGAGATACGATCCTGATTTTTAATGGACAATTTTTTTTAAATCATGATCCTGATTTTCTCTAGTTTTTGTTCCGTTTCCAATACCTCAAAGCTCTACATATCAAGATCTAGAAGGCGCAGATCAATAAATCCCTACCAATCAAGAATTCTACCTTTAGAACTCTCACCAGTAGCTAGGTAACTATTGCTTATTTGTAAAATCGAGAAACTCAAATAGAACTTTTAGATGTGCGACAGTAACTTGGGTTGTTGTCACATTTCCTTTTGAAGATAGAAAAAAATTGTCTCTGCTTTTGAAGTATATGAGCAAATAAGTGCCTAACATTAACTAGTAGGGCTGATCTAGCGAGGATTTCCTTGATTTTGCATTTAAGTTGTGGCAATCAAATAGTGGCACTTTTTTATTATGTTCGAGTTCGGTATGTTAGTTGGAGGGGTTCTGGGTAATACAACAATGAATCAGATATGAGGATTGCTCCATATGGCTACATTACCTGATAAAAAATAAATTAATCAAATAGTGGCATTTTTCAAAGACTAATCTGTTTCTGTGTTATGATATCTCGTTAAGTGAAGTGACCATAATTTTCCTACAGGCCTTGCATCATCCTTTCACTGCACCTAATCCAGAAGATATAAATGACCTCTCTTCTGCACGTGCCTTAGCTTATGACATGGTTTACAATGGTGTTGAGGTACATGAATTGGTGGTCTCCTTACTAGTTGCTTCGTGATAGAAGATAATAATGTGATGAAGATAAATTATATTCTGTTGTTACCTTACATCTTGAATTAGATTGGCGGAGGAAGCTTAAGAATATACAAGCGTGACGTCCAAGAGAAGGTTCTCAATATTGTTGGCATTTCCCGAGAACAGGTAAGCTGACTCTGGTTTGCATTGCATCCGGTGATTATCCAGTTTTATGATGTAATTCCTTTTTCGTGGAAAGAACCGTTACATTTATGGTATAGACTAGATTATGACTTTCCTTACTGTTAAATCATTTTGTAATTTGACTTTTCCTTGAATCTTGTGTTTTAGTCTACTTACACATATTTGCACTTTATGAGTCTAAAATCTTACTGGAAACAAATATAGGCTAGTTAGTTAGTATAACAAGGGTGGGTAATTTGTGGATTGTGGTTGTGTGCGTACAGCTGGCCAAGTTTAAGGTCACTGATGGTAAAAGTTCTTATTTTTGAGTGATCCTGCATTTGATGATGTTCTTAATCTTTGCTAAATTCTGACAAGACTTGGAACCAATTTTGCCAGTGAGGCAATTGAAATTAACATGGAGATGTTGTCTCGTTTGTGTCAGGCTGAAGCAAAATTTGGCTATCTTTTGGAGGCTCTGGACATGGGTGCTCCTCCACACGGTAATGCAGAATGCTTTTCGTTTGACACTATATTTGCTGGCATGAGGCAAACTCAATCAAATGTTACAGAGTTTGTATATGAATACTATATTTCATGAAGACCTCCTTCCCTATCTGCTATGACACAAATAAGCTGGATTTGAATTTCTTTAGTGTGCCTTGAGGCTTGAGGAATAGATCTGTCCCTTTGAAGCCAAAGACAATGCTAGGATGCCATGGGCCACTAAAGTACAATTCTAAAAAACCTATAATCTTGCTCTTATATCTACTGCTAATAATTCTAAAGTGGAACTTCAAACCTTAACTTGGAACGCGGTGGAACTGTTCTCCCCAGAAAATTTCCTTGGTATGCATAATGCGGACAGTGTTCTTACTAATTCCTAGAATCTTTTCAGAGCAGTTGCTTCTTCAGGCTTAATGTCTATTTTAATGTTATTAGGCCCTTTGAAATCTTGCATTGTTCGTGTGAGTGGTACTTAAAATTGTGATTACTCATTATGTTGCAGGAGGAATTGCTTATGGGTTGGATAGATTGGTGATGCTTTTGGCAGGATCTCATTCCATCAGAGATGTCATAGCTTTTCCGAAGACAACAACTGCTCAATGTGCCCTTACTCATTCACCATCAGAGGTTGATCCACAACAGCTTAAAGATCTTTCGTTGCAGAAGATGTAGCTTCTTGATTGATTTTGGGAAGTATTATGTACTGGAAAAATTGGGAAAGGCACCAAATGAAACGATAGATACCTGGGGTGGTGGTAAAGTTGGAGATGTTATAGAGGGAATCCTGCGATTATCGCCCAAAGGACATTGTTACGTTAAAGAATTCTACTTGTTTCATTTTTAATGCAATTAGAGAAGGCGCCCTCATTCCTCCAGTTATTTTGAAATACTGATATTGTAGCACCAAGATTATTAGATTCCAGTTTTGCCTTGCTGAGAGTGAAGGACAGGTATTTTTAATTGTTTTATGGACATACTGTTTAGGGAAAGGATTTTTTTTTTAATGAATCTATAAATATTCACTTGATTGTTAACCATGTAGCTGTCATTCTAGTCAATTTATTTATTTAAAAAATTCTTTTCCTTTGCTAATTAACATGCTTTTTCTTGCACATAATAATAAGGCAATCACTTTCGAGTTGACATATTTTGAGGAAATTTCACAGGGAACACAATCAAAATGAGTCTTCGTTGTTGAATTATTTTCGAAGTTGAGTATATATCTAAGCAAGAGCCTCATGAGGAATTTGATTTGTAAAAAGTCCTGAATTACTCATTAATTACCTTACGATTTTGAATTGAAATGTTCAGATTTCTTTCATACTTCAATATGATGGTAAGAGAATACTAAAATCACCGCGTATTTCTGACTTAAATCCCAGTTTATCGATGATGTTCCGATGGAAAATCTGCAGACCAGTAGACATTCTTATGAGGGAACTTAGAAGGTCATTTTGCTATGCAAGAATATAGAGTAAAGCACTATAATTTTTTTTTTACCTCATATATTACCATCATTCTACATATGGAAGTGATAAAAATAGAGTATAGTTTTTATGAGGTAAAGAAATATTTTCCTATGGTGCTTTTACTGTACATTCTGAATTTGGTCTAGTTCTATGGATATTTACTTGTTTAGTCTTAGCTTAGAAAATGACCTTCCATCATAAGCCTTAAATAAATGTGAACATGTCTACTAGAAATCTGCGTATTTTCCATCGGAACATTATCGATTATCTGGGATTTCCGTGGGAAAAACGCGGTATATTTCTAGTATTCTCTTACTATAATATTAAAGTATGAAAACAAAAATTCCGAACATTTGAATTTAAAATCAAAAGGTAATTGGTGAATAATCGAAAACCTTTACTATCCAAACACTAAACCTTAACGTGGTATAAATAATAGTAACATTTATAATCCAAATGCCCTCGTACACTTGATGTGATACATTGTATGTCTCTAAAATAATGATCATCTAGGAAAATTCAATGGTAAATGCAAAAGTTGTGGTATTATTAAAATAAAAGGTTCTCTTGATCATTTAATATATTATTTCTAATACTTTTTTTTTTTTGGAAATTGTTCTCAAATAAAATGGCAGTCAAGTACTATAATTCTAATAAAGAAAAATATGTATTGTCTAATTATGATCATTAAGGACTATTTCTCTACCGAGACAAAGAATGAAGGCCAAGTGAATTTAATATTTTCCTTTTTAATACTTTTCTTCAATGTGTACTCAAATAAAGTGGTGGCCAATTGCAATCCAACAACATAATTCAAATTAACAAAAACATGTATTGTCTAATAATATAATTATGATCATTAAGGACAAAGAATGGAGGCAAAATGGCTTGGTTCAAATCCTTCACAAAAAAAGAAAGAACATAAGTTTCTAGGCTTCCCAAGTTATTTTAATTCATTTTTCCTAAAACAATAATGGAAAAGATAAAACACAACTTCTTATATAAAGCTCTTGATGTTAAGATCGAAAATCTCATTTTCTTAGTTTCTCGAATATTGAGTGTTAATTTAGCCATGCCAAGAATGAGCAAGGGTCGTCAAAGGGTTGACATGGTGAAAATGAAGAATGAGAGTAACTTACAAGTCACGTTCTCTAAGCGTCGTGCTGGTCTCTTCAAAAAAGCTAGCGAACTTTGTACGCTATGTGGTGCTGAAATTGCCATTGTGGTATTCTCCCCAGGCAAGAAAATTTACTCATTTGGCCACCCTTCCGTGGAGTCATTGGTGGATAGGTTCCTCGGAAGGAACCTCCCTTCACCAAATAATGATGCCCACAACCAACTCATCGTGGCTCATCGAAATGCTGGTCTTCGTGAGCTCAATACAGAGCTCACGAACATCGAGGGAATTCTCCAGATAGAGAAAAATCGCGGAAAATCCCTGCAGGAAATTAGGAGGAGAGCTAATGGTCGTTGGTGGGAAGCTCCGATCAAAGAACTTAACTTATTCCAACTTCAACACTTGAAAGAGGCATTGGAAATTCTCAAGCAAAAAGTTGATAAAGAGGCACAACAACAACAAATGGTGACTAATAATGCATTCCCATTTCACACATTTGGAAGTGCCTTGACTCCTAACAACGGTACTAGGGCAAGTTCTTCGTATGGACTCAATGTTGGTGGTGCACCCTTTGTTAATAGGGCCAGTGGAACTACTTCTTCCATAGTTCCCAATTAGTAGTTCAACTGTCATTCCTAGTGTGCGCGTCATGAAATTGTTGGAAATAAAAAAAAAACTTGAATATTTAACGCATGATTAAGCGCGTGTCTAGGTGTATTTGTCATTTGAGTTATCCTAAAAAATGTGTCCTTTGAGGTCATACTATAATGTTCATCAGTTATGGTTCATCCGAACTCAAATTTTTTAGTTATATATGTTATGTTATCAGTCCATTGTCATATCGATTTCATCCTTTGAATTGTGTTACTTTCTTCTTTAACAACATATATCAAGATATTACAAATTGATCCCGTTTGAAAAAACTCGCGCTGTGCTTGTTTGTATAATCATATATCGTGCTAGCCTGCTAGGTATATGGTCATGACTACAAAGACATGATCAATTTTGTACACGAAATGATCATTTTTTTAGAATTAACAATAGATTATAGTATAATCCACTAGAAATCAAGAATTCTTTGTTTTACTATAATGGTTCATTTAGCGTTGTAATTTTCTTTTAATCTTCGAAGCCCTAATTATATTTTCCATAGAAACAAGGTCATTTTAGGTCTAATCTTTCCTCCACGAGCACTTCCTCAAAGAAAAGAGTTCTAACTTTATACAAAGGGCTAGCACATAATAGATTACTTGTTGAGAATATATTAATAAAGTAAATAAAAGTTAATAACTTAAACTTTTAAACGAAATGGTTGCACACTTCAAGATATCAATACAGACAGAAATCCATTATTCAAGTTTTAGTTATTGCTTTTCATTTGGTATAATTTGTAGTAAATCATTGATACCTTAATTATTAAAATGACATATAACTTTCAATGATTCAAACATAACCATAACCTACATGCCCCTAGTAACATAAACTTTTTATTAGGTTGAGGAAAAATGCTATCTTTCCCTCATACAATATTTTTGATTATGCCACAATTCGTTACAATTATATGTGAATAAGTTTATCTTTTCCTCTTATGTTTTATAAGTTTGCTTTTATCTTTATAAATGACGATGAACTAATTAAACATTGATTTGATCGAGACTTCAATCTTCGAAACAATAATAATAAAATGATAAAAATAGAGGAAAATGTAACGCGATTATGATTTCTTTTTATGTACTATTCACGTCCTTCCATGAAGAAAAATGAAAGAAAATGAACGCTATTATGATATAAAAATTAAAAAGATTTGTTTACCACATAATCTACATTATAGAAAAAAGGACTTACTCACAAATAGAGCCTAAGAATACTAATCTGGTTGGTATTTGCTTCATGATTTAAGGAATATATGCATGTCATGATCCAAGTTTAATACTACTTCTATTAAGAAAAAAAAGTCATTACTCACTACATATTTCATTACCAAATTAATATTCCCTTCAGTCCACTTTAATTATCGTCCTTAATAAAAATAAATTATTCAAAATAATTGTCATTTTAAAAAATCAAGGAATAAAAATAAGAAAGTTACTGTACATAAGATCGAGGAACTAAAAGATTGAAAACCCCAAATCCTAAAAATAAGAATAAATAAACAAAGTTCTTGTAAGAGGAACTTAAAAAGAAATTTTCAACTTTTTTAGGTGTTTGTTCCCGATTGATTTTATGATAAAGAAATAATCTTTATTTTATTGTATAATTGTCTTTTGTACGTAATATTCTTTTTTTCAAGTTTGTTTAAGTATCAGCATGAATCATTAGATTGCTTTTGTTAACAAAAAATTGTTCGACTTTGTCTAAGAATCACAACAATAAGTTACCAAACAATTTTCGTGGTAACAAAAAAGTCATTTAACTTTGCCTAAGTATCAATAAAAATGTCTCTTTTGTTTCTCCTAATGATTTTTTGTGATCTTAGGTGAAATCGAATGACTTTCTCGTTATAAATAATAATTAAGTGATTTTTGTGATATTTAAATAATAGCATATCTAAAATTTATATGCTTGACCCCGATGATCCCTCTACCACTATTAGGAGCAAATTGCAATGCACGAGATTCAACAATCGAAGCTACTAGCAAGTAGTTTGAGGGGAACGACATTTATCCTATAATAGTTACTAGATAGTATTTGAAACCTAAGTTTGTTTGGATTCAGATGCGTTTATTCGATACAGGTGCAAATCTAGATGTCAGATCCTTTATGATCTAATTTAATTTTTAGGATTCGGGGGTATGGATCCAAGTACGAATATGAGTGCGGGGATTCGACTAAAAATAATTCAAATATCTGATAATAGAGTTATATATCAAAATTCTGAGACGTAATGTGAAAAACTTATAAGGTATCCCGAAGAGAAAAAATATTGATCAAGAGGAGAATCCCAAAAGGAGATATAAGGAAAACGACTTGCATAGAAATTTCTATATACAGTGTATTCCATTTTCTTCAATTTTTTCATAATTATCTTTTGTTTTGATTACAGAAATCATTGTATCTGTCCGGAATTTTTCTGTCGATTTTAGTCAAGGTATCCAAAATCGACTGATCACATCCGATACAGATCCCATACCCACGTCGTGTCGACACGGGGTGCAGCATCGAAAATAAAGAGTCCCAACAACTTATTTTGAAACCTTGATTATTCACTTTATAGTTATGTATTAGCAAGTTATATCCTTAAATCCTTTTCTTTCCAAAATAGTTGCTAGTTGAAATTCAGAGAATAATGGCTTGATAGCCTTGCACTAAGCCACTCTGCAAACATAGTAAGCTATTTACTTCTTTTTAAATAAATAAATAAACACAGTAAGTGAATTTTGACATGTACATGAATGGTTAAGCACATTAGAAAAGAAACATGAATTTTTTGTTTCCCAATTTGTGAACTCAAATCATGGACTCAAATGGAAACAAAAACCACATATCTAACAAAATCCAAGAATTTATTCTTCAACAAACAAAAAAAAATTATATATAGGTTTCTCTTGCACACAAAGGAGGAAGAAATTAAGTTTTGTTTTTAAGCTAGCCATGGCAAAAAAGACTAGCAAAGGTAGGCAAAAGATACAAATGACCAAAATGTCAAAAGAAAGTAACCTTCTTGTTACCTTTTCAAAACGTCGTTCTGGTCTTTTCAAGAAAGCTAGTGAACTTTGTACGCTTTGTGGTGTTGAAATAGCGATTATTGTTTTTTCCCCTGGTCATAAAGTCTTCTCTTTTGGCCATCCTAATGTTGACTCCATTGTCAATCGATTCCTCACTCGTAACCCTACTAGTTCTTCTTCTACCACTTGTCAACTTGTTGAAGCTCATAGAAACGCCAATGTTCGCGAATTGAACGCAAAACTCACGGAGATTGTCAATCAATTGGAGTTTGAGAAAAAACGCGAAGTTGAAATTGAGAAAATTAAGAAGGCTAAAATAGGAAAGAATTGGTGGGAAGGTCCAGTTAATGAACTTGGACTTGGTGAATTGGAACAATTGAAATTGGGAATGGAAGAACTCAAGAAAAATGTTACCAAACAAATGCAGAAAATAATTTTTGAGGCCTCAAATACCCCTGCATTTTTTCTTGGAGGATCTTCTTCTCATGGAGGCCAAGTTGATGTCAAAAATATCAAGGGACTTGGACTTTCAATGGCCACCAATGGGCGTACAAGTTTCCCGTGAGTTATTAATCAAGAAAGATTACAATTTTAGGTCAAGAGATTGATAATATCGAGATTTTAAATTATAGTTTATTGGTCTTATAATATATTCGAATAATACCTGAAATATTTGTTTATGATACTATGTAATTTGTACGGCCAAACATATTGACAATATGCATATTAATTTAGGCTATTGTCGTGGTTTGGAGTTTTTTTCAATTCAATTCAAGGTGAATAACGAACAAAGAAGTTTACAATGATTTCAATGAGAAATTTGTTCTGCATTAGGCTTAGTTTGTCCCTTGAAAATTTATCTTGTGTTTGAAAACTTATTTGGTTGAAAACATCCTGCCGTGAGTTTAGTGGCGAAGTCAGAATTTATAGTAGAAAAGTTTATTTAAAATTCTTAGAAATAAAATTAGAAAAGATCAAATTAAAATACTATATCATAGTTGAGACAAATTTGTCACCTTGACATATTTTTTGAACCCTTCAATACTATAATGCTAAAATTTTCTCTTATGAAAAAATAAGTCAATAGTTTATACTATATAATAAGAAAATATCATTTTTACCTTATTTTGCACGTATAGCTTTTTGAAGGAGATTAAATTAAACCGTATATATAGTTTGTTACTAACTCCGCCCCTGATCTTTAGTTTGATGAGACAACGAACATTCACTCTTTATTTATTTGTCAACTGCTAATGGATCTGAAATATGTGTAAAGAGAGTATCACCTTTAATATATGCATAATTGAATTACATACAAATCATCTTCACTATATATGTTAATTCTCAAAGCTTAGTGTATGATTTGAAGTTTGTAAATGAACTTTACATTATTGGTAACTCAAAAGATGATAATCCTTCATAACAATTAGATTTATAATCTTGAAAATGAGGCAGGTTACATGTTCAACATACAAATATGACTGATTTGACAATGTAAGACTATCAATATATTAAAGTTAAATTCTAAATTTAAAGTGAAAATACTAAAAATATGAACTATTTGGGGGGAGAGAGCGATAGCCATATTTATTCGAATTTAAGTTATATACATTAATAATATAAATATTTTCTTACACAATCAATGAATTTTAGCCTGTAATGGCATGTTAATTATCGATTTTATCAAATAACCTATTACTAATATTTATCAAATATCAAGAAATTAATCTATAATCACATTATTATTATTATTATTATTATTATTATACATAATAAGTGACGCGATTGTGTAACCACTTTTAATAAGTTTTGATAAAGATGTATTCAAGCTAGAGTTGGCATCTATAATTTTCAATTAAAATTAGCAGATAAAATCGTTAAGAAAATTATTTAAACATACTTAAAAGAAAACCCCATTCATTCTTCAGACCTTTAAATTTTATATCATCTTATTTTGCTAACAATATATTACTTTGCATATTAATTTGTTCCTCTTAATGATGGTGAATATACACTGTATGCTAGAACCATCCATCTTAATAAATATGCCATATTTTCCTTAATTTAATTTAATTCTTATGTAACTTTATTATTTGTAACTTATGATTCAACTACACCAATGTATTTCAAGAAAATTCCCATATTCCGACACATTTTTTTGGCATTTTCATATCTTATAATCTATATATGTTATTTAACTTTTATGATTCATAACTCATCTTATTACCACCTGATTTTTCAAGCTAAGACACTATTAATTATTATCCAACTATTATCATAATTGGCTTCTCCTTAATTAGGTTATAACTCAAAAGTTAAATGCAAAACATAATTGTCTTTAATTTAGGTTACAACTCAAAAATAAAAATTAGTATCTAATGTTGGAATATATTTCTCCTTTTCTCATTCACCATCATTTATTTTTCTAAATAATTATTCTCTCTTAATATAAAAAAAAAACAATCAATAGATAGAAGGGTTGACAGTTGTAACAAATTAACAATTAACTCATTACTCCATTTATTAAGGGATTTATCATAAAGAAAAGAAAATGTTGACTTTCACAAGTAATTATTATTATTAATAATAATATGTCTTATTGTTTTTATAATGCCAACTAAGGTGCATTGAGTAATATCATTATTTATTCATTAATAGGATAAGATTTTCTAACTCCCAAATCAACACATTACATAGAATCAATTGTAAAACAAACATCATGTTTGAGAGTGTAGTACCTTTAAATAGTTCATCTTTTTCACTCTCAATGTGAACTCAAAACTACAAGAATATATTATCTCTAATTTTCTTCTTCTTATAATTTGATCAGCCATGGCAAAGAAACCTAGCATGGGTCGTCAAAAGATCAAAATTGCCAAGATAGAGGTCAAGAATCACCTTCAAGTTACCTTCTCAAAACGTCGTTCTGGTCTTTTCAAGAAAGCTAGTGAACTGTGCACGCTCTGTGGTGTTGAAATAGCCATCATTGTTTTTTCTCCTGCGAGAAAAGTTTTTTCTTTCGGTCACCCTAATGTTGAGTCCATTATCGATAGGTTCCTCTCTAGAAATAATCCTAATAATAATCCAATTGCGAATAATTCACTTCATCTTGTTGAGGCTCATCGAAATGCTAGTGTTCGTGGACTCAATTTACAACTTACTCAAATTCTTGGTGAGGTTGAAATTGAGAAGAAAAGAGGAGAAACACTTGATCAAATGAGGAAAACTAGTCAATGCCAATATTGGTGGGAAGCTCCTATAAGTCAACTTGATTTGCAAGAACTTGAACAATTAAAAGATTCAATGGAGGATTTGAAAAAAAATGTGACTAATCAGGCAAGCAAGTTTATGGTTAATGAGACTATTAATGCTAATTCTTCTTCTTTTTTGGGGGTTAATGGTAATGGGATTTTTGACAACTATGATATCAAGCCACCTAGAACCATGGTTGCTTCAAATAATCTTCATAACCATAGCCTTGGATTTGATTCAGCTACATTTTTTTAATTCTTTTGTGGTTCTCCATCCCTTTTTTTCTGGATTTTTATGCGGTATCTTGATACCTGTTTTGAGGTTAGACTAATCCAGATTCTCGTCGGTATGCAACTTCATACCCTGTTTAAGATGGAGTATATTTACTGTCCCCTCACAACCTTTGATGGTCCTATTTCTTTTGATTAATTATAGCCAATGAGTACCTCACTTGCTGGCTGGCCTTTGTTCTGAGTTAAATTCTCAATTTGTGTATTTTTTGCTTATAAGCAATAACAAATGGTTGTCCTTATGAATCAATCTAAGATTTTTTTATTAATTGTTATTAATTTTTGCAATTCTTTTATCTGCTATTATCATGGTATTATATATATATATATCAAGAATTAAGTTTAAACTGACTATTCTTGAGGAAATGATGCGTATACGTATTTTTTTTGGTAAATGAAATTATTGAACAGTCTGTTGTTATTACGATAATAAACTTAAGTAATAAACCAAATTAACACATAATTTAAGAAAGGAATGAAGAAATTCAAAAGAGAAGCTCATTGGCTCGCCTTTAACTCTAGCGTCTCATTTAACTCGCTACTTCATCAACTTCTAAGTCCCTCGTAAAGTTGCACCAAGGTCGGACAATCAAACCAAGCTAGCAAGGTGATATTTTTCGTATTTTTTTCAACTGTTAATTAGTGGATAAAGTTACCTATATTTATATTTGCATGCAATTCAACTATTTCATAGGTGTATGTTATTTTTCACTAGTATATATACCAAATACGAACTCTTTTCTTCAAAAACTAAACATATAGATCGAAAGAAGGCAGCTTATTCTTTTTTATATTGAGATCTGAATACAATCTTCTTCTTCTTTTTTGAATTTTTATCCACTTTATGAAGAGCAATATAGGTAACAAATACATACTCTTAACTTTCTATGAAAAGGAAAAAATTCAATTGCTAATAACAGAGACATTTTTATCACATCTCTAATAATAGAGAGACATTTTTCGACCAAAACAGAAGCAATTTTGTTCTATGGTTAATAATTCAATGGCATATTTAACCATTTTTCTATGTAAAAAAAACACATGCTTACTTCTTCATAAAGAAAAGAAAGACAAAAACATGCTATAATTCTTTAATTAAGTACTTAGCTAATGCCTAATCATGCTTTAGTATTAGTAATAATTGCTTCAGAATTGTCCATCTCCCGGTTGATTGAAATCAAAAGGAACAATGGAAGCACAATACTCGTTAGCCTCATGATTCAAAAATTGATCCTCAGCCCCAAATCTTGCTATTTTCAACGTTGAATTCGACGAAGAAGACCCATTTGTCATACTCAATTCATCTGCTCTCATTGTTACTTTCTTCTTCAATTCTTCCAATGCACCCATAAATTCTTCAAGTCCTTCAATACCCATATCATCAATTGGTTCATTCCACCAAAATCCCCCATTATTATTCTCAATACTCTCCTCCTTCTTCTTCTTCTCCGCTTCCAAATCTCTACAAATCTGAGAATAATACTGGTTGTTCTGTTGCAAGTTGAATTGATCAACGGCGGATGATGACGATGACGATGATAATTTTCCGGTGAGGTAACGGTCAATGACGGCGTCAGCGCTAGGATGACCGAAAGTGAAAAGACGCTGTCGTTTTAGCGACTGAACAAGAATAGCAATTTCTGCACCGCATAAGATGCAAAGTTCACTAGCTTTTTTGAAAAGCCCTAAACGGCGTTTAGAGAAAGTTACATGTCTACTGTTTTGATTGTCTATTGGCTTAATTGCAATTTTCCTCCGCCCTTGAGTTTTCTTGACGGCGTTACTAGTGCTACTGTTCATGGTGATGATAGTGGGAGAGAAATCAATTTAATTTTTAATTGATTCGTAATGAGGGATTGTTAATGTATAATTTTATAGGGAATTTACATGATTTTGTAAATCAAAGATTTCTTACATCAAGAATCGGAAAATATTTATTTACCAAAATTGGGTTATAAATTCGGAAAGTATTAGTAGTATAATGGTGTTGTTAAATAGGAAAGAAAAGAGTTTATGGGAACTTGCTGTAAATTTGGTAACTAATTGGAAAACTAGAATATTTCATAGGAAAATATAAGAAGAAAAATTAATGTGTAATAAATATACTTGAGAGGCAAGCCTTGCCACCGGATCTTTTTGTATATTTTCTTTTACATTTTTTATATTTTGGGTTAATTTTATTTAGGTTATCAAATTTATTTTATTATTATTGCTAAAAAGGAATACTACTATAACAATAACATATTCAATATAATTTAATAAGTGGACAAATTTTACTCTTACCTCGTAAAAGTAGAGAGACTGTTTCCAAAAGATCGAGACCCTCGATTCAAGTACATCAAATCAAATAGTCGTGAAAGAGGAAATATGATAATGAAGAAAATATGGCAACTAATACTGAAAGTAATACAAAGCATACAGAAAAGGAATAGTAATAGCGTCATATGATATCAGGTATCAAAAAGCAAGAAACTACACAAATAAGGCAAATATAGATATTACAACATACACGGTGCGTCAAATTACCACTAAACCTAATTTCATCGAAAAACGCAATAATGCTCAACAATCTACTAACCTTCTACCCTTATTCGCTACCTTCATACTCTCCTATCTAAGTTCATGTATCAATGAGTTGTAGACTATAGTTGTGTCATGTCATATCATGTCTAATCACCTCTCCCCAATACTTCTTCGACCTACCTCTACTCTCCTCGTTTGCATCATATCTAATCTCTCACACCATCTCACCATGGCATCTACGCATCTCCTCTTCACATGTCCAAACCATCTCAACCTCGCCTCCCTCATCTTCTCTACTATGGAGGTCACTCACACCTTGTTCCGGATATCTTTATTTATAATTTTATCTCTCCGAGTGTGCTCACACAGTCATCTCAACATCCTTTTTTTTCCGCAACTTACATCTTCTGAACATCGGAGTTCTTGATTGACCAGCACTTTGCCTCATACAATCAAGTCGGTCTAATCACCACTCTGTAGAATTTATCTTTAAGTTTTGGTGGTACTATTTTATCACACGACTCTAGAGGCGAGCTTCTATTTCATCCACTCGCACCAATACGATGTGTGACATTATCATCGATCTCCCTATTTTCTTAGATCAAAAACCCAAGATACTTGAAGCTTTCTCACTTGGAGATGACTTGTTCATCGCCTCACTTCCACGCCCTGTCTCATGCATTACTTCCAAACATGCACTAAAAGTTACCTTCTAATCACTCTTACCCCTTATTGAGAATTCAAAAGAGTAATTACTCCATCTCAATTAACTCAATTCTCTACTAATTAAGTAATTACTATAACTTTGTAATTACTCCAAAGTACACCCAAATCTAAGGCTTATTTGGCAAATTCAAGAATACAAGATGAAATCATCAAAACAAGACAAGCAATATCATGTTTAGCTGTTGCAGGTTGGCAAGGGTCCCAATTTATGTTGCCACTTGCCAAACAGCAATGGTCCTAATTGAGATACCCTACTGCAAAATTTTTGTGCCTAGCTGAAGCCATTGATTTTAGCCAACTAAGTTTCCAGAATCTTTTTCTTTTTTTCTGTATTATTTCATACCATACAAATGTATTAATTATGCTGTTAATTTCATGTTTAAAATGATTGCTTATCTCTTATTCCAATTTGAAGTATATGTTGTCAAATCTGCCAACCTGTCATCAAATATATATCTTTCATTATCAAATCATTAAACACTTGATAGTGCCAAGCTAGTTAAGATATAACAAAAGTAGAGACGTATCTCTTTAAATAAATTGCAAGAAGTGTTTTTCGGTATCCTATTTACTAAGATTTTAATTTCTATGTTCGACGATAGAGAGTCGAACAACCTCTCTACACCTCAAGGGTAGGATTAAGGTCTGCATATGCTTCACCCGTTCCAGATTCACATGTAAGACTGTATAGGGTATATTGTTGTTATCGTATTCTCGATGATAGATAAATGCAAATTATAATACAAATCAGTGTATGCTTCAGATTATATTGTAATCCAGATTGCACTATATACGAATTAAAATCGTATAATTAAAGTGACAAAAATGAGCATTATTAAAAAGTGTGATAATTAATCACCAAAGTTTAGATAAATGAGGGGTTTTTATTACTCCTTCCAGTATGTGTAATCTATTTTTTAAGGGTTTAAGCACAACCTTTAAGAAAGTTTTTATTATTTATTTTCGAGGATAAACAAATGCCAGCTCACCTCAATGTATAATTTCCTAAAATTTTTAATTGCGCTCATATTTATTTATGTAGAAATTAAATTCAAATTTTCTTTAATCCCTTTCTTATCAATAGACTCCTAACTCCTAACATATACGAAAAAATGCGATTCGTTCGAGAAATTTTTGCCTTTCTAACTACAAAATGTATGCTTCAAACTACACTACGATAAGACCACACAACCTAAGAATTAACTAAAATCATACAAGGTGACAAAAAATGAGTATTATTAAATACTTAAATAGCGATCATCACCTAATTTTAGAGAAATTGAAGTGTTTTATTATACTCCCTCTTTTTCATATTATATGTTGTTTAAAGTTTTGGCATAACTCTTTAAAAAGACCTTCAAAGGCTTAATTGTAAATGTACTTGTCTTTAAGTATCATTTATCTTTCTCTTAAACAGCTTATTTAGTTACCGTTTGAACAGTTCTAAGTAGATTTGAAACAAAGTTGGTTATATACAAAAACAACGAACATTTAGGACCCTGTCGTAAATTGAATATACTAAGGAGACCAGTAATGGACGTTTATATAATTTGGATTGAGAGGGGGAAAAAAAGATTGAATAGGTTTAAAAATCCCTAAATTATCTCTAATTTGTGAGTTTCGTACCTAATTTATTGGGTGTTTTTATTACTCTCCTAATCTATAACTCCTTTCAGATTTAAAAAATCTCAATTGAATATGTGACAAAACGTTTGGAATAATTTGCTTAGAGATGTGTGAGAGATGAAAAAAGTCTATAAATGAGTAGACCTAATATAATGAGATCATGGTAGTTCGGTGAACACCCAATAGTTTAGGTATAAACGGTGATAGTTTAGGTGAGTTTTAACCTATTCAGTCAATATATTTCCACGCGTATTGTCACTTGTATTTTTGAGGAGTTTTTGAAGCGTGATGTCACATTATTCGAGGGGATATATATTTTGATATGAAGTCATCATAGTTCAAATGAATTATGTGAACATTTAATAATTCACATATGAAACTCGTAATACGATGATTGTGTAGGAGAATTTTTAACCTAAAAAAAATGAAGAAAGGAGGGAAGAAGCTACTAGAAGAAATGGGTGATGGGACCATATTGGACCTAAGTTCCAAGTTGGTGAAGGCTGAAGACATTGTTTTCCTACTGGCTTAAATGAAAAATCTTCCCAACAGCTGTTCTCCAGTTGTAATCCAATTACCCAATCCCAACTAGTCATCTTTAGTTCTAATAAATCCAATATGTATTCATCACAAGCCTTTTTTGCATCATCCATCCCTAATATTGTCTACCATTGTCTTATGTTGCATCCTATGTTTTATCTGTTACGATTTCATCCCTTTTCTTTCGATTAACATTGTTATACAATCTTATAAGGAAAAATAGTAAGGAGAATTATAAAGGGCTAATTAAAGTGCAATTTAAACGTTGATGATCCTTTTATGAGACGAAAAGGCATGTAAAGAGGTAAAAAGCAGAAAGTACACAAAAGGTATAACAATGTTGAGTTAAAAAGAAATTTGCTTTATAAGATAACATCTTTGTTTTTATCTTTGATCAAGTATTCAATTGTGTATCGAAGAATAAGGTATTAATTACTCCCTCCTTTTCAATTTATGCATCTTATATTAGCCCGATACAAAGTTTAAAAAGTAAAAGAGATCTTTGAATTTTGTAATCTTAAACTAAAGTGTGATTAATAAATCAAAAATGCTTTTTCAATACGACATATATAATATTGAACGTATAGAGTTCCTAAATATAAAAAAATAATCATTTTTTAAAACTAACCAAAAAGGAAATAAGACAACAACAACATATCCCATAAAATCTCACAAGTTGAGTCTAGGGAAGATGGTGTGTATGCAACCTTGTCCCTACTTGTGAAGTTAAAGAGACTGTTTTCGATAAATTCTCGACTCAAGTAAAACATACTCAAAAATAAGTACATGAAGGAAACACAGTAGTAAAGAAGTCATGTTAAAAATAAAGGAGAAGGAAACAGTAGCAACAACAAATAATACAGTAACCGAATCAAAGAAAACAACATGTAATAATAAAATCGAATAATAAGATAGTAGGAGAATAATAATAACAAATACTAATAAAGAAAACTAGACGATAATAAACTACCTACTAATCTTCTATTCTAATCTTCGATCTTCATATTCTCCTATTTAGAATTATGTCCTCGGTAAGTTAAAGGTGTGTCACGTCTGATCTTATTGTAAGCAATTAAAGATTAATATTAATAGGGGTCTAAATGCAAAGAAAAAGCCTAATGAAAACAACCCCCCACAGCCCACAAGCCAATAGCAATCTAGGAAAAGAAATAGAACACTTTATGAAAAAGACAAGTTTAGAGGCACACACTAAATGGTTGATTAATTGACAGAGAGAAAACAGAGATGCTCCTTGCTGGCGCACCTTATATGCGTACGTGCCCACAGCTCATTCCGCACGCACGCCTATGCACCCTTATACTACTAAATAATATATAATGCTTTACCCTCAATCCCACTTTCTCCCCTAAAATTCCTCATTCTTTCTCCTTCTTCTATTAGACAGCAAAAACAAGAAAGAAAGGACTAATGGATCCGTGTCCTTTCGTGCGTATTGTGATTGGAGGTTTAGCCTTGAAGTTCCCTGCTGAGTCCAAACTTCCACCCACTAATTCATCAACTTTTGATTGTAAGATCAAGCTTAAAGGGTTTTCGACACAATCCACAAGCATCCCAGCGTTTATTATTCAAGAAAGAGAAGCGATCTTGGACAATAGAATCCATGCTTGTTTTAACTTTAGTAAGTCAGAGCTTGAGAAATCGAATGTTAGAGGAAAACCCAGTTGTTTAAAGATTGAGATATATGGGGGTAAGGTGGGTTTTGGGTATTTAAAGGGTGGTTCTAGGAAGCTTTTGGGGAGTGTTTCGGTGGCGTTGGATTTGAAGGGTTTGGAGAATGTTGGGCATAGAGGAGTTGTGATTCAGAATGGATGGGTTTCTGTTGGTAGTGGGTCTACTGCAGAATTGAATTTGAACGTGAGAGCTGAACCTGACCCAAGATTTGTTTTTCAGTTTGATGGTGAACCTGAGTGTAGTCCACAAGTTTTTCAAGTCAATGGCAACGTTAAGCAACCTGTTTTTACTTGCAAGTTCAGTTTCAGAAACTCTGCTGACCGGAATTTGAGATCAAGGTTAGTTTTATAAGGTTCTTAATCTTTGATACATGTTTTGACCAATTTTTAGATCTTGAATAGGGTACATAAGGTTCCAAATAGTATTTTAGCACATAACCAAGTTGTGGTTTTGGAGGTTTTTAGTCCAATCCCCATGTAGTTCAATTCAGTTATTGATAACTAATATTTCTTGATGAAATCAACTGATTGTTGTTCTTTCTTGAATGGTTTTTTTTACTTTTTGGTTCTTGAAAAGGGGTATTATCTAATAGTGTACTGAATTTGCTATTCTTTACAGATCGTCACTATCAGAACCAAGCACATCAACAAGCTGTTTTAGTTCTTGCACAGCAGATAAAGAGACATCTGTAAAAGAGCGAAAAGGATGGTCAATCACAGTCCATGATCTCTCCGGTTCACCCGTTGCAGCAGCATCAATGGTGACTCCATTCGTCCCATCACAAGGTTCGGATCGGGTCAGCAAATCCAACCCCGGGTCATGGCTCATCCTCCGACCCGGTGACAACACCTGGAAGCCATGGGGTCGTCTCGAAGCTTGGCGAGAACGCAACGGCGAGCTCGGTTATCGCTTCGAGATCATCCCGGACGGAGCTACAGACGCCATCACATTAGTTAACTCCACAATCAGCACCAAGAAGGGTGGCAAAATTGGGATAGACATCATCAACGGGGCTACCCCGTTGACTAGCCCCAACAGCAGCTTCGACCTCAACTCGGGGTCTGGATCCGGGTCGGACTTCGGGTCGCAACCCGGATCTGGGTCATGGGCGCAGTTGCTGTACAGGGGATTCGTGATGTCGGCGACGGTAGGAGGAGAGGGGAAATGCAGCAAACCGGAGGTGGAAGTTGGGGTGCAGCACGTGAGCTGTGCGGAGGATGCTGCGGCATTTGTGGCGTTGGCAGCTGCCATGGATCTCAGCATGGATGCTTGTCGGTCATTTTCTCAGAAACTTCGAAAAGAGTTGAGGCAGCAGGACCAAGAATGATACGATTAGACGGGTCGGGTCGGGTTACAGTATGTGATGATGGGTTGCTTCGGGTTTCAGTTTAATTTTTGCCTAATTAACTAACTGACTGACAGCAGTTTTTAGCTGGATTTCTTTTTTTTTTCTTTCTATTTATTGCCTTTTGCGAGTGTACAGTGCTATGACAGCTATTTGTTTTGAGTTTCCTTTTTTTCTCTCTCTCCCTTTGGGAATGTATTTATTGATTGATTTGAATTGGAGTAATATAATGATTTTGAACTTCCGGTACATGAATCTCTTTGTTATTTTAACATTCTTGTTTTAGTGGTAAATACTTACCCACCCCATATGTGTTTACATCAAAACAATGTAACTTATCATGGTTAAGTGATTTAATGAAGAAGTTATATACATTAATTAACTATAGTCAAGTGATAGTTGTATATATTCAAACACGTGTTATGCATTCATTGATTTGGTATTAACATTCGGTGTGAGTAAGTTTTTACCCGTTTTTAGATGAGTGACATTAGTGTTGAAGAGTGAAGAAGTCTCATATCGGTGTTAATGGGGTGAGTGATCTCCTTTATATGATCTTGGACAATTTTCTTTTCATGGGCTAGTTTTGAAGTTAAGTAGGCCTAATATTCATTTTTTTATATAATATCAGATATCAAGATTCATTTTTTTGACACGGTATCAAAGTCAAGCCGATCGGATGTGGGGCCCAATGTCTCGGGGTGAAAATATCCTAATTCATGAATGTGTATGCACCAGACTCGCTATAAAGCTTGAATAATTCTCTTTTTTTGAGCTAATTTTGAAGTGTGAGTTACATCAAGACTTAATTTGACATGATATGAGTCTACCCTCTACCTTTTATGTTTTGAATATCTTTTAACAAAGACTTTACACAAATAGAAAGAAATCACTTCGTATTGAGTACTTACCTTTGTTGACACAAAAGGGTATGCATACTGTAGATTTTAACTGGGCAGTTGAGTTTTGTTTTGGAAGTGGGAATCCAAAGTTAGTTGGTTTTTGTCGTTTTAGTTTTGGGTAAGAATCCAATGTATATGGTTTCAAGGCTGGCATACAATAGGCATCAGGTGGTTTTGGATCTGGCAATACATGTCCTATTAGAATAGTAATACTAATGCAAAAAAATATAAAACAATCATATAGATAGTACTACATGTCAATTAAACTAGTCAATTTTATTTGCATTGTATAGCAGTACACGTGTGTATGAACTTGGAAGGATAATAAGACTTGCTTGGCTGTAATATGTGGCAATTTATCTGGTTTCTTATGTGTTTATTGGTGTACTACAGCCCATCTTGGGTGATTGTCTAATTATTTGGATTTTTCCTTCTTTTCTTCTTGAATCCTCACATGGATACAGAACATAAGGACATGAGGTACGTAGAGCTATGTTAACAAATTATACTGTACATAAGATTGATGTTCAAAGTGGTAAATTGTGTGATGAATATCCAGGTTTGGTTTAATCCGTGAAGAAGCTAGGGCAGCCAGGTGCACTAAAGCTCCCGCTATGAGCAGGGTCCGGGGAAGGGCCCGACCACAAGATCTGTAATATGCAGTCTTACCTTGCATTTCTGTAAGAGGTTGTTTTCAAGGCTTGAACCGTGGAGAAGCTAGAAAGTTTGATTGTTTGATCTTCCATTTGGTGACCAGTATATATATTGAGGTTCAACTAAATCTACATTCGCGTCTGAAAATTTTACGGTGAATGAGAGTATATCGCTTCTTAACAAAAGCGACTCTATATCCTATTGGCTTGAACACGAGATCTTTGACTAAAGATGAAAGAGTACTTATCACTCCACCGTTACCTTTATCAGTGAAGCGAGAAATTTTAATAAGAGAATCGGAATAATGCAATACTCATACACTTAACTATGTTATAGATATGGTTATGTTCTTAATTTAATTATATAAAATAATGTCCTTGAACAATCTTATATTAAAAGATGAATCACAGGAAAAGAAAGAAAAGTTGAAGCTTTTCAAGAAAAATATAGTAACTAACAAATAGAAAAGAAGAAATATTGTAGTGGGTTAGTGTCCACTAGAAATTTTAATAGCAACAAAAGAGAAACCGTGTAGTCCCCAAAAACACAAAAACATCTTCTAGTTCCTGTGGCTTAATGCACCAACCTTCCCACTTGCTTTGCTCATATGTGCTGTTTCAATACCCCAATGTTTATGAGCTGCAAGATTTTTTCTCTATTATTTTGAAAATAATAAATAAAAGTTGGTCACAACTCACTACTGTCATTTTTGGTCCCCAATAATATATCCCACCACCACCAATAACAAGAGGAGAAAAACATAATCAACTAGCTGTTCATCCTTTTTTTCTTTCTGGATAATAGCACTTCTGGTACTTCATTTGACACATATGTAGTACTCGAATAGTACCAAATGTGACACATGAACAACAACACTACTAACATATCCGGTATAGTCTCATATATGGATCTCGGGAGGATAGATAGTACGCAAACCTTATTTCTATCTTGGCAGGTAGAAAGGCTATTTCTGGTAGACCCTCGACTCAAAGAAAACAAAAACACAATATTTATGAAGACACAAGCAGTAACAACAACAACATGATAGTAAGAAAATAGAGACATAAATGACAAGAAGTAGTAATAGAAAACTAAGAATTATGACAAATACGAAAATGTGACACATGACTACAGCTAAAATTTATTAATAACTGAGAGACTAAAAATGCTATTAATTTTTCTCTCTTCTTTTGAGTGGATTTGGAGAGAGAAGAGCTGGAAAAATTACAAACAGCTGCATGTAACTGTGGGCTGACTACCAATAAAGGTTGTGATGGAGTATAAGTACTCATTCATCCTTAACCAGTGCTTTCTGGTTCGAGTCTCCCAGGTACGGAGTCGTCTTTGTTAGAGAGCATTTTACCCTCAATGTGAAACTTTCCGACGTGTATCCGAATTTAGTCGGATTCCAATACGAGTACTGGATACTAGATAGTATCCGGACGGAAAAACAAAAAAAACTGTGGGCAGACTGGGTCAGGGCCCAAAGTTAAAGAGAGCCACCAGGTCCATCCCAAAGAACTGAAATGGGACCAGGCTTATCCATAGATGAGGCCCTTAATGGACAATTAACCCATTAATAAACAGTGAGATACGTTCCCACCTTTAATGTTGAGTCACCTACTACATTATTTTGCTTCACATGTAAACAGTGAGTCCATTTTTATTTTTTATTTTTTTTGTTCGACTTCTTTACAGTGGCATAGGACCATATATTAGATTATTGATGTGAGACTATCTCCAAAACCAATATTGTGATTTATGATGGGGGCAAAGAAATACAATCAGAGCTCTGTATAACAATCATGTTTTTATGAAATCGATGTTTCATGTTATGTTATATTATACAATCTCTATAATAGCAGTTCGCTATAGCAACTAACAAATATCCAGAAAAACAACACTGTTACAAAAAAGCTTGACTGTACTTGGCGTGGAGGATATTTTCCTACTCATGGAGTGAAATTTGAGAGAGACCCCCGCAATAACCAGCGGTATCTGAACTTCGTGCTAGAATGAGAACAATTTGATATTGCATGAGATAATGTTGATGTTGAAATGCTAATTTTTGTGGGAACAAAGTCCTTGGAATCTTGAACAATAATATCAGAAGAACCATGATCTACTTGGATTCCACCTGTAATGTTTAGTATATGCTACCCTTAGTAATCCAAATATCTCACAAAATTCAAGCCACTAACTCAAAACATAGCATTATCTGCTCAATACACTGCACAAGTTTTTGTAACAGAAGCACAATCAATACCAGGATAGCAAACAGATTAAAGGGATATGTAAGACACTCTGGTAGTAAAGAGGCTAGAAAACGATTATACAAGTTGGAACCCTTCACTCTTGCCTATAATATGCCTGCAACATTCACATGGTCTACAGCTTATGAATTTTGCACATTTGTGAAACTGAAAAGTAAACGGAAGTGTGAATCCTCATCACGAAAACTAAACACGCTACTGCTCTAATTGTACAGTATCACTCTGCTGCAGCATCTTCCATGTTTCCTTCAGTTTGTATTTCAGGAAGAGTTTCCACATCTGTGCGGATATTCTTCTCTTCCAGGTGGGTGGACGAATCAGAAGTATCAATCAGTTCATCTTGAACTTCTCCCAAATTCTCAGCAATTGACGCATCCACGCCTTCATCAGTAGTTCCGATTTCTTCACTGCTAGTATCTGCCTTCTCAACCTCAGTTGCATTGTTATCTTTCAAAGGCAAACCCACATTATCTACTGCTTCAACAGTTGCATTCCCCTGGGTGACTTTTTCTGCCAGGGAAGGCTCCGTATCACCAGACACATTCGAGGAATCGCCCGGGATTGAGTATAACTCGTCGGTTTTAGAAGACAATGTTAAATTAGAATCAATTTGATTATCATCCACCGTATCTGCAGAGTTGACGTTTTGCTGTGAAGAACTAATTGACAGGTTGGAACCTCCAGACGTTGTATCCCCTACTGTAACATTATATTCTTGGTTAACTGCCTGGGTTCCATTCTGTAGAAGTAAGTCATGTGTCTGTGTGCTCAGTTCTGTCGAGTGGGTTCTCGATTCAGAATTATCAGTCAATCCTTCTGTACTTGTGGAATTTGAAACTGAAGTATCTGCAGCAGTGGACGAGATCGGGTCTTCATGCTTCTCTTCACTGTTTGTTGTGTTTGGAGGACTGTCTTCTGCATCAGCTTTACCATCTTCCACCTTCAAAGCCACTGTTGTATTTTGGTCGGCATTGATCTGCATAATGTTATTAACACCAACTTCACTCTTGGCTTCAGCAGCATGTTCTGCTTCTTGCTCTAACTTAGCACTCTCATTTTCAGTTGTAGTTACAACTGTATCATGAGTCACTGCACTTGAAGCATCATCTGCTTTATAATGTTCTTCTCGTGCCTCATGTGAACTGCTTGAGTCCTCATCGTGATCATGGTCCTCCAATGAGGTCTCTTCCTCCACCTGACTATCATTCACTTCAGAATCTCTCTCTTCAGTTTCCTTCTCGTTATCTTCCCCCTTTTCCTTGTCTTCATCAACAACATTCTCTTCTTGATCAAGCTCTACATCAGACTTCTCTTGATCATGATCATCGACCTCATCTTCTCTGTGTTCATCATTCTTCTCTTGATCATGATCACCGACCTCATCTTCTTTGTGTTCATCATTCTTCTCTTGATCATGATCACCGACCTCATCTTCTCTGTGTTCATCATTCTTCTCTTGATCATGATCATCGACCTCATCTTCTCCATCTTCTCCGTGTTCATGATCATCGACCTCATCTTCTCTGTGTTCATCATTCTTCTCTTTGGTATTGTTCTCTTCTAGATCTTCTTCCTCAGGCTTATTCCCTTCTTCTTCTTCTTCTTCCACTGTTTCATCTTCTGGTTCCTCTCTATGCTTCTCATTAACTGTATCCAATCCCTCAATCCGGGGTAGATCTTTCCTTCCGAGTTTCACAAGTTCATTGCTACTTCCAGTCTTAATTGAAGACTTAGTATCATCTTCATCAAATTCTTTCTTTTTATCATGGGAGTGCTTGACCTGGTAAATCAGCCAAAAGCAAACAGCAAGCAACAGACAGATTTGTAAAACATTCTTAACCTTGATACCTTTGGATCTATGGTTCCTACCAGGTGACTGCTTGTACATGGTGAGTTTTACTACCTGTTCTGCAATTAAATCTGTCAACAACCAGACTTACATATTAATACAAGCACTACTCAACAACTTCAAAGCAGTTTAATTATTAATAAAATTCAATAATATTTTGTCTTAACCTGACAAATATATTCAGAGCATAACATGAATTATGAATCTTATAAAATGCATTTGGCAGGTGTAAACTAGCACATGAGTTAGAGAAACTAGTGCTACTGGAATCTACCAGTGTATTAAGTTTTAGATTTGCTAATTGAGCACCTACTGGTCAATGAAGTGACTGCAAACCTTGGAACTGGGATTCAAATCCCAATAAAGACAAAAAACTCCAAATTATTTCTTCTCATATGCCTGAGCCTTGGTGACTTAGTGTTACCCCGAAGCTATGCTAGTCAGAGATAGATAGCATATACCCAGTGAATGTCTTAGATTTGCTTAGAAAGTAAACTGTTGCTGTCATAAGCACCGGACAATTTTCACATTTGAGATCCTGAAAAGCATCATCTGGAATTAATGATGGGGCATATATCTCTTGGCTACAGAGGTATCTCAAACGATTAGGAGAATCCCTGACAGGAGAGGAGTCATTTGGATGCAAGGAATAGATTTTTCCTTGGGATGGGTCAATTGTTTAAATTCGATAAAAAAAACTACAGGCCCTATCAAAACCTATTTGTAGATGACAAACAATCAGTTGACCCCGATTCCTCCCGAACTTGACTTTGGCAAAAGTTTTTTAAAATGGCAATAATCTGAATCTCTCTATATCTTAGACATAATATGGTCATAGTATTTTAGGCCATAAAGTTCCCACAGTTGGACAGTCGCCTAACTGAAGAGCCACTAACTTACTTGTTTATTCTACTAGACCTCCTTATCATATGTGCAAAGAGCCTATCCACATTAGCAAGATACAATGTTCATAACCGAGTTGTGCAAAGTAGAAATATCAGGAATAGCATGACCTAGTCGGGCTTGCTTGGAATGTCGTGAGGAGCCTAGAGCTATTGATTTGTTTAATAACCCAAAGAGAAGAATAGGATTCCTCGCAATATCATAACACGATCACCAATTCACCATTATAATCTTCCCCACCACACCCGAGCCATAACCTTGTTAAGGAATTAAATATCATTTAGTTTCAAGCAGTATATAGCAAATAGGCACCAGATTGAAATTTTTAAGAAGTCAAAATACCTTTGCATTATCATTGTCATGTGCCTCACATATGGCACCATATAGGCTGACAGCCATTGATCTATTTTTTTCTGAAGTCAACTGTCAGCCAGGTATTATAATACATGGTAAATTATAGGCAGGCTAAAATTTTCTAACAAGAAGACTAGCTGTACTTAAGGATGTAATCACAATATCCTACCTCACCCTCCTTAACAAGCAGGGAGGTGAAAAACAAATCAGGGGCAGAGAGAAGGGTGGGGTTGCAGTTTTGAGGTAGAAATTTCTCCATGCCAGGCCTTATTATTATTACTGAGATGGTTTGTCTTGGCAGTACTAATAGTTCAGTCAATCAATTTGAAAAGAAATATATTTGGTGCGCGTCAACTTGCACACAAACTGACTCGGAAAGCACTGTTATCCAAAAAAAAAAAAAAGATTAGTGCATCAGCTGCATTGCGAAATCCACCAGTACTATTATCACAAAATCCAACTAAGCCACTAGGAAATAATGTACTTACTCATAATTTTAACAATGCCAGTAACAGAATTGTGAAGTTTTCCTAAATAAAAATAAGAGGAAAAAGGAAAACTGAGAGCGCAATTGAAGCCCTTGATCGAATTCCGTTCACAAACAAGAGGTGCTTCATTTCATGAAAAAAGGGCGCAATTTATTTTCCAACTGCTTCTAAAGACGTGGTCTTAAATAGCAGAAAAAGTTCACATTTTTCAGTATCCAAGTACAACAACTTGACTGAAAGATCAATTCCATTCATAAAAGACTTTTGATTGTGTAATTCCTATTTATGTAATCAGATCACTTATTAGGTAATTACAGCTAAATCTTTCATTAGCATTAATCAATAATATGGTAAAATTGGTAACTAACCTGCTATCGCAAGTTAAAATTCCCTAATAGTGTAAAAAAACAATATTTACACTGTCAGTGCATATAACCTAAATTGTTTGCTAATCCTTGTACAACCAACATCGACCCAAATGCAAAATATGGCACAACTACTTCATAGTCACAGATTATAGAAGTTGCATTTCTTCTAATCCCTAAAGTAAATACTCCAAAGTCCAAACTATGGAAATGAACAACAAAAGAATATGGAATGTTGATTAATTTAGGGGAACCCTAAACAACAAAAGACCAACCTCCACTCCATAAATGCAATGAATGAGTAAAGACAACTAATTGTTTCTGACTACTTAAGACTTCCCAAACATAATTAAACCCCAATAAAATCTACACCAAAACAAGTTAAACCTAATAAAAACTCACACCCAAAAATACTTAATTCATCAAAATTACACAAACCCATTTGCATTAACAGTCGATTCCTATTATTCATCTACAAAAAGAGCAAGAAAATGAGCTCTAACACTAAGTTGTACAAACTCAAAACACTTTAACAAAAACCACACAATAAGCAAGAAATAAACTTCAAAATAAACCTTTGAAACACAAAATTTGAAAGAGAAGAAAAGAATACCTGAAAGTAAAGAAGCTAAGTTCCAAACTGGTAGACCAAGAAATGGGAAAAAGGGGGAAAGTAATATCTTAGTCAAAGAGTTTTCTTTTATATATAGTGTGTATGTATTGTGTATGATGATGATGAGATTCAGTTAAAGGAGTCCTTCCATATCTATAATTCTTCTGTATTCGGATCTACAAACAAAGAAGACCTTCTATACTGTGTATTGTTGTCTAGTCAGTCAGGGAGATCGATTTTGGACGGGCTTGTATACCTTTTTACTATAAATGGACCGGGTCATATGCCTGCTCTTCCTTTTTTTTCATATACTTTTACGATTTCTAGTAAAATTGATGTCATGTGATTTGAATATTACCAGTTCAAGTCCTGAAAATAACGAACTAAATAATAAAATTATATACAATAGATCATTATGATCTAGTTCTTTTTGGTACAGCATACATACTTTAACATACCGAACTAATTTTTGTACCTTTATGATTGGATGGTCAGTTCAGCTTGGGTACACCAATATATAAATTGGTTAATTTTGTTCATTTAGCTTTAAATAGATAAAAGAAATAACTTGGAATTTTATCACTATTGAAATTTGAATCTTGATCTCTCCTGTTTTTTCCCCAAAGGCTAATGTTGCCCTTACGGATAAGAATTATTTTGAAGCTAGGACTTTTAATATGAAATACTCCTATATTTTTTTAAAAAAAAATGCAATAAATAGCATATTTCAATCTATAATTATAAAAATATAATAAATTGAACATTAAAAATTTTAAAGATTAAATTTATAAAATTTATATTTTGAATTCGTCTTTGTACTGCATACCAATGACTAATGTGTTTTTACTGTCATATAATATTATCTATTCATTTTTTTATAAGAAGAAAAAAAATTCTTGGATAATTATTCATGTGGACAGACCAAAAATAGGAGAGAGAAAAAAGAGTGTTACATTGATGGTCACATGCAAAGCCAACGTGTGTTATGGGTCTTTGATATTTGGCTTGTGAATTTGGACCCACCCTAATTTTGTTATTCTTCTTTAATAACTCCTACTGGTTATTCTTCTTTTTTGAACGATGCATGATTTGGATCATGTGAATAATTGTTGTAGATTTATATAGTTTACTTGGCACCTTGTGTGTTGATTTTTGACATTAAGACATATCATACACTTATACTCCCAGAAGAAAAATTATTTATCCTCAAATGCCCCATTACTTTTATACCTTTTTTATTTTAAAATTATATTTATCTAAAAAAATAAAGAAAAAGGCGGGCTGATATCAGCGCCCACCCTTTTTTTTCTCTTTGATACCATCACAGTATATATATATACTCTGATGGTACCAAAGATTAACTGGACAGTGCCTTTATTGAATGACTACTTCTTCCTCCTTGATGCCATCAAAGTATAATATACTCTGGTGGTATCAAAGAGTAACTGAACAATGTTTCATTGAGGTTTGCTTCAGTTTTTCGATGAAATTACTCAATCATCCATGATACTATTACGGTATATCTATTTACTGTCATGGTATCGTTGAAGTATGTATTACTTCTTCAATATTTTAATTTAAAAACAGTTAAAAAGGAATCATAATTTAGATACAATTTTTTTTAATTTGCAAAAAGAGAAAAAAAATTACGTATAAAAATATATTTTTACTAATTTTGAGTTCAATAAATAAGCTTGTGACTTTAATAATTTTTTCTTAATTGTTTCTTATTTATTTCTTAAAAAAAAACTCAGTCCTATATGATACCGACATGGTATCAATATACCAATGGAGTATCACAGAGGATTAAGCTCAATCCTATATGATATCGATAGAGTATCAATATACCGATAGAGTATCAAAGAGGATTAATTCATGCTAGTGACGCTGACGCCATGCTGACGTCATGCGCGAAATAAGAACAAGAGAAAGTGGGCAAGTGGGTAATTACTTTGGGTTGAAGATCTATTAAAGATAAATACTTTGAGTTGGGTCCATTTTGGGTAAATAGTTTCACAATTGGGTTCAATTTGTGCAGTTTTTCCTATTCTTTATCCTCATTTAAAAAGTATTATGAACGCATACTTTAAAAAAAAAAAAAAACAGAATCAAAATATAGTATATATGACGAAAATAACAATGTTAGCGGAAGAAACACCAAATGTATTCTTTATCTTCTCGTCTCATTAATGAGCGAAAAAAAATGATTTTACTTAGATTGCTAAAGAAAAATCTGTTAATGAGAGATTCTTCCTTGTTCAAGTAATGATATGATATTCATTGATTATACTTTGACACACGTTATTTCTATTGCTACGTAGCGAGATCGAGTCTTTGTCAAATGTTTAAACTTGAAAGTTAGAGCTAAAACTTTTCTTTTCTAGAAGTTAGAAGAAATCCAAAGTTTTGACAAATTGATATACTAAAACACTGGGCATTAAGATTGAGTATCTAAAATGGGGTCTACCTCAACTAACCCTCATTTTCACTATTGACATAAATGACCTCATTATGTAATCAGAATGAGAATTACTGATTCATTATTTTTAGTATATATTTCTTACTATTGGTTGACAATCAAAAATGTTCTTACACAAATAGTCCAAATGTCAAAGATCATGTTCTGGAAAAAGTTTGCACACCAAAAGGAAACTATACACAAATAGCCAGGTGACTAAAATATTTTTGTTCATCTAACCGTATTTCTTTGTAGTATACTTAGGGGTCGTTTGATAGCTGGTTTGGGAGTGACTTATGCATAACTAATATATGTATAAGTTATGAGGGAATCTATGTATTATTTTATGTAGGATAAAAGGTGGAATAGCTAATACATGTATAACTAATACATGAATAAGTAATCCCTGCATAAATAATACATAGATTCCCTCATAACTAATCCCTACATCACTAATACCTACATAACTCTTACTAGCTACCAAATGACCCCTTAGGGTCGTTTGGTAGTTGGATAAGAACAAAGTTATCCATGTATTAAACTATATATAACTTATACGACGTTTGGTAAATGGATAAGAGATAAGTTATTCAGGTATAAAATTAGTACGACGTTTGGTAGATGGATAAGAAATAAGTTATTCAGGTATAAAATTAGTACGACGTTTGGTTTGTAATTTTAAAATCCGCATAACTAATACATGTATAAGTTATGAGCAAATTTGTGTATTATTTATGCAGAGTAGAAGATGGAATAATTAATATTGGTATAACTAATACATGTATAAGTAATACCCGCATAACTAATACTTGCATAACTAATACCCGCATATTTAATACTTGCATAACTAATACCCACATTACTAATTCCTGCATAACTCTAACCAGCTACCAAACAACCCCTTAATGTATAAGACTATACCAACAATATAAATAAATATAAATCATATAATTATTAGAGTAATACAAATACTAATTATACTGTTATAATTACTTTATTTGTTTTCTTTATAATTTTTAATATCTAAAAAATCTATTTATTTTTCTTTATTATGTCTATATATAACGTATCAAATAAAACATATATTTTTGAAAAAATATTTTAACAAAATTTCTCATGAATCAATTTGAATTAGATATCAATCCATATTTAGATGAACTGAAATAGACTAAGTTAATCCATAACGGGTCAATAACAACTCAAACTTAAGCGAATTGGACGAATTATAATATTTTAGGCTGATTTTACCACCTCTACACGTAATGCTTATTTTCAGACATCTGCATATTGGGACTTAAGTAAAAAAAAAATGTCAAGGCCAATTCAATACTTTATTAGGGAAATAAATGAAGGGGACAATTTCAAATATGTACAATAAAGTAATTAGTTTACAAAAAATATAGCCAAGTTTTCTTTACAAAAAATATAGCCCAAAAATAAACTAGCTATAAAAAAAAATTACAAAAAAAATAGCCGCATATATATGTAATGTATCGGTGGTGTATAAAAGTTATATAATGTATCAAAATTGTATAAATAGTGTATAAATATGTATCGATATTATATAAGTACTGTACACATGTGTATCAAATTTTTTTTCCCGGTCATTAAATCTCTAAATGAAAGCATAATAAACAACAAAGCTTAACTAATCATGGATCTTGGACAACACATAGGTTAAACATGGAATCAAAGCATGAGATGTCCTCTGTTTAAACAAATTGCCTTAAGAATCATTAGCTGTTTACTTAGTACTAAATGAACAATAGCTATTGATTTAAGCAAAACTTTATCACACCGAGTACAAAAATGAAGAAGGCAGCTTAACGTTTATAGAAATCAGAACCATTAATATAACCTCTCCAAACAAGTTCTTTCAATTTCGACCAACTCAAAATCTCCTCTAAACAGTCTCAAATTTTAGATATGAGCTCCCCTCGATGTTTCGAGTATTTTGATATATAATTCGCTCAAAACGATTCACGTTTGCGGTACATCGATTTTTTATTTTTTTTTAAAAAGCAAAAACGAAGAAGAAGCAGACAAAGAACGACGACGACGACGAAGAAGAAGCAGACAAAGAACGACGACGACGACGAAGAAGAAGAAGACGACAAAAGCGACTATTTTTTGGGTAAATAAATTACCCGAATGACTAATTTGCTTAATTATCCCTGAATGGAATCTTTACCGATCTCCTAATTGTAGATGTCAAGACCCGTATGTTGTGTCAATATACTCAACACAACACACAAACCGACACATTAAAGTTTAATTTGTTTAAACTAACTTTTGCGTGGTTGGACTTCTACAAATTAAAGGACAGAAAATGATTCATTCATATTGGTAATACAAATTTTTGAGAAATTCTTAAAAATATATAACCTAACATAAAATATTAAGTCACGTAGCCATATTTATAATTTATTATATATAATATTAGACAATATTATTTTTGGAGGAAAACATTATACATAATGTATCAACTTTGTATGATAGTATATTGTGTAAAATTGACATTTTTGTACCCAATTTTAATTTGGCAAAAACAGGCTAAAATAATGGCACTATGTAGCTAGAAAGGATCTAATTGTTTTTCTCCTTATTTCTCAATTGAATATACTTAAAACTAGGAATTCAATTATTTTTGTTTCCCTTATTTCATGTAACTTGATATTCCTAAAATGAGGAATCCAATTATTTTATATTGTCCCTTTTTATTTGGAATAAGTATTAGTTAAAATTCTCTAATTTTGCAGTAACATTGTTTTTTTTTTGTATCAATAAAAGCTTGCATATTATTGTCTATTACGCATTATACTAATGTATACACGCATATACAGATCAATAGATACTGCAAACAAATGTATGCCAATTTATTAAGTGAATACACGCCAATGAATACCAACAGAAACAAATATGGCTATGATAACTACATATATTGGTATGATATATACCTCATGTGTATAGTTATATACATATTGATATACAAGATTTTCTTCTGCGATCTGAGTCTGAGTCTGATGTATATATCATGTGACATCAACTTAGCAATTATTCATAAAAAACACTATTATTTTAAGCTTGACAAAGTGATATACATGTTCATAAAATTTCGTACGCATAATCTCTTTTACTTAAACTTTAAGCTCTTCAATTTTATCGGTAACAAAAGATTGATATAATGTTAATTGTACAAAATAACAAAGTAATTAAATTAATAAATTTAGCATATATAATTTACCTTGACAATTACTTGAAGAAATGTCATTCGTTTATGACGAGTTAATGAAAATTAGAGTTGCATTCCTTCACATGAAGTTGTTATAACTATTATGACTGTTAGTATTTTTGCTTAAGAAGGAAAAAAAAATTTAAAAAAGGAGAAAAGGAAGATAAAAGACAAATAAATAAGAAAAAAAGATAAATAATTTTCTTGATCATTAAGAAGTATCAGATCACTTGACCTATGTTCTTTTTTTTATATACAATTAGTGAATTTATTCGCGCTCCGCACAGTTAATAAATTATAAAAAAAAAAAACCAATCTTTAGATAAGATTAGTGCCAGATTACTAATTAATTCATTTCTTTTGTAGTTCTTGTTATGCGTATAGTACAAAAAATGCAATTTATATGAGCTAAAAATAATCAAATACAAAACTTACAAGATCTTTTGCCTTGGGTAAATTTCACAAATGGTAACTTAACTATCTTTTTTTCTCCATAAAAGTAACTTAATTATTTTTTCTTACACAAAAATAACTTAACTATCACTTTTTTTCACAAAAATAACTTAACTATCGTTTCTTACACAAAAATAACTAAACTTTGAGAAAACTAACACAATAATCACATGGCCGAAATACGATAACTTTTCCGATGAACCCCATTCTTTTTCACTCTTTTTTTATTTTAAATATAATAAATAAAATTTAAAAAATACTCAACCCGACCAGTCCCGATCCAAAACTCATTTGAAAAATATATTAAAAAGAATAAGAATCATTATTCCCAAGGATTTTTTTTTCTTTTAATATGTTAAGGCGTAGAAAAATATATTCTTTTCTTTTGATACATTAAGACGTAGAATTTTTTTTTTCTTTTGATATATTAAGACGTAAAAAAATAACTAAATTTTGGATAAGCTAACACAAAAATCACATGGCCAAAATACGGTAACTTTTTCGATGAGCCCCACTCTTTTTTATTTTAAATCTGATAAATAAATTTTTTAAAACACCCAACCCAACCTGTCCCGATCCAAAACTCATTTGAATTATATATTAAAAAGAACAAGAACTATTATTTTCAAAGAAAAATATTTTTCTAAGTCTTAATATAGTAAAAGAAAAGAAAATATATTTCTACGTCTTGATGTATTAAAAGAAAAGAAAATATTTTTTCTACGTTTTAATGTATTAAAAGAAAAGAAAATATTTTTCTACGTCTTGCTATATTAAAAGAAAAGAAAAATACTTGTCTACGTCTTAATAAATTAAAAGTAAAAGAAAATATTTTTCTACTTCTTAATATATTAAAAAAGAAAAGAAAATGTCTTTCTACGTCTTAATGTATTAAAAGAGAAGAAAATATGTTTTTACATCTTAATATGTTAAAAGAGAAGAAAATATTTTTCTACATCTTAATGTATTAAAAGAAAAGAAACATATTTTTCTTTTGGTATAATGGTTCTTGTTCTTTTTAATATATTTTTTGAGTGGATTTTGGGTCGGGACAGGTCGGATTGAGTGTTTTTTAAATTTTATTCATTAGATTTAAAATTTAAAAAAAGAGTGAAAAAGAGTAGGGTTCATTGGAAAAGTTATCGTATTTCGGCCATGTGTTTTTTGTGTTAGTTTACCCAAAATTTAGTTGTTTTTGTGTAAGAAAAAATAGTTAAGTTATTTTTGTGAAAATGAGTGATAGGTAAGTTATTTTTGTGTAAGAAAAGATAGTTAAATTATTTTTGTGAAAAAAGTGATAGTTACGTTACCATTTGTGAAATTTGCCCATCTTTGTCCCTTCCACCAACTATATTATGTATATTCCAATAAACGAAAAATGTAGACTTTAGAATTGTAACAAAAGACTTCAATGGCTATAAGTCATCACGCCTCAATTATACACTAATATAATATTTGAAAATTAGTGAATAAGAATCTTACTATGGTTTTAAAGCTCTAGGACATTGATACAATATAACCTGGTGGAAAATGCATTTTCAAATCTCTTGTGAGATTTCAATTGGGACTTCATGCACTCCATTTCTGTGAAACATAATTTGGTCATGGGCATAATAATTATTTCACTGAATATGAACCTAGTCTCTAAAAATGCCCTCACTCTAAATTTATTTCCTAATCAGTGTTGCTGAAAACTTAAAAGGGTTGGAGTGACATTAATAGACCACTAATAAACTTCTCATAATTACCTATGAATTTCACCACCAAATAAGAACTGCAAATTGGTGTATTCATAAGAATTACAAAGTGAAATGAATTAAATGAAAAGGAAAAATTTGAGCAAATGAAGCTAAAAAAAAAGGGACGACTTTTGGCCAAAGAACTTTTAAGAATCGCACTGGAAAAGAACACAAATGTATTTACTTTATCATATGCAAAAATTAAATTGGATGAAGAAATTGAAATTGAAAGGTTGTAGCAAATAGTTACATATGCTTTATTAGGTAAAGGAAAAGGCTAGCTGGCAAATACTTAATTAGGGGAAAATGGACATTTAAATATTTATTTATTTAATATAAATATTATGGGCTTCTTATTAACTAAGGAAAGCAAAGGATTATTTATGCTTTATTAGTTCGAGCAAACGGCTGGCAATGCTTAATTAGGGGAAATAAGCATTTAAATTGTTAGAATTAAAAGACCTAGAGGATTAAAGTCTTGGCATTTATCATTTTCAAAAAGTCTTCTTCAGTAATCAAGTAAGATAAATACAACTATGAGAGGTACCACGTCACCGTGCCCATATCCAGCTTGTAAAGTAGATACATTATTATAATATTTTCATCAAAATATAATATTGTATAACATTGTAAATTAGATTATATGGCATAATATTTTATGTAGGACATACATTATTGAAAATTTTCCATTAAAATACCCTCAAAAGAAAAAATGACCAAAAAAGCAAAAAAGCAAACAAATTAGAACAACTATTGTCAAGTTGGAATGTACATAAACTTTAAAAGCCTCTGAATTAGAGTTAAAAGCCCCATGAACATGAGTTTTTGTACGTACAATTAACTTGTTACCACTTATTAAAACTAAGTATTAATAATGTATTTTTTCCCTGCAATGATAGTGTACAACTTACATCTATTAAATAAGAATTAAGAAAAATTATGGGGGAAGGAAGGTACAGAAAGGTAGGTGGTTGAGCACTTTGATTCTCTACCCGCATTATTTTCTTTTTGGGAGGAGGAGGGAAAGGTGAGGAGAAGGAGGGGAAGGTGTGGTATGAGGTCAAAAAGATGATGGAGGAGGACGGGAAGGTGAGGAGTAGGAGGGGAAGGTGATGGAGGAGGACAGGAAGGTGAGGGGGATGAATGGAAGGTCAGGGCCGACTCTACCCTTTAAAAAAAAAGGCAACCACCTTAGACTCCAAATTTGAGGGGCCTCATATTTTTATAGCAATAATAGATTAGAGGCTTTTTAAAAATTTATATAGAATACTATTCATAAAAAATAGACTTTTCATATAGAAGAAAATAATTATTTAGAAGAAGTTTGATGTATCTGGAGTACTATGTCTCAAAAAAGATCTTTATAGAAAAATATATTATTTTTTCTTAAAAATCTAAGGCCATCGTTCTATTTTGGCTTTAGGTCTCTCATATGCTTGAGCTGCCCATGTGGAAGGTGAGGAGGAGGACGAGAAGGTGATGGAGGAGGAGGGGAAGGTGAGGAGGAGGAAGGGAAGGTGAGGGCGGATGAATGGAAGATGTGGAGGAGGAAGGGAAGGTGATGGAGGAGGAAGGGAAGGTGAGGAGGAGGGGGGGGGGGTGAGGAAAGTGGCTATATAAGAAGAATGGTTTGAGTTGTAATACTCATCCCATTATCTTTCCCGCTTCCTCATTCTCTATAGTATATTAGCCATTTTTGAAATTTCCGAGCGAAAAAAAATGACTAGGCTTATTTTCTTAGCCACTTTATGTATTTGTCTATTTCATAGTATATTAGCTGCCAAAGTTTCTACGGGAGATTTTAATAAGGATTTTGAAATAACATGGTCTCCAAGTCACGTAAATACTTCCGTCGATGGCCTTACAAGACGCATGACATTGGACAAGGAATCTGGTAATGCAAATTAGATTTTTTAGCTTTTTTTTTTTTCTACAATACTTGATAAGATTTTTTTTTTTATATTAACTTGTTCAGGTTCGGCGATGGGTTCGAAAGATAAATATCTGTTCGGTCAATTTAATATGAAGATTAAATTGATACCAGGAGATTCAGCAGGCACCGTAGTTGCATTCAATGTAAGCATAAATTAAAATTCCTGCACTTTAAAATTTTTAGTTTATTTTTATTGATTTTGATTCACTAATGCAGTTGTTTTCGTTTCAACAAAATCATAATGAGGTTGATTTTGAGTTTCTGGGAAATGTGGCCGGGAAACCTATTATTCTTCAAACCAACATTTTTGTTGCTGGAATGGGTGATAGAGAACAAAAAATCAACTTGTGATTTGATCCAACACAAGACTTCCACACTTACTCAATTCAATGGAGTCTTCATCAAATTGTGTAAGTATTATATTTTCTTTTGCGTTGCATTCATAATCAGACAATACATGTGATTATTAACTTTACTTTTTTATATATATAAATTACGTTGGAGTTGAAATAATTGATCCGTGTACAATATTTTGCTCTTTATATTTGTGTTTTATTTCATTGTAATATTAAGTGATAAACAATGTTTTTTTGTGCAGGTTCATGGTAGATTGGATACCAATCCGAACATACAGAAACCATGCGGATAAAGGGGTTAAATATCCTCTTTGGCAGCCATTGGAACTCATTATCAGCATATGGAACGGAGAAACGTGGGCAACAGATGGTGGAAAAACCAAAATTGATTGGTTAAAAGCACCATTTGTGGCCACATTCGGAGATCACACAGTTGATGCTTGCATTTGTAAAGGTAATGCAAGATTTTGCGGAACAGCAAATGAATGCAATCGGTGGAACAAAGAGCAATTCACTACTTTGACATGGACTCAAAGAAGGTGGCTCAAATGGGTTAGAAAATACCACTTGATCTATGATTATTGTATGGATAATCATAGGTATCAAAATAATATCCCATAGAGTGCTTTCTTCCAATGTATAAGAATGGCTTGAGTTGTAATAATCATCCCATTATCTTCCTCATCATCTGCAGTAATAAGCCACTTTTGAATTTTTCAAAAGAAAAAAATGACTAGGCTTATTTTCTTAGTCACTTTGTGTATTTCATAGCATATTAGCTTTTAAAGTTTCTACATGAGATTTTAATGAAAATTTCAAAATAAAATGGTCTCAGAGTCACATAAATCCATCCGCAGACAACCTTACAATAAAGGTTGACTCAATAAAATTGGTGGCCTAAAATCAAATCTCAATAAGAGATCTCAAGTATATTTAGTAAAAAAAATTATGTTATGTGTGCGTCAAACGTGTATCTCGTGCGTCGTACGTGTATGTGTCCTATTCGTGCATCTCTTGTGCCGCATGCATCTCGTGTGTCGCACGTGCATCTCGTGCACCTCATGTGCATCGCCATTGCATCTTGTATGAAGATTTTATTGTTTCGAGAGTTAAAAAAAAATTCTTTAAATGATTTCTTTTTATTTTTTAATAATTTTTTTTAAATTATTAGCAATATTGACTTGTTTTGAAGTTTTTAAAATATATATTTTTTTAAAAATAAATAAAGAATCTATGCCTAAATTTATAATTAAGATTAAGTATTTTAACCTTCGTATTTTAAACTCTTTCACATAAATTAATTTTTAAAATATAATTAATTTATAATATATAATATAAAATAACGAGGCATTAATTTTGGGGGGCCTAAAGCAATAGCCTTAGTGACTTCCTCCCCCCCACCGGAGACGTCCTTGCTTACAACAAGCATGATATTGAACAAGAAATTCGATAAATGCAAAAATTATATATTTTTAGCTTTTTTTTTCCTACAAAAGTAATGCTAGATTACTATTTTCTTATGTTTTTTCGTATTAGCTTGTTCAGATTCGGTGATGGGTTTGAAAGATAAGTACTTGTTTGATCAATTTGACATGAAGATTAAGTTGTTACCAGAAAATTCAACAAGCACCGTAGTGGCATTCTATGTATGCAAAAAAAATTAAAATTCTTGTACTTTGAAATTTTTACTATATTTTTTTAAAATTTTTTTTATTGAATTTGATTCACTAATGTAAATGTTTTCGTATCGTTCAAATCATGATGAGTTTGATATTGAATTTATGAGAAATGTGGCTGGTAAGCCTATTACTCTTCAAACAAACATTTTTGTTGGTGAATTGGGTGATAGAGAAGAGAAAATCAATTCATGATATGATTCAATACACGACTTTCACATTTACTCTATTCAATGGAGCCTTCATCAAATTGTGTAAGTATTGTATTTTCTTTTGAGTTGATATATTAGCATTCACAATTAGACAATATATGACATTATTAACTTTATTCTTCTATATATATAAATTATATTTAAGTTGAAAGTGATTATTATTAATAATGATATGTGTCCAATATTTTGCTCTATATATTTTGGCTTATTTCATTGTAATATTAGGTGATAAAACTATATTTTTTTGTCAGGTTTGTGATAGATTGAATATCTATTAGGACAAAGAGAAACTATGCAGATAAAAGAGTTAAATGTCTTTTTTGGCAATCATTGAAATTCATTATCAGCTATATGGAACAGAGAAACTTGGACAACAAATGATGGAAAAATCAAAATTGATTGGTCAAAAGCACCTTTTATGGCTACATTCGGAGATCACACAAATGGTGCTTGCGTTTGTAAATATACTAGAAGATTTTGCAGAGCAATAAGTAAAATTAATTGGTGAAATAAAGCGAAATTTAGTGCTTTGACATGAACTCAAGAAAGGTGACTTAAATGGGTCAAAATATATCACTTGATATCTGATTATTGTAAAGATAATCATAGGTTTCACAATAATATTCCCATAGACTACTCTCTTCCAATGTATTAATATGGGTGTCAAATGAATTAATTCTAAAGCCAATATTTTCTTTTAATTATAGGTTATATTTGGTCAATGGGTGATTGTAACACAATATTTCCTTGAGCTATCTCTTTCATGATTGATCATCTTTATAGCTCGTGAGTTTGTTAAATTCAACATTTATCTCTACATCTTCAGCATGAACTTCATTATAAGGTTAATTAGAGGATGATTTTCATATTGCTTATGACAAGACTATATTGGAGAAGAATAAAAAATTCAAAACAGATCTAGTAATTAAAATCATGAATGGACACTATAAATTAGTTACAATTTGTGTTAATAAAACCTCCGCAAATTGCAACTTTTAAGCTACCCTCCACAAATTTAGTACAACTTACATAGGCTTTTAACTCCCTGCAATATAACTTTTCACAACTTTTAATTGGCGGGTCCTTTTCCCCCTTTCCCTCTCTTTAACATTAAAATCATTACAATCACGGCTAGAATGTTAATTCAACATTTAAATTTGATATGCTCATCTTTAAATTTCAAGTATATTTAATATAATTATTTTTTGTCTGTATTGCACGTGCATTTGTCATTTTGTGTGCTTTATGTGCATTTCATGCGTCTCATATGCATTATGTGCATCATACATACACCTTGCGTCAATTGACTTGATTGTTTGAACAATGCTAACCTTTTTTTTCCTTTAACTTGTAATTATTTTCACAAATTCATACATATTTTTTCTTTCATTTGGTATGCGATATTTGTATTGAAAAATATGAATTCGCGCATTGTAGGATCCATTTTTGAGATAACGCTCCCAATAAAACTTTATTCATTCTCAAAAAATTGAATCCGAAGTCTCGAATTAAAAACGGATAAATCTCAATCATCCCATTACAACTTATGTTGATAAACCCGTACATGTTATATATATGTATGTTATAGTTGGACAGACACCTGCCTATTTCTCATTACAAAATGTTAAATTTAAACTAAAGAAAAAAAACAGTAATCAATATATATATATATAACCTTTTAATTGCAATATTAATTGCCAAGGTTAGTAAAAATATTTGTCCCAAATACTTTCTCTTGTTTATTTTAATTATCGTGCCGACTAAAAATTACGAATTTGGCTCTTTTCCATTACCTTTTCTCTTCATTTCGTATAGTACACGTTTAGATAAGAGTCATAAGTCCTATTTAATTTTTAAAAGTTAAGATGATATTACATAAATACGTATAATAACCATTGTTAAATGTATAAGTTTTGAAAAAATATTTTTATACTTTTTAACTTTGGTAAGAAAAAATATTTCCCACAAATTTTGACACCTATTAATATCATCTTATATTAATTTTTCAAACCAAAACAGATTTTATCTAATTAAGGCCCAACGGCAAAGTTTACTTAAATAGCTTGGAGATAATTCATAAATTTACAAGTTATCAAAATAAATTCATGTGTTCATAAATTAGAAGTTGGATTAAAGTATTTAATTTGAAGTTTCATTTTAAAGGATATCACAAGTATTTTTTTAGAAGTTAACCACTTTGTTGCAACATATAGTCGAAAATTATAAAAATAATTTACTAGTTGAATTAATGAATTATTAAGTGCCAATTTTATTTTTCAAATCAAACCACTTTCAAATTCCATTTTGGAAACAAATTATACTGTTTTAACCACAAAATATTTAAACCCGTCGATCAATCGATACACCTTTCTCGAGAGATAATCAGATGCCTTACCCCTTTCTCTGATTTTGAAAAACTAAGGTTTTCTAATACTCTTTTTAAATTGATTTCCTAATTTCACTAAAAATTAGATAGTGACCCTTTGTCTACACAAATTGTCAACTTATGAGACATTTTTAACCGAGTTTGAAAACGGATGGTAACACGACGCAAATAGAAGTTTGTTTTTATTGAATATGCTTGAGAATTTTTATTAAAATTTGACTTTAGGCCACCAATTTTATCAAGCCGCGAAACAATAACTAGCATATAATTTGATACTACTCCTTTGCTTCGTATTAAAGATATTCTTGCTTAAAAGAAAATCTTATGGTTCTCCTCTTTCTTCCCATGCAATACAACCTATATATATATTCTCAATTATCCTTATTTCCTCATTCTCAAACATGAAAAACTTCCCTACACTTATTCTGTTTGTCACTATTTTTATTTATTTATTTCATATTACATTATCTTCTATAGTTTCTACCGGAGATTTTAATAAGGATTTCTACGTAAAATATTCACCTAACCATGTAAGCACTTCTGCTGATGGCCGTACAAGAAGCTTAATATTTGACAAGGAATCTGGTAATTAATTAATTGAAATGCAAATTCTCTTTTGGCTATGAACACAATGTTAATTTGATGAATATTTTCTTAAGATTTTTCGTTTGATTAACTTGTTCATCAGGTACAGAGATTGATTCAAACGATATGTACTTATTTGGTCAATTCAACATGAAAATTAAGTTGATACCAGGAAATTCAGCAGGCACCATTGTAGCATTTTACGTAAGCTTAAAAAAGATCAATTCTTAAAAATTTCTTTAAAATTAATTTTGATGAATTTGGAGCTTCATATATATGCAGTTAGCTTCAGGTCAACCAAATCACGACGAGGTAGATTTTGAATTTCTGGGGAATGTGGTTGGGAAACCTTATACTCTTCAAACAAATGTTTATGTTGATGGATCGGACGATAGAGAACAAAGAATCAATCTGTGGTTTGATCCAACACAAGACTTCCACACTTATTCTATTCTATGGAACCTTCACCAAATTGTGTAAGCCTTCTATTTTTCTTTTTCTTTCAATCTTGCATCCTTGTTAGAATTAAAAACCATCACAATCACACCAGAAGGTGAATCTATGATTTAAATTTGATATGTTCATGTTTTAAATTCTTATCACAGAACCCTATCAAATTTTAATAAAACGTCTCAAGTATATTCAATAAAACTAGTTTCTGTATGTGACATACTTACATTTTGTGCCCCTGATCATGTACATTAAAAATATGATATGTACCTCGTGTCAATTGATTTTTTCTATAAATCACATATTTTAATTAAGGTGATAAAACTAGTATGATTTTTGGACAGATTCATGGTAGATTGGGTACCAATTAGAACATACAGAAATCATGCAGATAAAGGAGCTAAATATCCTCGTTGGCAGCCAATGGAACTCAAAATTAGCATATGGAATGGAGAAGCTTGGGCAACTGATGGTGGAAAAACAAAAATTGATTGGTCACAAGCACCCTTTGTGGCAACATTGGGAAATTACAGTATTGATGCTTGTGTTTGGAAAGGGAATGCTAGATTTTGCAGAGCAGAAAGTGAAAGCAATTGGTGGAATAAAGGGCAATTCAGTACTTTGACATGGACTCAAAGAAGATTGTTTAAATGGGTTAGAAAATATCATTTAACATATGATTATTGCATGGATAATCAACGATTCCAAAATAATATCCCCATAGAATGCTCTCTTCCAAAGTATTAATCATCGATGATTAGAGGTGTGTCAAATAGACGAGCTGAATTAAATCGAGAAAAGATTATATTTTTATGGGCTAAATTTGACGTCTCCCACGACAATGGATAATAGGAAAAGATTCTTTTCTTTTTCACTTTATGTACGCTTGTGTTTGTTCTTTGCATACTATATGTATATATTTAAATCAAAAAGTTTATGAAGGTCCTTGGATCAAAGTATCTTTATCCTATGAAGCAAAGTGATGATTTTCACTTTTTGATTAGGAGGTATCTATATTTTTCTTTATTTAATAGGGTGAAAGGATGTTGGGATAGTACACCTTTTCCTAATTTCGTGTAATGTACACTTTCCTTTTTTCTTTATATGTGATTTCAAGAATGTTTTTGCTGGCTTCTAATGAAGGAAACATTTTTTTAACAAGTTGACATATATGAATTCAATGGACAATTGGGCTAAAATCCGCATTGCGTTTTACGTTTAAGTTATATAAATTATTAGTTTACGCTATGAGGTCTCTCAAAGAATACTCAAATATAAATTTCTTTAAAATTTAGTTAAAGGATGCAACTGGTCATTCTTTAACGAGATGACCAAATATGTTATACATAAAACAAAGAACTCAAACAACAGTTACAAGAAAATAACTCTTGTAATTTATTGGTACAATGAAGCTAAAATGCTACGTAAATATAGAGATCATAAAAACCTCTATATATAAAGTAGCTTATTATTATAATTTTCATATTAAATTTTAATACTCTTGGACAAAATAGTTAGTAAGGGCGTTGACCAATGTAATTGCCTCGAGGATCATAGCTGCAAATAACAAACCACCAGCCATTGGAACACTGAACCCGAGCACAACCAACTTGAATCGAATTACGCCAGACCACCTGAGTATAATGCAGACACTGTTGTCCACCGGTGCAAGTGTTACTAGCGTAGTCGTAGTATTGCTTCTCATTCACCCACAAGTTAACAGCAGCAGTGCCGGTGAAAGAACCACTTCCCTTAGCAATATTTTCGCCGTAAGGACCATTAGAGTGGACAAGATTGCAATCACCAATTCTTTGATTGGCATAATTTTGTGCATAATTTTCAAGAGTAGTGTTCCATGTTAATGCACTAACAACAACTTGAGATCGAGCAGAATTATGAATGTTGAGGTAGTCTGTTTGGGAATTTTGGGCATGACAAGGAAAAACAAGGGCCAAGATTATGAAACAAATTAGAAGAGTCAAAAAACAAGGTTTTGATAATGCCATGTTTGTTGTTGCCAATTTTTTTTCTTGAAGAGGTGATGAGAAGGAATTGGATATGTTGGCTATTTATAGGTGAAAAATGTGAGTATTTTGCATCGTGAAATTAGGAATTGCATGTGGAAAGTGAAAAGAAGTTAAGTGTTTTAAAGCAACTTCTATACATCTCCCATGTAAATGCTTTAACCTTAAGATATTCATATTTATCTAGTACTTACTATTAATTAAGAATTTAAAAGTATACACACCAACAATGTAATTTTTTTATATACGTTTTACATGTTGTAACTGGTCATTTACCATGTTTTCCAGGTAATTATCGATTCATACTTGCTATAAAAATTAAAAAGTTACTACTTGTAGTTGATTTTTTAAATAATTTATTTTTCCGTTGTCAATGTATATTAATTAAACTCGAAATTCATAAATAAAAGGAATATAATGCAACTAACTAGGGCAAAATGCATGTTGAGATAATTAATTATTTGTGTATATATCATAACGCCTTTACCAAAAGAAGTAATCACGTATTGCTTAAGTTAAGCTTTTTAAACAAATAAATTTGAATTGGCCTCTCGATTAACTACAACGATCCATGTATCATATATCATACATCTTGTCTGTTTTTATATACTTATACAAGTGTGTTATCCACTAGCAAATTGATTAATAGTTTTACTTTGGTTCTTTTTTAATATTATGCCATTTACATTTACAATTTCAACGATCATGCATCTCAGACCTTATTTATGCTTGATCTCAATAGTCCTTTCATAGAACAAATTGAATCATAACACAATAATTCCTTACTATATCATGATAAAAGTACAATTTTCAAAGACAAAGTGAAAGGACCTTTTGCCGGAAAATTGTATAATAACTTATTGTTGAACCTCCATTACAATAAATACAACTTTAACGAATCCACTTAATTAGAATTTTCAACTTCGTCACTGCTTATTAGCTCGTTTAGTCGAATAATGCTCGTACACTGTAGGCACACAAGTCGTTGTAGTATAGTACTGGTGAGTATTTCACATGTTACAATTGACAGATTTTTTTTTTCCCTTTGTAGTTACTGATTAAAGCAACAAATGTCAAACTTACCCACAAAGGTCAGATTTAGTTGTAACCTGCCTCTTTCTAAAAAAAATTTGATGACCGTGGTGTACAGGTCAGCTTTCGCGCACTTTGACTAAATCCACGGGATACCTGCCACGTCCCACCAGTAACAGGTACCAGGTAACTCTGTCCACCAAGACTAGAACGGATGAAAAGAATCGTCTAGTGTTTATTATCTCCGTTGGAATTTGAACCTAAGACCTCAGACCTCATGGCTATTTCTAATTACAAATGCTAATTTTATAAAATAAAGTAAAATACAGCAATCAGTAAATAAACTTGTACAAAGTATATATATAGTACTAGTAATTATCTTAATTCTTAAGCAAAGATTTCATTGCGCTTGCAATCTTTGAAAAGCTTATATTTGAAAAGTTCAATATATCTCTGAGTCTATAATTATAGTTTCGTAACACAATTTACTCATCAACTTTACACATTTTATTTATTCAAATTAAACAGGTACACGTACACCCTGTATAACACCAAACCTTAAAACAAGAATATTAACAATAAAAAGAAACCAACAAAACAATTATTTAAACGATCGATCCATATGGATATCAATATAGATCCATATTTTCCCATAGCATAGCACTACTGGGTTTATTTTCCTTCACATATGAAGCTTAATTTATTCTTATGATTTTAATCAGTTGGAAGTTCCAATTTGGGATCGAAGGCCGGTTGTTAATCTTCGAGATCGCCGTACGGACGTTGTCCTCTCCAGTTACCTGGTGGATCATAATTGCAAGTTATAAAATACCACCCGTTGTTGCACCGGACCCTAGCACAACCAAGACGTACCGAGTTACGCCAGACTACTTGAGTATAGTGTCCGCATACTTTTCCTGGTGCACAAGTATTCGAATTATAATTGTACCATTGCTTCTCATCGACCCACATCTTCACTGCACCAGCCGCGTTTAGCTGGGGGAAAGCGGCGGCTAGGTTTTCGCCGTAAGGCCCACCAGAGTGCTGCATCCTGCAGTCTCCGATTCTTTGATTGGCATAATTTTGGGCAAAGGCAGCTAGCCTATTGTCCCATGTCATAGGGCCGACTCCAACTTGTCTACGAGCTGCATTGTGAGGGTTAAGATAATCTTGGGGAGAGTTTTGAGCTTGGGATATTGAGGGAAATATAGCAAAGGTAATGAAACAAACAATTAAGGCAATATTGGAGTATCCCATGTTGGGTTTTGGTGAGAATCAAGGAATAATTTGGATGGGTTTAAATAGGGAAAAAGAGTTGAATAGTATGCAATTTTATCGAAGAAATTCAAGAATTGAAAGGTACATAACTTGTTAGCAGACTCTATAGGATTATTTGAAAAACATACTACGAGATTAGGTTGTGAAAGTCAACTTGAGAATGACATGTCACATCATGCAACTAGTCATTTAAAATGATAGAGCCGCCACTAGTCATTCTTGATGAAAAACCATTATTGACGTGATTGTTTGAACAACATTTTTTTTCTACTAATTAGGGTGTGTTTGGTACGAAGGCAAATATTTTTTGAAAAATAAGTGATATTCTTACTTATTTTTCAGTTTAATAAGTAATTGAAAGAGTACTGTATGAATATTTATACAAAATCTAACAAAATATTATCATGGTTGAATGAGGTGAGAAGTGAGGATTCGGGATGGTGGAAATGGAATGATCAAGGAGTGGGGGTTGGGGGCATTGAGTGGATAGAAAGAGAGAAAATTAACTTGAAATGTTACTTATAAAACTTGTTTTTCTTATTTTCATTAGAGAAATTATTTTTCTCATTTTTAAGGATCTTGTTTTCTTTAAAAAAATATTTTTCAAAACATTTTGACCAAATCAAATTCCAATTGAAAAGTATTTTCCCTTGCCAAACGCTAAATCATTATCATCAATTTCTTCTCGTATTTTTTGTCTGAAGTAGATGGAAACACAATTTCACCTACACATTTTGTTTTTACTTTTATATTATTGGAAGTTACTCTATATATTACTTGACATAAAATCGACAATTAATAAATTTATTTTTGTCATAAAAATCGACCTGCGTACATATAGATATAGTAGGACAAAAGTCTTCTGTAATTAAGTACTGGTGAGTATTTCACATGTTACAATTGACAGATTTTTTTCCCTTTGTAGTTACTGATTAAAGCAACAAATGTCAAACTTACCCACAATTCTTCATCCTTAATTAGAGTTTCAGGTTTGAGCTTTACTGGATATATATAATGTCGTTTTCGATTTTTGTAAGAAGCAGATGTAAAAATTATAACTTTAAACATGAATTCATATTTAATCGGATTTCAATACAGGTATTGAATGGGAAACCAAAAAAATACTTATCAGATTACAAAGAGTTGCTCAGGTAGTAATTACCCTCTAACTCCAATTCCAAAGTTATGAATTCGAATAACCAAAAAAAAAAAGTCAAAGAAACACGTGTCACATACTCACATCGTGAAAATATTTGTTTTAAGTTATAAGAGCTATCACTAGTCATTCTTGATGATGAAAACAATTATATATTGACGTGATTGTTTGGACAACGATAATAAATTATTATTCTTTTCTTTTATATTGTAAAATAACTTTCACAAAAGTCATACATATTAGATATATCTAGCTTGGAGAAACTGTGTGTTATAGTTAAATTAAAACATGAAAACAGAAAAAGACAGCGGACCAACAAGGAGTTATTTTAATTTTGGAAAAGAACTAAAAATATCGTTGAATTATTTGAAATAGAGCAAATATATCCTCCATTTTCATTTTAAGCTTAAAAATACCCTTGTAGTTAACATTTGGACCACAACTTATTTTTTGTAACATCAAATTTGTTTGAAGTCTTTTATCAAATGTAGCGGGTTAAATTTGGTATAACTTTTAATTGGGATGGGTCGGGGCATGCAATTAATTAGTGGGTCATATCATTGAAGACTGGGTCAAACTATTAAATTTAATGAGATCCTAGGTGGCAACCATGTGGAGTGACCTTGTCCTAGTTGGACAGCCACGTGGCTGACGAATCATCACAGGAAATGGTGTGTTAAGTTGGAGGGTATTTGCTGTCCAACATGTTAACGACAAGGGTATTTTTGAACCCAAAATGAAACAGAGAGTATATTTGCTCTATAATTCGAATAGTTCAAGGGTATTTTTGGCCCTTTTCCGTTTTAATTTCTATTATGAACTTGACTTTAATTTTTTTTGTCTTATGTTAATTAGACTAACGACTGAAAAATATTTCTCAAGAAAACATATATTCAAATTAATAATAATATTATCAAATTGGAAGTGCTTTAATTTGATGGAAATTCTCTGAATATTACAGATTCATAATAATGTCGAAATGTTGTTTAATCTGAAGTTAGCAAGCGATAGAAATTAAAAATTAAGATAATTATACAAAGAATATCTTTCATTTACGATTTTCTCCAATTCGATGAAAATAATTTTCTAATAATTAATCAAACATTAAAATAACTTTCTTATGGAAAATACTTTACTAAAACTTACTTTTGGAGTTCTGGTCATACCAAACGCAATTAAGGTATTCTTACATTAATATATATAGTTAATTAGATAATGAAATAGCTGTTTTATATTTTTAATTAAATATATTATGAATATGAGATTACTTTTCACCATACTAAATAATACTACTAGCTACTAGCTAGTAATACTACTAAATATTCCAGCAATTTTGCCTTTTTTGAGTTTTGGTATTGTTTAAACACCAATATAAAGTTAAGCCTCATAAAGTGATGTTGCAACTGCTTCTTTTTTTTTCCTTTCTTTCAGAAACTAAAAACCATCATTAGACGAGAGGAAGTTGATTGAATGGTAACTAAGCACCCCTCACTTTCACTTCTAAGATTATGAATTGGAGTCATTAAAGGAGCAAAAAAAGATGAGAATTCTTAAAGAGGGGTGAAAAAAAAAGAAGGAAAAGGGGTCAAAATTACCTTCAACTTTCATTTATTGACTAACTTTATCCTTCGCCATACTATCCTATTATATTTATCCGCCTTCATTAAAGTTTTCACTGTATTCTTATGTTTGTTCTTTGCATACTATATGATATTTAAATCAAAAAGTTTATGAAGGTCCTTGGATCAAAGTATCTTTATCCTATGAAGCAAAGTGATGGTTTTCACTTTTGATTAGGTATCTATATTTTTCTTTATTTATAGGGTGGAAGGATGTTGGGATATACACCTTTTCCTAATTTCGTGTAATGTACAGTTCCCCTTTTTTTCTTCTTCTTTATATATATTAGTATACGTCCGTGCAATGCGCGGAGATTATTAGTAAATATTAATTATTTAAACACGCAACATCATTTTGATTTATAAAAAAAGTAATTGTTTAAATGCAATCTATATATATATTATAAACACTCTCTCAAATTAAATTATTAAAAACATCTTTATTTATTCTATTTATATACACATTGAATATTTATTTATTATTTTTTGTCATCATAAAAGACAATAGGTTCTAGTATTAGTATTTGTGCGATGCACGGATAAAGATAAAAGTAATACAATATAAGTTATGCACTTATTACAATAAAGAACCCAAGAGCAGTCTTATTAAACAATATATTAGAAAGGAAATAAATATTTAATTTATAGGAAGCATATATGGATGATGCACACTTATCTCAAATATAGATTCTAATTGAGTTATATTTGAGATAAACATTTTATATCATGTATATGATCAAAGAGATGCAAAACGAACCAAAACATTAATTCAATCGTAGGAGTGCAACAATTATTTATATTAGACACACTATAATACATTAGGTTTGTAGATATTTTTACATTTCTTTCATCATTCGTAAGTCTGCATATAGGATAAGACACGGTAAATCAACCTTAAGGCATAAAGATCCCTTAAAATCACTCTCAAGCTTTCACCAAAAAGCTCACAGAAAGCTTTCTCAAGAAACTCCTCAGCAGTAGCTTGAAAAATACTTAATCCTTGTTCCATCACTTAATTTTCTGACTTTTTTTTTCTGTTTTTCCCCTGCTCTGCAAGACATGTTTGATTTAAGAAAATAAATGCAATGTGATTTGTCTGCATTTTGAACTATTAAGCATTTGCCACTTATCAGGTATTAAAATTAGGCAAAGAATGGTCTATAAATTGAATTGCAGCTTCTGAATTTAGAGTAGGTGATGATCATAGTGACGCGCTAACAGGATAAATAGAGAATAGTCAATATTTCACGTTTGTCATTGAAAGAATGACTAATGTTTTATCAAAATCAAGCAAGAGGCTTCTAAATAACACATCTTGTACACTAACTATTATATGTCAAACATAAATATCATTTCAAGTACTACTGCAGCACTCCTTCAAAATCAAGATGGTCATTGAGCAGTCATAATAATGTTATGAAAAGTAAGTATGATACCTTTTTCTTTTATTGATTAAAAAATAATAATATCATAAAGAGGACATTGTAAGTTATATATTTTTTTAGCGGAACATACTTATTTTTCTGGCATTTTGTTTTTATTCCATAATCACCTAATTTCATGAAAAGATTCAAATTCATGTATTCATGAAAAGATTCAAATTTAACTTTATTCAAATTCATGTATTGTTGCAGTTTCTGTTAATTCAAGTTCATAGGTTCTTATATTAATCAAAAGGATCAAAAAATAATAGAGAAAAGTAAGAGATCAAATGTAGACGTTCACCAAGTCAACTAACTGATAAGAGTTCCTAAAAAAAAGATGAACAAAAAAGATAAAATATGAAATGAATCAAGACCTTTCAAGAGAATGGATAAAATAGCTAAAAAAAACTCAGAAAAATAGTAGACCTCTCATCTGCTTCAAGCAATTTTAATGCAAGAGAATATTTGCGTGTATACCTGATATTGTTGTTTATCTTCTGCTTCATTTAACAACTTATAGATTGTATAAAGCTGAGAACATGGGATACATGGAAAAAAAGATAGAGAAAATGTAAGGTTAGAGAAAAAATATATAATGACAATAGAATCGATAAGTGCTCGTGCAAGAATTGTTGATTTGTGATAACTTCGAGAAAATATTTAACAGATTGACAATAAAAGGGATAAAGATAATATGGAAAAAGTGCATATATGCACTGATCTACTATTATTAAAGTTTGAGAATTTAAATAATGTTAATTCTAAGATATATCCCACCATAATTTTAAGATATATGGTAAGAAGCACGTTTAAATTGAACTCATTACAATATAGGACAAATAGCTTGTCTTTCACATGTACCAATAGTATTTGCTGATAGCGAAGATGACAAAAATGTAATATGAAGTAATATATAGAGAAAAGACACAAGTACCTCCCTAAACTATACTCAAAATTGCTATGACACATCTAAACTTTACAGTAGTCCTATTACCCTCCAAACCTCATTTTTTTGTATTTTTGTGCTCTTTTTGTGCTGACATGGCTGCCAAGTCAGCACAAAAGGAGCACAAAAATATTCTGCTACTTGGCAGCCACATCAGCAGAAAGGAGCACAAAAATACATAAAAAGTGAGTTTAGGGGTAATAGGACCCCTGTAAAGTTTAGGTGTGTCATAGCAACTTCGAATATAGTTTAGGGGGTCCTTATACATTATCTCTTTTTTTAAATCCTGCCACATCTTATGGCAGTCCTTTTTGATGAAAATGCAGATGTAATGAAAACTTGTAAGAAAGCAAACACTATAATTTAGAAAGTGAGCATGAGGCGGTTGTTCTTATTTATTAAAAAAAATATTTGTAATATTTCACAGCAAGATTGTATTTAGAAGTCTATTATATATGCAGATTAGTTTTTTTTTAAAAAACACAGCAAATTAAGGTACCAATTGGTTCATTCTTTATACACATGCCCATAAAAATTTTATTTTGCGACTTGGATGCATGTCAATGTGATATACCAAAAAATCATGAACTAATGGGACAAACATCTTATAACTTAATCTCAAAAAATTGTATATATTCATTAATTGAAAATTGATAAGCTAATTGAAACAGATAATACCGAAGTTAACTATAGACCCAGATGCCCTAAGCAAGAATAAAATTTAGTTAATAAACTTCAATTCAATTGTGCCATTTTACCTGTCCAAATGCAGTAAAGCATGTTATGATCACCTTATTTACATGTCATCAGTAGTTTAAATTTTTCTATAACCATTGACAAATGTAGTATCTTTTGGTTACTGATATAATGTAAACATATGATAATTTAGTCCCATATGAACTCAAGCATGAAAATATTATATTTTGCTGATTTAAACCTCATTTTAATCAAATTTATAATATCTACAGTGCAATAAAATTCGACAAAATCCAAGACAATGACTTTTGTTCTTTCTTCAGGCTTCATAGTTACTTCAGATTTATTTCTTTTTTTGACGATATTATTCGACACCTCTGTGTTTTTGGACATTGTAATTGACACCGATAAAGAATGTGATTTAAATAGGGACATCCCTACAGTTTGGGATCAAGATTTCATCACTATCCTAACTTATATATGTAAAGGTAAGAAAGTATTAGATAAATAAGAACCAACAGAGATTTAAAAATGTACAAAGTAGAATAACTGATTAATACTCTAAAATTACATAAATAAGCCAACATCTTTGCTTGATATATTCATGACAATGGAGTCTTTACATACCTGACAGAATATAATTATCGCCTTTGTAGATGAGAAGTTGTGTGAAGAATGGACTGGTTGATTGAATAACAGCAAGAGAATAAAACTGTGAAAGTTCTTCAAATCAGAGTGCAAAGATATTACCAGCCGCAATGCGCTAATTCCTAAAGATTAAAAGGCGAAACTTTAAGTTTGTTCTGCATCAACCTTTGTTAGTAATGTATGAAAAATAAATTATGTTCTAACGGTACTTAGTTGGGAAGAACTCCATAATCAGAGACGACGAAAAAATAACTTAAAAACAATAGCTTTGTATTGTATGATAAGCAACCACTACTCAAAATGTCTGTAACATACACACAATCAGAGCAGACAAAACAACAAATGGCAGAAAGCAATTGCTTGCTATAAATTCTTACCCTTAGGTTGTTTTTCGTTGTTGTCTGGCAATTGTAATTAATTTGTATATAAATCCTAGTTTTGCTTGCTCTAAATTCTTACCCTTAAGTGTACATATAGAGGCTAAACTACGGAGGCATTACTCAATTAAAGAGGACCATATTCATCTACACATTTATGTGAATCATTGTCTTAAAAATTTATTGAATATGTACAAATTATTAATTTAGAATCAATAATGTTAAAAGATTAGAATCCAGAACTGAGAATCCATAATATTTTCAACATCTGATTCCACCTATGTTTATCGGAGCAGAATCCTGATTGGCATTTCTTTGATTGGCATAATTTTGTGCATAATTTTCAAGAGTAGTGTTCCATGTTAATGCACTAACAACAACTTGAGATCGAGCAGAATTATGAATGTTGAGGTAGTCTGTTTGGGAATTTTGGGCATGACAAGGAAAAACAAGGGCCAAGATTATGAAACAAATTAGAAGAGTCAAAAAACAAGGTTTTGATAATGCCATGTTTGTTGTTGCCAATTTTTTTTCTTGAAGAGGTGATGAGAAGGAATTGGATATGTTGGCTATTTATAGGTGAAAAATGTGAGTATTTTGCATCGTGAAATTAGGAATTGCATGTGGAAAGTGAAAAGAAGTTAAGCGTTTTAAAGCAACTTCTATACATCTCCTTAACCTTAAGATATTCATATTTATCTAGTACTTACTATTAATTAAGAATTTAAAAGTATACACACCAACAATGTAATTTTTTTCTATACATTTTACATGTTGTAACTGGTCATTTACCATGTTTTGCAGGTACTTATCGATTCATACTTGCTATAAAAAGTTACTACTTGTAGTTGATTTTTTAAATAATTTATTTTTCCGTTGTCAATGTATATTAATTAAACTCGAAATTCATAAATAAAAGGAATATAATGCAACTAACTAGGGCGCCATGCATGTTGAGATAATTAATTATTTGTGTATATATCATAACGCCTTTACCAAAAGAAGTAATCACGTATTGCTTAAGTTAAGCTTTTTAAACAAATAAATTTGAATTGGCCTCTCGATTAACTACAACGATCCATGTATCATATATCATACATCTTGTCTGTTTTTATATACTTATACAAGTGTGTTATCCACTAGCAAATTGATTAATAGTTTTACTTTGGTTCTTTTTTAATATTATCCCATTTACATTTACAATTTCAACGATCATGCATCTCAGACCTTATTTATGCTTGATCTCAATAGTCCTTTCATAGAACAAATTGAATCATAACACAATAATTCCTTACTATATCATGATAAAAGTACAATTTTCAAAGACAAAGTGAAAGGACCTTTTGCCCAAGGCTGTCAAATGGGCCGGTCCGGGTCAGACCGGCCCACATATGTTGCAGCCCACCGGTTTCATGGGCTGGGCCGGTCCGGGTCCAGAATAAATGGGCCGGTCCGGTCCGGGCTGTTTTGAGCAAAATGCTCAGCCAGCCCAGCCCAGGCCCGTCACCCATTTTTGGACCGGGTTTCACGGGCCGGTCCGGTCCAATTAAGTGGGCCTTCATGGGCCGGTTTTGGGGGCCGGTCCATGGGTTTCACTTTTTTTTTTTTAATTTTAAATTTAAAAATTGAGTTCTAATCATGTAATGTAGTGTTATCAATTTTAAAGTGTGATATAATTTTAATCGTTTTAAATTTAAAATTTCAAATTTGAATTATATATTTATATTTTATAATAATGTAGTGTGCTAGTGTAGTAATATTTTATATTTTATAATCATGTAATTTGAAAATATGAAATTTGAAATTCAAAAATTTAAAATTTAAATTTCTAAATCCAAACACTCCAAACTTCAAATTTCAAAGTTAAAGTTCAAACTTCAATGCATTGAAAGTTGAAATTTCAATTTTCAAAGTTGAAATTTGAAATTTGAAATTTAAAATTCATTTTGAAATTCAAATTTCAAATCTTTCTATCTTCTCAAAATATTCTCCATCTATAAATAATACTACATTCCTCTTCATTTTTCACACAATTCTCACACATTTTCTACTTTCTACTTAGTTCATGTCTATCATTTTATTTTAAATTTTAAGTTTCAACTTGATTTCTTTCATCTTTCGAAATTTTCATGGATAATAATCCACCTCCACCTCCACCTCCACCTCGTCAAAGAAGAAAAAGACCAATTTTGCTATGGAAATATTTTCACAAACAAGATAATCAAGTTCAATTTGAAATTTGTGGTAAAACATTTAATTTTTTCAGTATAATGAGCACCGGTATTATGTTTAGACATTTGAATCGCGAGCACATGGATGAAATTTGAATGTATTTAGTTTGTATATTTTTAATTTCTAATCATGTAATGTTAGCAATTTAAGTTTCTATGTTTTTAATTTCTAATCATATAATTTTATCAATTTATGTAAGTTTGTATGTTTTAATTGAAATTTAAGTTATAACTTTGTATGCTATCAATCTAACTTCTATACCTTGTGAATTTGAATTTCAAAAATATTAGTTGTTGACAAATATCTAAATGAATTAAAAAATTAAAAGAAATTATAGTGTAATATTACTAATTTTAAAATTTAAAATTTGAATTTGATAATAGTATAATATTCATAAAATATGCTATATATATATATATATATATATATAATAGCATATTCACAATATATCCTATATAAGTATATATAAAATATATATGAAATAGATAATATCCATGATATACATAAAATATATATAAAATATTCACAATATATACTATATGAATATACATAACATATATACATAATAATTGATATACATGATAATATGATATACATATGATATATACAGAATATTCACAATATGATATACATATGATATATATAAAATATATATATATAACAGATGATATACACGATACACACACACATATATATATATGGCTAGAGATATATTAAAATTTTAAAATCCAAACTTCAAAGTTAAAGTTCAAACTTCAATGTATTGAAAGTTGAAATTTTAATTTTCAAAGTTGAAATTTGAAATTTCACATTGAAACTTGAACTTTGAAATTCAAATAATATACATATAATATATATGTTAAATATTCACAATATATACTAACTATACAAGTATATATAAAAAAATATATAAAATAGATGATAGACAAGAATTAAAATTAAAATTTTATGAGAGAAAAAAATTAAAAATGCAAAGACTCAATGAGCCTTTGACTTTATTAATAATATATTGATTGAAAAATGAAGTTGAAATTCAAAGGTTACAAATAATTTTCTCCAACTTCATAAACTAAAACTAGAAAAATGAAAATTTAATAGATAAATTGAGAAATCTACGTATTTTGAATTATTTTCTCTGATTCCTCCGTATTAACATGGGCAGGAATCTGATCATAATTTTTAAAATCAACAACTCCATACGCTGGACTTGATTGTGTTGAAGGATCTCCAATTGACATTATTTCTTCAAGTGGTTCTTCTTCATCCGGTTCAATTGTCATTCCTTGATTTCTTCGCTCCGCTCTAATTCAATCTCTGGGGCAAACTAAAATATTCATGGCATTGCTTTCTAATGACTGTCGATTGTCTTCGAGCTGCTGCCTTCTTTGACTAAATGTTCTCTCTGATGCAACGGTTGACATTGGAACATTTAGCACATCTCTAGCCAATGTTGAAAGTACGGGATATTGTTTTTGATTGTTCTTCCACCACTCCAGTGTTGAAATTTAATTTTTATAGTCCTCCACGGGTGATCTCAAATATAAATTAAGCTCATCGCGATTTATGCTTCCTTGCGCTGTAGGCTGTAATCTTGACCAAACAGATAAATTAATTACATCATAAGCAGGCACACCTTGTGCCTGTCTGTTGGAAGATGATGGTTCGTCTGAAGGATGAGATAAAGGAGCATTATGAGTCGGTGTAGCATTATTAACTAAGGTAACATAATGATTACATAAAATTTTCATGTAAATATTCGCATTAATGGTAGCATCAGATATAATAGGTACTTCATCATTCTTAATTTCTAAATTTTTATAAATCATAGCAACAAATTCACACATATTAACAAATTTCATACATGAATTTAAAATAGCACCAACTAAGTAAATAGGTGAAATTGAAAAAAATATTTTTTAAATTTTTTGATCATTTTAGTGATAGCTTCCGAGTAACCTCTTTTAAGCTTATATTCGCTAAGCAATATAGAGAGATCAACTATATAAGCTAAAATATTAGAAGCAGTAGGATAATAAGCACCGAAAAATTCAACAGTAGCCAAATAAAATGACTGTAAAAAATTAATAACATCTTTAATTTTCTTCCAATCGGCTTCTTGTAACATAAGTTCAGACAATTCGCTAGCATATTGGTTAAAAGTCGTAGTAATAGGAACTTTATAAATATAGCAAGTATTTAAAAAATTAAAAGTAGAATTTCACCTAGTGTCTATTTCTTCAGGCATTAATCTTGGTCTAAGATTATTGTCCTTACATTTTCTTTTAAATTCAGTAAGTCTAAGCTTTCTATTATTTCCTTGAATAAAGCCAACTGCATGCCTAATTTTTTCAATCACAGGTTCAAAAAAATCAAGACCATCTTTTACAATTAGATTGTATATATGACAAGCACACCTAACATGAAAAATTTCTACACACGGAGGAGTAAGCAAAATTTTTAAATCATCAATAGCAGCGGTGTTGTTAGATGCATTATCAAAAGCCATACATAAAACTTTTTCATTAAGACCATAATAATCTGTAACCACTGAGATAGATTTAGAAATAAAATCCGCAGTATGCCTACGATCTTCATCATATCGAAATGCCAAAATACGTTTTTGCATTAAAAAATTACTATCTATCCAATGACAAGTAATTGTTAAATAATCATTTTTATTAACCGCACGACCAAGATCAGAAGTAAGAGAAACTCTACATGGAAGATTTGTTAATAACCAACGTAAATAAAATGCATATTGTCCATGTAGTCTAAAAATATCTGATCGACAAGTACTTTTAGGAATACCGGTAAACATTGGGTTATAAATATATTGTATGTAATGAACAAAAGCATCAGAAGAAGCAAACGTGAAAGGCAAACAACCCAATGCTATCATTTTCGCTAACTCTTCACGGTCTTTCTTTTTATTATACGCCCCAACTAATTTACCGGTATGTGGGTTCATTTTAGTTTGTCTATGTGTTCCACCAGCCCCACCTTCTTTTAAAAGTTGTTCCCAACCTACATGATCGGTTCTCAAATGTCTCATCAATTGACCCGTTCCCCTAGCATTACCCCCGGTCTTATGCTGATATTGACTATGACAAAGATTGCATTCAACAAGAGTTGTTCCTTCTAATTTAGTATAAAATTCCCATGCAACACTAGTTAATTTACGGGGCTTTCTAGGCCGTGGAGGAAGATTAGGAGTACGATATTGAGCATTATCAATAACGGGACTAGTGGGTTCATCATCATCACCATCATCATCATCATTATTATTATTATGTACACTTACGTCAACTTCATTTTCTTCTTCAATTCCATAATTTTCTTGTGCCTCAAAATAATTCATATCATGTGCACCCACAAGAATATCTCGTTCTCCTATCTCACTAGGTGATGGTGGAGGCACACGAGAATAATTATTTCTACCGCTTGTACTACCTCTACCAGAAGTGATTTTTTTCTTACTACCACTACTACTTCCGGGACATAAATTTTTAACACTTTTACCAAGTCGTTTTACTTTATCCATTTTATAAATTAAATTAATAAATATTAAAAACACAAAATTAATACAAAAAGATATTCAACAAACAATATACTAATTAAAAGTAAGAGATAGAACGATTATACCAAATTATCGGAGATAAAGAAGTAATTAAGCAACCGTAAATTGATGAATTGAACACTTAAACTTTCTCCAACTTGATGTTGTTGATAGCAAAATAATAAAATAATATTACTAGAAATCAAGAGAGAAAATTGAGAGAGAATGAGAAATTTGTTGTAATAAAAATGAAAAAAATTAGTAGGTATTTATATATGAAGAATGGATGAATTTTTTAAAATGGGAGAGAAATTGAACGTTGGCCAAACGGCATTGTAGCCGTTGCCCAACGTTCAACAATGATCATGAATGAAAATCAGAAAATGTGATTTGAAAAGGCTGAAAATTGCTATTATAGCCTGAAAAGGCTATTCATGTAAGTGGTAGGCCTGCTGGCTGACAGGCGGCCCACGTGCCTTGTCAGCCCAGCAGGCAGCAGTTGCATTTGGCCTAATTGAGTAATTGGGACATTGGGTTTAATTAAATTAAATGGGCCGGACCGGTCCGGGGCACCGGTGGGCCAGGTCCGGTTTCATAACTGGGCCGGTCTACCGGGTTGCCAGGCCTGGACGGCCCAGCCCACAAACCGGCCCATGAAACCGGGAATCTTAGCCGGTCTTCACCCAAAAAATCCGGACAATTAATTGGGCCGGTCTGACCGGTCCGGTCCGGGCCAGACCGGCCCAGTTGACCGGTATTTTTGCCGGAAAATTGTATAATAACTTATTGTTGAACCTCCATTACAATAAATACAACTTTAACGAATTCACTTAATTAGAATTTTCAACTCCGTCACTGCTTATTAGCTCGTTTAGTCGAATAATGCTCGTACACTGTAGGCACACAAGTCGTTGTAGTATAGTACTGGTGAGTATTTCACATGTTACAATTGACAGATTTTTTTTTTCCCTTTGTAGTTACTGATTAAAGAAACAAATGTCAAACTTACCCACAAAGGTCAGATTTAGTTGTAACCTGCCTCTTTCTAAAAAAAATTTGATGACCGTGGTGTACAGGTCAGCTTTCGCGCACTTTGACAAAATCCACGGGATACCTGCCACGTCCCACCAGTAACAGGTATCAGGTAACTCTGTCCACCAAGACTAGAACGGATGGAAAGAATCGCCTAGTGTTTATTATCTCCGTTGGAATTTGAACCTAAGACCTCAGACCTCATGGCTATTTCTAATTACAAATGCTAATTTTATAAAATAAAGAAAAATACAGCAATCGGTAAATAAACTTGTACAAAGTATATATATCGTACTAGTAATTATCTTAATTCTTAAGCAAAGATTTCATTGCGCTTGCAATCTTTGAAAAGCTTATATTTGAAAAGTTCAATATATCTCTTTGAGTCTATAATTATAGTTATCAACTTTACACATTTTATTTATTCAAATTAAACAGGTACACGTACACCCCGTATAACACCAAACCTTAAAACAAGAATATTAACAATAAAAAGAAACCAACAAAACAATTATTTAAACGATCGATCCATATGGATATCAATATAGATCCATATTTTCCCATAGCATAGCACTACTGGGTTTATTTTCCTTCACATATGAAGCTTAATTTATTCATATGATTTTAATCAGTTGGAAGTTCCAATTTGGAATCGAAGGCCGGTTGTTGTTCTTCGAGATCGCCGTACGGACGTTGTCCTCTCCAGTTACCTGGTGGATCATAATTGCAAGTTATAAAATACCACCCGTTGTTGCACCGGACCCTAGCACAACCAAGACGTACCGAGTTACGCCAGACTACTTGAGTATAGTGTCCGCATACTTTTCCTGGTGCACAAGTATTCGAATTATAATTGTACCATTGCTTCTCATCGACCCACATCTTCACTGCACCAGCCGCGTTTAGCTGGGGGAAAGCGGCGGCTAGGTTTTCGCCGTAAGGCCCACCAGAGTGCTGCATCCTGCAGTCTCCGATTCTTTGATTGGCATAATTTTGGGCAAAGGCAGCTAGCCTATTGTCCCATGTCATAGGGCCGACTCCAACTTGTCTACGAGCTGCATTGTGAGGGTTAAGATAATCTTGGGGAGAGTTTTGAGCTTGGGATATTGAGGGAAATATAGCAAAGGTAATGAAACAAACAATTAAGGCAATATTGGAGTATCCCATGTTGGGTTTTGGTGAGAATCAAGGAATAATTTGGATGGGTTTAAATAGGGAAAAAGAGTTGAATAGTATGCAATTTTATCGAAGAAATTCAAGAATTGAAAGGTACATAACTTGTTAGCAGACTCTATAGGATTATTTGAAAAACATCCTATGAGATTAGGCTGTGAAAGTCAACTTGAGAAATGACATGTCACTAAATGCAACTAGTCATTTAAAATGATAAGAGCCGCCACTAGTCATTATTGACGAAAAACCATTATTGACGTGATTGTTTGAGCAACATTTTTTTCCTACTAATTAGGGTGTGTTTGGTACGAAGGCAAATGTGTTTTGAAAAATAAGTGATATTCTTACTTATTTTTCAGTTTAATAAGTAATTAAAAGAGTACTGTATGAATATTTATACGAAATCTAATAAAATACTATCATGGTTGAATGAGGTGAGAAGTGAGGATTCGGGATGGTGGAAATGAAATGATCAAGGAGTGGGGATTGGGGGCATTGAGTGGGTAAAAAGGAGACAATTAACTTGAAATGTTACTTATAAAACTTGTTTTTCTTATTTTCATTAGAAAAATTATTTTTTTCTCATTTTTAAGAATCTTGTTTTTTCAAAAAAAATATTTTTCAAAACATTTTGACCAAATCAAATTCCAATTGAAAAGTATTTTCCTCCTTACCAAACACTAAATCATTATCATCAATTTCTTCTCGTATTTTTTGTCCGAAGTAGATGGAAACACAATTTCACCTACACATTTCGTTTTTACCTTTATATTATTGAAAGTTACTCTATATATTACTTGACATAAAATCAATAATTAATAAATTTATTTCTGTCTTGAAAATCGACCTGCGTGTATATATATATATATATATATATATATATATATATATATATATATATATATATATATATATATATATCATATTATATATAGTAGGACAAAAGTCATTCTTCTGGAAAATATTTTCCAAAAGATTCTATCCATTTAGCCTTTTACAGTTTTGATATTGTTAAAATACCAATCTATAGTTAAGCGCAGCCTCCATAAAGTGATTTTGCAGCTAATACTTTTTTCTTTTCAGAAACGTAAAAGCCGCCATTAAATAATAATAATAATAATACCTGGTGAACCACTACGATTTAAGATGACGAAAAGTACTACTTTGACCCTTTAAACAGATTTTTATAATGAGGATTAATATGGTTTAATTTCTTGGTGAGTTTCTCTCCATTCTAGCCTATCTTTTCCCTAATTAATCAAACTAATTACTCCCAACTTTTAGGGACCATTAACACGAAAGCTCATGCAGTCAAAAATATTCAACAACAACAACAATATTCCCAGGAGCTAAGTACATTATATATCCGAAGTATACAGTTCACATAATTGTATATCTCAAAAATAAAGTGCATGTTTGCACTCGATCGTACATGGCTGACACATATTAAAATTGGCTAAAATTTCAGTCATGTGTGTCTGGATGTGAAAGCAAAACCAGAAGAAGCAAAAAGAAAAAAGAAAAAAAGGCATGCGCTTTTACCTAAAATTAAGTTCGTAAAAAGAAAAAAAAAACATAAAGCGTGTATCATTTAACTAGGGTGATCAAAATATGTCATCTGGTAAAACTTTTACCACACTAACACACCGTACCCCATGGCGCATAGTGCCAACAAAGAGATGTAAATCAAGAAAATAGTTATAACAATAATAATAATAAAATAAACCAACAAGTTAAACATTCATATATAAACTAATTAATCAACTAACATGCTGATGAAAGGCAGAAAGGGTCTATACGTCCAAGTGGACATCGATTTAGACTATATATTCCCCCCATCACTTTACCATTAGATTATTATCCAACTAAGATCAATAACATCACATAGCCTAGTACTGAATTTTATTTTCCTTAACAAATTGATCAAATATACTTTATTCATTCATGATTTGATCATCATGTCAACTCATAATAATTAGACATCAGTACTTGGAATATCCAACGTGGAATTGCAGGGTGGTGGTTCAACTTCAACAACATCACCCAACGGACGTTGTCCTATATAATTACCCGGTGGATCATAATTGCACGTTATAAAATACCACCCGTTATCGCATCGAACCCTGGCACAACCAAGACGTACCGAATCACGCCAGATCACCTGAGTATAGTGTCCGCATACTTGTCCCGGTGCACAAGTATTCAAATTAAAATCGTACCATTGCTTCTCATCGACCCACATTTGCACGGCATAACTCGCATTGAGATCGGGGAAAGCCGCGGCTAGGCATTCGCCGTAAGGGCCCTGAGAATGGATCATACCGCAGTCACCAATTCTTTGATTCGAGTAATTTTGGGCGTAGGCAACTAGATTATCGTCCCATGTCATAGGGCCGACTCCAACTTGTCTACGAGCTTCATTATGAGGGATAAGATAGTCTTGGGGACAATTTTGAGCTTGTGATGAATGAAATATAACAAAGGTACTAATGAAACAAGCAACTAAAATGGAGTATTTCATTTTGGATTTCAATGAGAACAAGGCATAGTATGGATGGGTTTAAATAGGCGGGTAGAATGGTGAATTAAAAAGTTTGCAAGTTATAAATGTATGGTTTTTCTGTTATAGTTGAAGCAGGAAAAAGAAAAGAATTTAATTAACAACAATTGATAATTTCCATTACTGTTATCCGTTACTAGGAGTACTATTATATTAAAGGATCGCAAATTAAAAGAAGATGAAACGTAGGATTTGGTAATAAGAATATAATGACCCTTAATGTGTGTTTTCTATTTAATTAATTCTATAGTTGACTGGATAATTAAATTTTGCTCTGCTTTGTGAATACGAAATTTTAACCACAGATAATACTACTAAACAATATTCGAGCAATTTAATTTGTCCTTTTAAGTCTTGATATTGTTTAAACTAATAGGAAATAGGAAAGCCGCCATTAAATTAATACTAATAGACTTTAATGTACTTTAGTTTCTTAAAAAGTCATGCCTAGGCAATTTCAATTGCTAAAAAGCAAAAAATAAAGATCAATTCCAACTTGGAATGAAAGGCAGGTTGTTCTTCAAGATCACCATACGGACGTTGTCCAATATAATTACCCGGTGGATCATAATTGCACGTTATAAAAACCCACCCGCTGTTGCATCGAACCCTTGCACAACCAAGACGTACCGAATTACGCCAGACCACCTGTGTATAATGTCCACATACTTTTCCTTGAGCACAAGTATTCGAATTATAATCGTACCATTGCTTCTCATCGTCCCACATCTTCACTGCACCACCCGCGTTTAGCTGGGGGAAAGCGGCCGCTAGGTTTTCGCCGTAAGGGCCATCAGAGTGGATCATCCCACAGTCACCAATTCTCTGATTGGCGTAATTTTGGGCATAGGCAGCTAGCCCATAGTCCCATGTCATAGGGCCGACTCCAACTCGTCTACGAGCTGCATTGTGAGCATTAAGAAAATTTTCTTGAGGAGTTTGAGCTTGTGATGAATGAAATATAGAAAAGGTAATGAAACAAGCAAGTAAAATGGAGTCTACCATTTTGGATTTTGATGAGAACAAGGCATAGTATGGATGGGTTTTAATAGGGAAGAATGATGAGTTAAAAAGTTTGCAAGTTGTAAAAAAATAAAGAATTGAAGGCTACTTGTTAGCACAATATTTAACCATATTTGAAAAGCATATAAAATTATAGAACTATATTGGTTAATTCAAAGAATGTCAGATCATGCAACTATTCGTTACAGCAAAAGCCGCCATTAAAAAAACAATATTGATGAACATTAGTATTGCCATGATTATTATATTTGGCCTACTCCAATAATCATAGATTCAATTTATATGTATATAATGACTATCGGTGAAGGAGAGCCTTGGAGTAACTGGTAAAGTTGTTGCCATGTGACCAGAAGGTTCAAGCCTTGGAAACAGCCTCTGGCAGAAGCGCATAGCGGGAGCTTTAATGCACCGGACTGCCCTTTTTTATAATGACTATCGGTATATTCATTGTAGAAGGTAATTTTTGCATTTTTAAAAATTATAATAATACCACTTTTATGGATTGTCGCTCCCCTTGCGAATAATGTAAGAAAGTTTTTAATTACACTATCATGTCACCCATATAGCTGTATCATATCTACAAGTAATAAGACTTTTAATAAGTGAGAATTGTAATCTTGAAAATAAGATAGTTATTTGTTATAACAGGTAAAAATGCCTAATAATGTAAAAAAAATCTTATACTGACAAACTCCCTAATTACCATTACTATTATCCATTACTAGGAGTACTATATAATTAATTAAAAGAAGACGGAACGTAGGATTTTGTTATGTATGGGTCTGGACTAATATCGATAAAGAAGTCTAATACCAGATTAAGTGGCTATGTCTGGGATCCGGGTTGATAAATAGCGAATTGTGAGAGCAAAAAGGGGTTTATGCCAATTATGTTGCAACCTTGCAAAGTCTGTTATCCCCTCATCCCTTTCGGTGCTAGTATCTCATCTCCTTCTTCTCTAGTGTCCCTAGCTATCTTATTTTCACTACTTCAATGGTAATTTTATCAGTCAATTCTAAGTTTGATTACTAGATATTGTATTGAGTCTGTTCCTATCAATACGAATTGGGTGTTTGGTTACTGTTACATTGTTGTTTGTTTCAAATTTGGTGAGAATACTATTTATGTTTGCCTAGTTAAGTAATTTTTCCTTAATTGAGAATTAAGATTCTATAGTTGATTAGATAAATCAATTTTACTCTGCCTTGTGAATAAGAAATTTTAACAATAGATAAAAATATTCGACCAATTTATTTTTCCCTTTTTTAAAAAAGTTTTGATATTGTTTAGATTAATACCAATATATATAGTTAAGCGCAGCCAGCTTCCTTAAAATAAATTTTCCATGCAACTAGTTTTCCCAGAAGTAGGAAATTAAAGCCGCCATTAAATTAATACTAATAGACTTTAAGTGTACTATTAGGATCTAATATGCCAATTACTCGAAAGTTTGTTGTTCCTTTTTGAATTAACTAATTATTTAACCTATATTGGGTCAACTTCAACAAAGACGCCACTGTCGCACATATTCGTATATAGCTCATCGTGAGTTCTATCTAATTTACCCAATCAATTTTGGCCGCATTTCAAAATTCAACCAATGTCATCCAAGCTAAGAGCGGCAAAACTACCACATTAAAATATGACATCTCCAAATTTCAGCTTGTTAATAACTCGCCAATTTACTAGCTCCCATGTTTGACTTGCCCAAATCAACACATGGACATAGTTAAGGAAAACAGCCCAACATATTTCCTAAACTATGTAACTTAAATTGACTCATTGGCAACTTTGTCAAAATTTTGAAATAATATATATTTTTTGAAGCATTATACATAAGCTAGTATAATATAATGAAAAGCTTATTAGTTTTTTGGTATTTAAATAAATTATACAAAAACAATGAAAAATTAAATTGGTCAATGTTGGGGAATGATTTATTATTTAAATCATCTTGATTCAGCTCACTATAGTCCAGCTAACTTTTAGATAGAATTGGACATGACTCGTTTGTTGAGTTACCAATTTAATATCATCTCAGACAACCCATTTATCATCCCCAATAGAGCGCGACTTTAGTAAAAGGCTTAACATCTTACTGAAGTAGCCACAAAACTTTGGCCGACTTCATAATGGCTAGCTTCTAAAGTTAGAAAAATTAGATAAAAAAGTTATTGTATTAATTTTTTTTACTACCTAAAATGGTTATTTGACTATAGTTCTTACCTGAAATGACCATTAGTATACGTGCGGTATATATGGGGCTTTATTTTTTGACAGTATACATTGCATATACATTGTATATATATGCGATATATATGCGACTATTTTTTTGGAAAAACTTTTGACAGTGATACATTTTTGTAAAATCCCTCTCGAAAGTTTCCCGAAGTAATAATGTGACTCAGGTTTTCAAGCTACACATGAAAAGAAAGTAGTACACATAAATGTACATTCAAAGAAAATACCAAAAAGAATAAAATTAGATTATTCATATTATATTGTTGCACAAGCTATTGATCACGTTGGTATCATTTTATTATTAGCTAGAATTAAGGATGACAAAATTAACTCATAAAAATATGACACATCCAAGTTTGGGCGAGTTAATAACTTGTCAATTTATGTTAGTCAATTCATTTTGATCTTCCCAATTCAGCCCATTTAAAAGGTAGACTAATGTAGTCTAAATATGTAAACCGAATTAACCCATGCAGAATTTTGTTAAAATAGTTTTAAAAAAAACATTTTATTGTTTGATATGTTATAAATAATAATTATAAAGAGAAAAAAATACTAGTAAATAAAAATAAATAAAAACTTGATAAGAGTTAGGTCAGTTGAATTATGATCTATTGTTTAGCTCATGTTGATCCAACCCATCTCAGCCAAAAGTATTTGGACTAATTCTACTTTTGATATGTTTAGCTCGTAAATCGTAGGTATCCATCATAATTACAAGTCTATTTAAAATCCACGAGATTTAACCCTCGTCAGAACAGAAGATGAATAAAGTTGTCTAACAGATCTTCATGATATCTCCAATAATACTGAAATTGTTTAGAAAATATTGAAGAGAAGATGTAAGCTGATGATCATAAAGAATATAATTCATACAAAATTAGTCTTTAATTTATGTAATTAAATTCCATTTTGTCACAAGGATAGCTAAGACAAGTTCCCCTATTACATGTCGAAATTGGAAGGTTACATATATACTTGATTTGCATGGAATGAAAATAATTTATAAGAATTTGAAATCAAGCATCTTAATTAATCAATAAGGTTTCTCGCCAACGTAATTTCCAGGGGGGAAATAGTTGCATGACACAAACCACCATTCACCATTAGTGCATTTCAATCTTGCGCATCCAACTTGAAGGGTGTTTTTCCAGACAACCTGAGTATAATGTCCGCACATTCCCTCTCTGCATGAGTTGGATGCATAGTCGTAGTTCGATTTCTCTCCTACCCACAAGTTAACGGCCTGCACGGCCGTAAATTCGCCCGTGCCCATGGCAAGATTTTCACCATAGGGTGAATCTGAATGCACCAATTTGCATTCACCTAATCTAGTGGATGCATATTCATGGGCATAGGCAGCAAGTGTGTCATTCCATTTTAGTGGTGGGAGTTGGACACCAACTTCTGCACGGGCCTTGTTGTGGACTATAACAATATCTTTGGGCAAATTTTGGGCAAGTGATGAATGGGCCATGGCTAAAACCATGAATACAACAAAGGTTGAAAGCTTTGACATCTCCATTTCCTTTTTCTTTGCTTTTTGAGACAAATTTGGGGGAAATGGAGAAGGTGAATGTGTTTGTGATTTGGAGAAATGAGATGGCTTTGGTATTTATAGGCACTTGTTGACAAAAAAAAGGAAAAAGAGGAGAAAATTTTGCAGCAAAACAAGAAGAAGTTTATGGTTAGCCCGTGAATGTGGGAGTTTGGTCAAAAAAGTGTCAAAATTAGCACCATGGAAAAATAAGTGTAGGATAAGAAATTGTTTTTAACGTTCAACATGACTTGACAAAGATAGAGGTTCACATGACTAATATAATGTATTGGGTAAAGATTTTCGAGGTTTTTTTTTTTTTTTTTTGAGAAAAAGATTAAAGGAAAAAGCATGAACGAGCTGAAAAGAGCCAAATAATTCTAAATTCTTGAGGGGTACGTACGTAGCAGAGCGAAGGGTCCGGTCCTCGCGGGAATGGATGAATTTGCATATGCTCGAAAGGTAACTCATTAATTGAGGGGCCAGCGAAGGAAGTTCCTTCGAAGGACATTTTGGATGGAACATAGTCTAACGATAACGCCTCTTTTCGAAGGACTCGAGTGACGTGGAAGAAAAGGACAGGGAGCAAAGGCATAAGAAATTTCAAATGCGCAGACGCGTAGTGTACCCCTCTGACTCCTGCAGGAGATATTGGCTGACACCTGCAATGGATATGACACTTGGAGCTGTACCATTATTAGACGTAGTACAATAGAATTTAAGAGAAACTTTCTCATTGGCTACATGTCATTTATTGTACTCTATAAATAATCTTTTCACATCATTTGTAAGGCGGAAATCTGATTCTAACTTCTAAGCAATACAATATATAATCCCTCCGTTTCAATTTGTTTGGTCTACTTTCCTTTTTAGTCCATTTCAAAAAGAATGTTTCTTTCCTTTTTTTAGAAACTCTTTAATTCTAACTTTCCATATGGCATATTCAAGACCACAAGATTAAAGGATATTTTAATACATTTAACATATCTTTAATTTAAGACCACAAGTTTCAAAAGTCTTCTTTACTTTCTTAAACTTCGTGTCAAGTCAAAATAGGCCAAACAAATTAAAATAGAGGGAGTATTTTTTATTTGCTCACTAAAAAAATATTTTCTCTTTTGCTTTCCATGCTTATTGCTCTCGGAGAGGGAACCTAAGCTCTCGAAAGATGTCGTCAAGAGCTCCTTCCTCAGATTTATACCTGTTTATCGATTGACTTTACTTTACGTGCATTTACGTTACTTTTTGTTCATTAGACAAATAATTAATTCACTGGTAAACAAATTTAAAGTAGGATTTAATTTAACACGCATGCTCTTGTCTTTATACAAATTCAACTATACCGATTTTAGGGTAAACATGTGCCAAGCTAACACTCTCTGTTTACCTTTATTTGATAAGCAAATACTACAACACGTTTGTCAACTAAAAGAGACATGCTAGCTAGGAGCCCATCGTTTTGGCATCAAAAGACAACGGGAACTACATTAATAATTTTGATAATTGAACAAATGTCCCGTCAATTTTTAAAGGTATGTTCTACAGAGATGGTGGTTAGGCTGATTATGTTATAATATAGGGTAGAGTGTTGGCCAATCAAGGAATCCCTCGTCCAGAAGATGAGTGTAGAAGATATGAGAATGCTTAAATGGATGTGTGGAGTACTGGGGTTACTTGGAGGTATAAAATTAGGAATGAAATTACCGTGGAGGATAAAATGCGGGAAGTAAGATTGAGATGGTTCAGACATATGAAGAGAAAATGTGCACATAAAATTATTAGGTACTTAAATAGATAATCAAAAAATTAAAACTTGATAAGAGTTGATCTATTGAATTATGACCTTGTTTAATTCATGTTGATCTAACCCAGCTCACCCCAAAATTATTTGGACAAAACTAACTCTACTTTTAACCACTCCAATTTCAATCCTACTCGTCCATCTCAACCAAAAGTATTTGGACAAGACTAATTCTAGTTTTGACCTGTCCAAATGACTACATAGGTATCCATCTTAATTACAGGTCTATTAGTATTTAAAATCCACGAGATTTAACCCTCATCAGAACGGAACATGAATAAAGTTATCCAGTAGGTCTCCAATAATATTAGAAAAAATGTAAGCTGATGATCATAAAGAATATACTCAAATATACTTCATCCAAGATTAGTCTTTAATTCATTAATTAAATTCCATTTTGTTACATGTCGAAATTGGAACCTTACATATATATACTTGACTTACATGGGATGAAAGTAATTTAATTATAAAAATATTGAAACCATGCATCTTAATTAATTAATCAATAAGGTTTCTCGCCGATGTAATTTCCAGGGGGGAAATAGTTGCATGACACAAACCACGCTTCACCATTGGCACATTTCAATCTTGCGCATCCAACTTGAAGGGTGTTTTTCCACACCACCTGAGTATAATGCCCGCACATATCCTCTCTGCAAGAGTTTGAGTTATAGTCGTAGTTCGATTTCTCTCCAACCCACAAGTTAACGGCCTCCACGGCCGAAAATTCGCCATAGCCCATGGCAAGATTTTCACCATAGGGTGAATCTGAATGCACCAATGTGCATTCAGCTAATCTGGTGGACGAATATTGATGTGCATAGGCAGCAAGTGTGTCATTCCATTTTAGTGGTGGGAGTGGGACACCAACTTCTGCACGGGCCTTATTGTGGGATACAACTATATCTTTGGGCAAATTTTGGGCAAGTGATGAATGGGCCATGGCTAAAACCATGAACACAACAAAGGTTGAAAGCTTTGACATCTCCATTTCCTTTTTCTTTGCTTTTTTGAGACAAATTTGAGGGAAATGGAGAAGGTGATTGTGTTTGTGATTTGGAAAAGTGAGATGTTTTTGGTATTTATAGGCACTTCTTGACTAAAAAAGGAGAGAATTTTGAAAGCAAAACAAGAAGTTTATGGTTATCCCGTGAATGTGGGTATTTGGACAAAAGTGTCAAAATTAGCACCATAGAAAAATGAGAGTATAGGATTGAAAATTGTGTTTAACGATAAGCATGACTTGACAAAGATAGAGGTTCACATGCCTAATATACCTAGCTAAAACTATGTTTAATTTTATTTGATAAGCAAATTAGTACAAAACTTTTGTGAACTGAAAGAGACATGCTATCTAGGAGCCCATCGTTTTGGCATCAAAAGACAATGAGGAGGTACATAAATAATTTTACGTACAAGATTACTTTATAATTCAACTAGTACGTGTATATAGTAAGCGTGAATTAGTAACTTAAGTACTTGTTTTTCTTCCATGCAAGAATTAATTCAGAAAAAAAATTGTGGATTTTAAACTCTCGGAGGGCGCAATTATGGGAGTAATTCTAGGGTGTAGACAAGAGTAAAATAAAATTACTTTTGAATATATGAAGCACAAATTAAGGACATACCAAAATCACGCTGTAGACTTTGAAAAGTCATTTTAATTGAACTGCATGTTACGCAAAAGCAAAGATTAAATTAGTGCCTTGTAGACAGAAAAGTCATCAGTTGCAAAAGAGTGTAAAGGTAACCTCTAATTATTACTGTACCATGGAAAGACAATTTACTTTGTGTTGTCAACTTTCTTGAGTTTCCACAAACAGTGGATCAAACCTGTGAAAAGGGGATGATAGAATGATATAAGGTTCAGTTAATCGATGCAATTAGCGGGTGATTTTACGCACTCTTTTCGTGAATCATGTGGAGTTGCAAAACTCTGAAGCAACTGATAGTGCACTTCAAATTGTAGTTCGAACCTCTTTTTATCCCTCTTTAACTTTTTCTCTTCAATCTTTTCTCTTTTTGGGGTGGGGTTGTTTGGGCTGAGGGTTGGTACCTTTAGACTTCAGGAACCATGTTAGACAATGGCCAGATTTGACCATTACTGCAGTTAGCCAGCTTGATCAAGAAAAAAAGAGGTGCAAGCGGCAAATTTTCATCACTTACTAGTAAAATGTCAAGTACATGTTTACCTTCAGGTGGTGGAAGGGCTAGTGGCTGTTTTCTGGGATTTTTAATATTCAGTTGCTAACTAAATCTTATAGATGAGAAATGAATACAACCAAGTTATAACAAGATTACCCCTTCAAGAAAGAAAATTGTAACGCATTAACAGAAAGAAATTTAAAATTTTACATAAGAATGAAATTGTCATAACTTAGGTCCTATCGTCGACATTACTTAAATATGCTATAAACAAGTCATTCCAGATATCTGTAAGTCCTGGTAAGCACCAGTGCATGCAATCATCATGTTTCTTCCCACCTGCTGTAGACGGATGGGCATCGGCTCTAAACTCACTCATATGAGATATGTCTAGTATATGAAATCTAGTGCCTTCAAAGGCTCTGTATAGATGCTGGTTCACAAGGCGAACCTCCACATTTGTTCCGTTATTTTGAAGGGAAAAGAGTTCCTCCACCTGGAAAACAGAACAGAACACAAAGGCATAACTTTCAGACGACCTATCACTTGGAGCCAGACGTGTCCAGTTGAAAGTGGAAGCAATTATAACAGGACGAGGGCACAGAGATAAGTGTATTCCAACAATACTGGGGGTTGCCTGGGGCACTAGTAAAACTATGGACAGGTTTTTTCTTCTTTTTTTTATATAGTTAACAATATGGACTATGTCAAAAAGAGAGAGTTACCTCTTGAGGCGAGAGAGGCTGTGAGTGCTGGCAAGAACCACCCTGGTCCCAGTCACCTCCTTCAAAATGCCTTGGTGATTGGGTTCGCATGAACACCGTCGTGCTAGGTCGTATTCTTTTGTCCACATAAGAAATCTAGTAGAAACAACACACAAAAAAGCTTAGAGAAGAAGCACATGCAAACTTCTGAGGCATATACAAGCAACTGAAGTTATAGTTTCTGAAGGGGACTGAAGAGAACATGAGAGGTTCTTCTTATCAACTATGTATGCCATTGTAATATAAGGATTAAGGCATACGCCCTATGAAACTATTAGCATAATGAAATACTATCAGAATACTGGTTAGGAAATGGATATAATAACAGGAACAGCGCATATAATAGCTTCTAACAAAGATTTTTTTTGTGTGTGATAATAAATCAATAACAGCAACGACAAACTTCTCCATAAAAGAGTATCAACTTCTTTAGTAGATAAATTTCCACCAATAAAATAGTGAAAATTAACATCACAAAAAGATCTTAGCCAACTCCCAATTGTATTTTTCTTGTACGTTAATGCAAAAGAGAACAAAAGGTGAGCCAAAATGCTCAAGGCAAAGCCTCCATATTCTAGGCAACATGTCCAGCTTAAGAACTCAAGAAGAGTTGCCTACTCCGAAAGATTTGCCAAATCATGTTGCCTGGTGGCCAACTTTAAAAATGCTTTTCTAACCACTGCTTCACATCAGTATAAAGGATAATGTCTCACAAGGCATATCAAATGCACATCTATAAATAGTGTTTGTCCATCCTTTATAATTAACTCATACGAGTAGGATAGAACAGTACCATATGCTTTAATACCATATCAAGCCCACTGTCAGTGGACACTGGAGGCACCACGGGATTGCCTTTTTCAAAGAAAAGCATGGGTGACTTTACTGGATCAAACTTTGATGGAGCCCACCACCTAACAGAAGAATGGAAAGCAAGATAAGTAATCACTAATCAGTAAGAAGAAAGATTGAAGAAAACAAATTACTTAAAGATGCAATAATTGAAGCTAACAGAATGTCAGCTCAAAATTACAGCAGGGCACCTGGAACCTGTTGCCAGATAAAATCCACCTCCTTGTACCATAAAACATAAAGTTAAGACATTAAAGTTTCAATGCTATATAAGATATTATAGGTCCTGAGGTACCTAGACTTAAGAAATCATAGGTGCTGCGATACAGCATAAACTTAAGAAACTATAGGGTCTGAGATGTCTTGACTTCAGCACCTATACAAGTATAATATATATATATATATATATATATATATATATATATATATATATATATATTATATATATATATATTATTATTGTGATAAAACCTTAAGAATCAGAGTGCAAGCAAGGCAACTCTTAGTGGTTCGTGAATTTTCAGGGGAGGCAGGGAAGAGAAAGCACTCATTGATGGTCAATCACTTCTGATTTGGAAACTGAAGATCTATTATGGATCATCAGTAGGATGTCAACAAAATCAAAGTATACAAAAATAGTAGACAACAGTAAATACCAGAGAGCAACAATATAGCAAAAATTTGGAATTAATTAGGTGACCATAAACTCAAAGGCTTAAACTGCTCTTGTGTTCTTCCATTCCACTTTATTCTTTGGTCACTCTCCTTTTGCCATCTATAATAATCACCAATGATCAAAAGGCAACACAGAACAATTTTCTTACCTCTCATTTAATGTGGAGGTTGCCTGTCTTTATTACTTATCTTTTTGAAGTAATTTAAGTCACTTTAGTGATTGATGATGGGCTGAATACATCTGTGCTTTCTATCAAAGATTAGAAGGTTGTGCTTTAATGATATTTACAATACCCTGCTAATTGCTATATGTATCCTCATTAATCAGAATATCCAAACATGTGCATGCTACGAACAAGGAACAACATTTCACCATTGAGAACTTCCATCAAATGGAAGTTTTACAATTTGATATTTGTTTCACTATTTGGTAGTTTTTACAACTCGAAATGCTGGAAACAAAAGTTCACTTGTTTTGTTAAGCTGGTACTTCCATGGCCTATAGGACATCATTACAATGTGCTTTACTTTTCCATTGGTAAAGCTTGAGGACCCACAGAAAATAGAAAAAGAGATGGGAGAAACCGAGTTTTGGCTCCTTTTGCAAGTTAGCACAAAATTAAGAACAAAATGATTAGAGCTAATCCCATTAACATGAGTGAAAAAATTGACTAGAGCTAATCCCATCAACAAAGGTGAAAAGAAAAATCCCATCAACATAGATTTAGTACGCAATTGGTCAGACCCAAGGACCCTACGCGAAATTGAACATCAAGTATTAACCATGTCATGTTCACCTTTCACAGAACAGCAAAAGTAGTCTTGACGTTCACACCAAAGGAATCTTAAATGAAGTTATTACACAAGAAAATAACCTTACCAGTGACCCGTGTTAAAGATGAGAATGTCGTGAAAACTTGGCGCCTCCGCCCATGTTCCTTCTGGTACATCAACATCAACTCTATAACCCTCCTTATATCCTAGAGATTCCAGTACCCCTCCATTGGCATTGGCTGACCACCTATATCATACAAAATACAGAGAGTGTGTATGAAGCCATGAAGAATGTAAAAGTAGTTCATAACTTACTTAAGTCCTTGGAAAATGAGATTCAGGAGCAAGCCATTATCAGCCATAACATCCACAAAAACACACTTGAAAACTTGGAGGAGAATTTGTAAATTACTTAGTCTTGAGCTATACCGGCATAAAACCACCACCAACATTTTCCTTTTACACATCGTGTTTTGGATCAGTTAACAACATGCTTGGTTTGTAACTAACAAAACCATCCTTATTAGTTATATGCACAATGCTATTAGTCATACAAACTAGACATATATCATCTATGTATTACTAGAGTAAGCCTTTGAACCATAAATCCTACTGATGGAACTTCAAAACCCCAATGGATAGTAACCATAAAACGTTATGTTTAGGATGGAACTTCAAAACCCCAATGGATAGTAACCATGAAATGTTATGTTCCGTGATTTACTATGAACTCATAAGAAACAGTATCTTCATGAATAACAAAGTACACTGCTGTTCCATAGATGAATAGACACAGAAATCTTGAATTACCAACAAAACTTGTTTTCTAACTCCAATTTTCCTCAACATTTAACTAAAGGACTTCCATAGATAAGAGGATAAAAATACATGATCTACAGTGTACACTTCCTCAGGATAATTCTGTGAAAAACTAGCTGACAGCTTCACTTCTACCTTATCCCACCTAGGGAAAAACGGTGTCATAAGATGCACATGGCACAGTGTAATTGAAATAAGCAGCTGAATAACAGCAAAACATTTACTGAAGTATTGAATAAGAAAGTCCCTACATAACCAAAAGTCTAAATGATGGTCCTAGGTTCTTATCTGCGTAACAGAAAACAGACGTGTGTTGCCTAGTCTAACAATCTGTCAAATTAACATGACTAGAATTACATTAACACAGGTGAAAATAACTTATCAAATCTTACCTACCGTAACGAGCCAATAGATTTGTCCGATGATACGAGATAGTAAGGTTATACTTCAAAAAGGTAAAACCACGATCAGCACCTGCAGGGCGCCACTTTTTCACATCGTCTGACACCCGCTTCAAAGTGCAGAAAAGTGAAACAAACATGTTTCTGTTTAAGGAGTCCCCAACAAACCCTGCACTGTTTAACATCCATAAGGTCTAAAGGTAGCACCAGACAACCGTCAACAAAGAAGATAAAACTAAAATTAGGTTTCAAAAAACTTGTCGCCATTAAATAATATCCATGTTATCAACCATCATCACATTTGGACCAACTATACAGAGAAGCTTCTGTGTGTTCAACCAGAGGCAAATCAAGTATATAAGCCGCGCAGGCACTAACCGTTTTTTCCTCAGACTACATACATACATACATTATATATACTATACACACACAAAATTTAAAGAAATCAAAAAGGGCAAAGGGCAGCGCGGTGCACAAAACATGCCGCATTTAGGGGTGTGATGTAGGACAGCCTACCCTGCTTCTACGGCTCGAACCTGTGACCTGTAAGTCACACGGAGACGACTTTACTGTTGCTCCAAGCTCCCATTCAAAGAAGTCCTTTTTAAAAGTTTGTATACATATTAAGTTCACCATTGTCTTTAAATCCCGAAACCGCCAGGATCACAATTTTCATGATTTACATTATTCTCTAAATCAAAGTAACACAAGCTTCTTTTTTTTTATGGAATTCGTTTCATTTCACAGCTCATAGAAACAAAATTAAGCAGAGGTAGGAAAGAGAAGTACCGATATTGGTGTTTCTGAAGCGGTTAAGGAAGGAAATAGGATCGAATTGAGGGAGACCACATTGATAGGGTTTCCAACGCCACTTAACAATGTCAAGAGCATTTGATTTTTTACTGCCAATACAACTCCATCCTTTATAGATCTCCTTACAACTGTTATCATAGCGCGGGGAAGTGATACTCGGATCGTAAATCCATTGGCCGTCAGTGAAGTTGCAGGACTTGGAGTATAACACTTTGTTCTTCTTCACGGAATTGGTTTGAGATGAGGTGTTGAAGAGAGAGAAAGCGAAGAAGAGAGAAGCGAAAGAGAGAAGGGAGAGAAATAGACAAGAGGGAGAGATTGATAATGAAGAAGGCTGCTTCAGTTTCTTCCATTGATTGGCCATGGAAACTCAGCTTCCACTCTATAACTTTTCACTGTGTGCTTTGCCGTTGCGCCTTGCCAGTTGCAAATTTTTTCAGATCCGGCGCACGCATCTTTTTTCTTCTACGCAAATCCATTTGAATTCGTGTTTATTCACCATTTCTTTTACATGGCTTACTACATATTACATTCTCCTGGCCCAATTTTTGTGTTACTTTTTTAGGATTTTTGATATTCAAACAAATCTATTTTTAATAGTAATTTTTTATATATTTTTTAAAAATATTTTAAATAATTAATTATTGTGACTTATATTTTTTTTACGTAATTTTTAAATATATAAATTTTATTTCAAAAAATTTGAAGATTTTATGTCCAAATTCGCTATCAAAACTTAAACTATTTGACTCTCAAAATCTAAATTGTGCCACGTAAATTAGAACAAGGGGAGTAATCATAGCCAACCATATATTTCATTTAGACACTCAAACTAAGTTATGTTTTAATTAAACACGTCAACTCCTAATAAATATGTCAATTAAACACTTCCAATTTAAATTTATTAGTCTATTAGATAGTTAAGTTAACCACATAAAATTTGTCTATCTCTTTTAATTATACGAATCAACCTTAAATAGAAAACGACTGGGTTTTACAACTTATTAATGGAATATAGTGAATTTCTTAGAGCAGATAGACATTGGGTTCCTTGCTACAGCATCCTCCCAAGTAAAAATACAAAATTCCTAACAAATTATCCCTGCAGCATGTCAATGGGTCAATAATAAAATAGATAAAGTGATTGTTGTTAATAAACCAATACATTCGCAGAAGCAATAAAAATCCCCCTCCCCCCCCCCCCCCCAAAAAAATATAAACTAACGACTCGCCAGTAGACAAATAATATCGACTGAGCAATTGTTTCACATAACCTGCATTGCATATTTTAATGCCAGTAAGAAACTCAGGTGGTCTAGATAAAATTAATTTCAGAAGAACCAAAGTACACAATATGACAAAAGAATCATAAATTACTTTTTGATTTAGCTTATACAGTACTCATTCTCAAACAATATCTCTGGTCTGGACATGCTAAACCAGCTATTTTTTGCAGTTACAAGGAGCAATACTAATTGACAGCAAGCTCCTAGCCTATTATACAATACTCATGAAGCCTATCTTACAGAAACAACTTCCTCCAACAAAATTGTCAACTTTTCAACACTTTGGAGCATGTCATCTAATACAGCTGAAGACGTTTTGCATCTTTATTATCAACGAAGTGGTTTGAGGTGGAAAACTTGGCAGGTTGGCTTGTAAGACCTCTTGGCTGCTGCTTGTTCAAATTTCTTAGTTACAGGTTCATTCTCTTCTAAGCTGGTTTGAATGAAAAATCTAATCCACCAGGATGAGCTCCGCAATTTGGCCTACATAGAGAGAAAAATAATCAAGGTAAAGTTTTCATGCTTTACAAAGGAAGAGAGCAGGGTTAAATTAGCCAACAATATCACTCTCTAGAATGAGAGCAGTTAGGAAACATCAATTACAGTATCAATTACAAGTCAAGTTGCATGGCACAGCTCTGGGGAGTTAGGTCTGAGTATAGCATACGCAATGGAAGGGTTAGCTGTGGTTTAAACAAAGATGTCCTATTGTTGATGAATATAGCTTCATGAAATTTTAATTACGCGCTACAAAGAAAAGATCAGATCATTGACTTACTGGACGGCCAAATTTTGACAGCTCCGCCCCTTTAACCCTTTGCTGACCAGGATAACCTAAAAAAGCAATCCAATATTTTAGATAAATGTCGATTGGTTCTTATTATAAGGTGAAAAGTATTTATAAAAGAATTGCTTTCTCACAGTAAACAATATCCAGAGTAACCCTACCTCAGTTTTACATCACCAGTTCTAAAATGAAAATCAGCTGATCTATTTAAGAAAATTGAAATGGCCAAAGTTCTTAGTGTTTACCAGATAAAATAACTAAACCATCAGAAGCCACCCTTGCCAACTCTGGAAGAGTTTTGTTAAGGTATCTTGGAGACAAGTAATCCACTGCATCAGATACTATGACAAGAGAGAACGATTTTGAACGGTAGGGAAGAGGAAACTTAATATCGGCTACTCGCACAATCCCTTTGTGAACAAGAGACTTGCAGTTGCTATCAGTTTCATCTAAGTCGTAAGGTTCAATCCCCCAAGCTTCAGTGTCCTCTTCTTTTAATAGTTTAGAGACCACTGAACAAGTGTCAGGGCCTACATGCAACACTTTCCGCATGTTATCCCCGTATGCTTTCTTCAGTACAGGTAATGCTCTGTGAAGCTCAGCTGTGCATGAAGTACCACCTAACAAAGGTGTATACAAAACAAAAACAATATAAAGTCCAACGCCAGACATCTAAGACAATAACTGAAATTTTCCTTTGCCAGCAACAACAAAACAATTAAGGAACAGAGAGACTAACAAATAATGTCTGGCTAAGCATTTCTTAACAGCCAGTAAGATTAACATTGACAAATTCCTAGTAGTTACACCAAGCACACGTTATATAAATGAGAAATCGAGCCTTCCTTACAAATACCATGTCATGGATCTACTTCCAGTGAAAGACTTCAAGCATTCAAGGGAAGAAAAAATAGGAAGAATGTTATTCATCCCACATAGCAATACACCTAGACGAACCACAGCAGCAAGATCATCATTATGCTCTAATTACGGACTCTTGGTTTTATGTTATTATTCTTTTTCTGATAAGGAATACTCTAATTAGAGTCTTTTACATCAGTTTCATTGGAAATAGGAAAACGTTCTAGCAACTGGGTTCATATGCTGTCATGCCAGTGAAAATGCAAATTTGATTCAGTTATATAGATGGTTACCTTCAAGTCTGCTAAAAGCATCTGCTGCACTTCTTCCACCTACCAGAGAAAACAGTAAAGGGTTCGTAATTCAGAAGGCATATAAAAAATAACCATGTGCAATAATCTTAGGAAATAATGATAGAGGAGATCATTTTCATCCAGAATCATATGATCAGGAGACTATATGATAGCATAAACAACTGCTTAGCCAGCAAACGATTATTATAAAGATATATATGGCTACGAACCTGAACTATGATACACGTAACCAATGATCAGCAATGCACCCTGAAATTTATTTTAAAAAGTGATTATATCAACAGTTATTATAGGATTGGGATCATTTAACAAGATCCGAAAATTACAAAAATCAAGACAGGCACACCATCAAATAGCAACATTTTATCAATACTTGGAGGAATAGCACTGAAAAAGGAAATGGAGATGCCTAAGCAATAAGAAAAATGAGCTCTCATTAATGGTAAAAGGCCCATGAATGGAGTAATAGATAGCATGCTGATTCAAAAAGAGTGGAAACGGAAATATATATGTGGAATAACATATATCTAAGTAAAATAGATGTATTTTACCACCAGGTAAGGTAGCATCTACTTTGAATGGCATTAAGCATAGGAGATTGAGAACCTTATGCCAACTAAATCAAGTGATCCCATGTCTTTGAAGGGATTTTGCTAGTTCCTCATGAGATTGCTTTACACTAAACCATACAAGACAAGCCTCAGTTATATTGGCTTCTCTGACCCTACTTTTTCGTTTCTGCTTAAGCTTCTCAATTTAGGGGATGAATTGATTGGATACTCATAGAGAAGAGCTTGCAAGACAATAAACATTTAAAAGGCACGTTATGAGTAGTTCCCCAGTAATTGCGCTGCTTCATAGTAAGTCCCTTCAGTTAACCAAAAAAACAACAATAAGCCCCTTCTCCTACCAAATTCGAGGGTGTGACAGTTTTTCATGATTTTGCTTATCTTGAAAAAATGGACGCTAGTTCCAATTGCATTACTACAGGTACCATTTAATTGACAGTATAGTTAAAAATGTGTTTGCAAGGAAGTAAATCCTTTTAAAGAGAACTGTAAAGTTGCAGATTCTATGTTGTTACTTTGCTCTTATGATGAAATTAATTTCCTTATGATTTTTCGCATTACCAAATCCTTCATATGAAACAATGTCAAACTTTATTAGTAATAAGCACACTATCAAAGGGCGATAATAACAAAAGATATTGACATTTACCACAAGAAGTCCTAAGGACAATAAAGGGGATGGACGTGACTTGGGGTGAAAGGAGCCCACAAATGGAATGCTCCCAGTATCTGCAAAACGGCGAGTTGGCCTTCTTGACATATTGACGAGTAGTAATAACTGAAGCATATACAAAATTAATACAAGTTAATAATAAAGTTATGATCACTGTTCAATGTATTGTTATTTCATTTGATGAGTACAGCAATATAATTGGCAGTACTAAACGAGGCAAAAAGAGATGTGTTGTATAAGATGTCTTCTGAAAAGATTGGAGTAATAATAAGCATTATATGAAAAAATTGTTGTATATTGTACAAATCGTCATAGAAGAATTTGACAGTGGAAATGACTTGATAACATTAACTCCCTTATGCCAAGATACTTTTAACATTTGGTAGTACTGAAAGGCACAACAAGCTTGGTTCATTGTAAGTTGTAACAGTATATATAAGCAGATGGAAACAGGTCATAGTTAAAAATTATCTCTTCAGCTGCAACTTTCTTGGCTTCGGAAATGTTCAAAGTTCATACAGGACGTTCAACTTAAAGGAACAACATGCTAATAGATCCATATCTATTTGATCCAAAGATGAAAACTATTCAATACGGTTGTTCAAAGTTCGGGATTTCAATGTTATTATCCAAAATCATGGTCAGACTTAGTATTTGTGCATGGGTGCTGTGATACGCTGCACACTAACTTCAGATCTTGGATCCGCCTCTTTCTAACATGTCTATTATGAAATTGGAATTTAATCTTCTAAGTTCTAACTTAGAAATAAATCCCAAAAAAACTTGTTGCAGTAAATTTCTTATATAGTAACTTTTTCATGAACTAAATACAGCTTCAAAGTTAAGCTAAATTGCAGCTGTTTTACTAAATTGTAACTGTTCCATGTGCTTGAAATTGTAGTGAATCTTCAGAATATCGGAATCAAACTACATTAAAGCCAAAAAAAAAAAATGTACGAACACGCTTCAAAGTTAGTTAATCTTCGGAAAATCAATAAAGTATATAAATGAACTGAACTGATTCGAACTACATTTACTGCACAAAATACACAAACATAGAAAGTAAATACTTCAACTTTATGAAGTGGGGTAACAATGGAGGATTAGTCGGGTCGGGTTACGGAGCTACCTTGGTTGAAAGATGAGTAGGAAGTGAGATCGAGATCTTGAGGATGAAGGTGGGATCTGGATCTGCTTTCTTTGGTTTTTTACTTGCAACTGTGTGAGACGTCTGTGTTGGGGAATCTTGAGAGGGAAAAATAAAATACTTCAACTGTATGCCACAGATAATGTTTTTTTCTTTTCTTCTTTCTCATTACTACTACTATTATTTTGTTATTGGGCCTTGTGTGGATCGTTATTTGGATCAGGAATTCTGGATCGTTAACAGTTCGATACTCGATGGAATGTGACATATCAGCCCAACACTGGGCCTTGATTAATGGTTTTGGATTGGATCTAAATACCAAGGTTCGAAGATCCTAGATAGTCATTGTAAGGGTGTCTAATGGGCCGGGTCGGTAAAAATTTAACCGACCGGGTTAGGGGGCCGATTTGGTTACTGGATTGGCCTTATTCGGGTCCAACTGGGCCGGGCCCAAAAGAGTTCTAAGTGATTCGTTCGGTTTCGAGTTATATTGGGTCGGCTTACATAAATAAAATATTTTAAAAAAATATTATTTTTTTTAATTTATTAATAAAATATAAATTATTTATTATTTAAGATATTGGACCAGGCTGGGTCGAGCCGGGTTGGTTAACCGGTATAATTAACAATGTGACATTACCAGGTTGACCGGTTTCGGGTTACAAATTCAAAAATTGAACCGATTTGTTCCAGTTATAATAGGTAACCCAGACCAACCCAACCCTTTACTAAGGGCGGGGGTCTGGCCATATTTTTACCAGGTCAGATCGGTCCGGTTCCGGGTCAACCCGACCCGATTGACACCCTTAAGTCATTGTCCCAAAGTTTCAAAATTGAAATGCACGAAAATCATGCTTATTTTGGTGGATCTATTGTTTATTATCCCGGAGTTTCAAAATTGAAATGCACGAATATCATGCTTGTTTTGGTTGATATATTATTTATTGCACATTCTTTACTGTTAATTAGACATAAATCTATAAATTTATTTTCTATGATTTGATAAAGCATCAGTTGTGATCTGTAAAACTGGATTAATATAATATATTCAGTCACATCAAAACAAAATTTTAAAAATATAATCCAAAGCTTTTTCGTTGAGATTATGTATTACGTGCAAAAATGTACAAAGATAATGGATTATTGCGAATTAATGATTCTACATGATTGCAAAAAATAAATTAATTAAAATAACAATTATATTTGGAGCAATGTTACTTGGTAAGTTCGTCAAATTGTACATAGAATGATACACTTGAAGGTGAAAAAGATATAACTTTGAGCTTTATTGATTTAGGCCTCATTTGTTTTCATTAAAATTAAGACGTCTGAATCTGAATGCACATCTGAATGATTAAGATGTTGTCTCTAGATCTGAATGTTGAACGATTAAAATTATTTTTTTTTCAATATCTGAATGTGCATAATTTATTTATTTGTAAATATAATAAAAATATAATTCAAATAAAAAATTAATTATATATTAAAAAATACTTAATTTTATAAAATATTATTATTTAATTAAAAAATGAGACATTTATGTTTGCTAGTGATGATGGAGATTGTTTGTAATGGTGCTGGTGGTGGTAATGGTTGGTGTTAGTGGCTAGTAATGTTAGCGATCATAGTTGTGATGGTAGAGGTGATTGGTGTTGTAGTGACTGTCATGATGGTGACAATTGGTAGTGTTGATGGTGATTTTGTAATGATGAAGTTGGTTAAGGTTAGTAGTTGACGGTGTTGATGGTGGTGACTAAAGAATGAGCGGTAGTTGGCAGCGGTTCTAGTTGTGATGATGGAGGTGGTTGGTAGCAGGGATTAATCGTATTGATGGTAGTGGCTGATAGTGGTTGAGGTGGCGCCAACGATGGTGATGGTGATGGCTAAAAAATGTGTGGTGGTTAACGGTATGTTGGTGACAGTTGACAACGGTGCTAATTGTGATGGTGGAGTCGATTAGTAGTAGGAAATGATCATAATGGTGGTGGAGTTGGAACCGACGGTGACAATGGTAGTGGCGATGACTGAAGAATTTGTGGTGGTTAACGGTGTGTTGGCGGCAGTTGCCGGCGGTACTAGTTGCGATGGTGGAGTTGATTAGTAGTAGAAATTGATCATAGTGGTGGTGGAGGTGGCGGTGATGGTGGTGACAATGAATATAATTATAATGATGGAGGTGTAGCAGTGGTAGTGGCTGATGGTAGTGGTGGTTGGTGGTTGGTGGTGGTGGTTGATGACGATAATGGTGGTTGACAATGGTGGTGGTAGTTGTGATGAATGTGGTAAATGACGGTGGCTGATGATTGTGGATAAAGTGGTGGTGAATATTATCCATACAAGAATATCTCTTAATGGTATTAAGACTTTGTTCTAGATCTTAATGATTAAGACCCATTCAGACTAATTAAGTGCTTAAATCTTAATGAAAACAAATGTACTTAATGGTCTAAGATCTGAACCATTCAGATTCAGACCTCCATTAAGTGAAAACAAATGAGGCCTCAGTGTGTGATGATTTTGTTGAACGAAATCAAAGTGGCGATATTTATTTACTCAAGATTGGATCTACTTACGAGATATTCTACGGTTCTACCCTGGCATTGGTTTAAAGCACAACGGCGTAACCAACGCATAATCTAGGTTATATGCAGAAGTAGATCGAGATCAATAAATGGAAAACATAAATTCCAGCTAACATTTGTGATGTAATGACGTATTAATTGATTTAACTTAGCTTGTTTTAACTTTAAACTCATTCAGATTTGTTCTAATTTGTCCTTTTGACTCCCATTAAATTTAAATCTGGTAAGTTACCAAACAACGCAGTAGTTTTTTTTTTCAGACTAGTATAGGTTACTTGTCTGTTTTGAATTATTAAATGGACCATGTTCCATGTTACAATTTATATATATAAACAAAATCGTAACAAACATTACGTGAACCCAACATTTTTGTCTAGTCCCACCAGAAAAGATCCAGCTTTTAGTCACAAAATGACAATGACCATTAAGTGCTTGAACTAAGTACATTCTTAACTATAATTAATACGAGTGAATCAGTATTAATATTTGATTATGTTGTTCATTAATACAATATTATGTACTTTACCTAGTTGGATCGCAGCTGTCATACATGTCAGAGGATCATTACCACGAGACCAATACGAAAATCAAATGTTTGAGGTGTTAGTATATGGCCAAAATAATAATATAATATATGGTACCACTAAATAAAAAAAAGTGCATTCTACTAATAATAGTAAATCCAAACTCGTGTGGAATGGGACATTAGACGGGATAACATTAATTATAGAGAAAATACATAAAGTATTCCTTAAAATTGGATCGAATTTGTAAGTAGACACTTAAAGTTTGCAAATATTCTATTACCTCTTTATATTTGTTTAAAGTGATATAAATACCACCTTTTGTGGCCATCACCACTTTTAACAAAATCAGTGCATGACACGCACCAATCAAATTACGCCACATCATATTTTTAAATATTTTTATTCACTATTTTCGTTTTTTTTTTATTATCATTTTCTTTCTTTTTCCTCTTTTTATACACTATTTTGTATATTTTTTTATATTTTACCTTTTAACTTTTTTATTCTTTTCTCCATTCCTTCTTCTCCAATAACTTTATTCTCCAACAATCTTGTCAACACCAATTTCACCGAAGATAAAATCAAGCACTGACTAAATTAAAATTATTAGAACCAATTATTGAAGTCATCACAAACCCATAAAAATCAAATCATCTCATAATAAATTTGATTTACTAACTCACCAGTCACCACCCAATCAATTTTTTTTTAATTAAATCACCATTAAATCCACCAAATACAAATAGCGAAGAACAAGAAAAAAAAAAAGAACAAGAAAACAAAAAGCATCACCAAATCAAGCTACCAAACACATACTGAAATCCTTAATCTTTTTAAAAAGGAGAATTAATGATGAAAAGTCACAGACCCATTTCATATTTTGAGTCTTAATTTGTTATAAAATAGGAAAAGAAAGAAAAGATAGGGCAAAGAATAAGAGTAATGGTGAAAGTTGCAAATATATGTTGTTGAAAATGTGAAAGTGATGGATGAGAGAAGAAGAAAGAGAAAGAGTAAAAGAAAAAAAATGAAAAAGATTTTAATGAAATAAACAGGTGTTTTTTTAGACTCTTCACGCGCTCCAAGCAAGTGCAAAACACATCAGGGTCACGTAAGCTTAAAGGGTGGTATTTATATTATTTTGAATAAATATGGTGAGGTAATAGGACCTTCACAAATTTTAAGTGTCTACATACAAATTCGATCCAACATTACATACCCCCACCATAACAATTTTTTGTAATAAAAATAATAGGATGCATGTAAATCTGTGGAATATAAGATTGGAATTCTGTAATTATGATATACGTAGTATAGTACTTGATAACATTACGAGCAAAGATATGAATTATTTCCTTTAACCAAAAATAAATAAATTAGTTGTCTACGGTCACAATTCATACTTCAATTGGAGTGTCTAAAAATGATAACTAGGAAAAGTAGGTATTTTCCCAATTTTTTGATTAGTTTTTTCAATTAAATTTAAAATTTACGAATTCTATCTTAAAAAAAAATACTAGTTTTTGATAGATTATTAAGACTACGGGGTAAGCCATTCTTTTTAACTTCCTACCTTGATCTAGGTGAATCTTTTACTATAAATATATATTCTTTCTGTTTCAATTTGTTTGACTTATTTTAACTTAGTACAGAGTTTAAGAAAGTAAAAAAAAAAATTAAATCTTGTGGTTAAAAATAAAAGATATGTCATACCAAAATGCCTTTTAATCTTGTGGTCTTAAAAATGCCAGGTGAAAAGTTGAAATTGAAGAGTTATTAAAAAATGAAAGAGACATTCTTTTTAAAACGTACTAAAAAAGAAAGTAGGCCAAATAAATTAAAATGAAAAAAATATTTTATACTAAAATTATTGAATTTTGTTACAAGCAAAATGCTAGTTCGCCAAATATTGATAAAACATTTTATATTATTAATATAATTTATAGTAATAACAAATTAACTTATCATTTATTTGAATCATCCATCTTGAATCGAGGCCTATCGAAAAAAGTGACTTTACCGTACCTAATAACTGCGTAACACCATCAGGCATCAGGCATCAAGCATCAAGCATCAAGCATTGAAGTGGAAAGGCGTTTTTCCATTTATCGCCTTGGGAAAAAATGTGATAGAGAAAGGGGAAAGTATAAGAAGGAATATATTCCGGTACTCCTAGTAACTTTAGCGAGATTTTGAAGAAAAGGAAAAACAGAGGTGTAAAAGTTAGAAAAAATTGTCAAGAGAAAGTCATAAACCGACAAATAAAAATAAAAAAGGAGCAAAATATGGGTAAGAAAAAGCTTTTTTATTTCCATCATCATTATATAATAACAAGTACAAATCAATACTATCAATAGTTTCAGCTGCATCACTATCATCTTCTCTTCCCACGCTGACACGTCACCTTCTCTCTCTCCGGCGAATATCTATCCATATTCTCCACCGTCGTTGCCGTATTTTCCGCCGCCGGCGAATCCATTTATTTACACTAATCTATATACCAAAAGCATTATATTTTTATAAATAAAATAAAATAGTGTAAAGTATATACCATCCGTTTCGATTCTTTTTTCTATCTGTAAGATAGAAAAAAACGAGGAAATTGTGACCTCTGAAAGCTGTTGCACTGTTTTCTTCTGCTTTTTTAGGAACGCATTTTTGGTGTGAAGTTATTTTGGAGGAGCTTTAAATTTGGGGGGAGTTTAGAGAATGGAGGTGATTTACTACTGGCTTGTGTTTCTCTAACATTAAAGTTTTGAGATTTTTGAGGCTTTCTAGGGTTACAAAGTTGGTGGATATTTTTTTTTGGAGAAGACGGTGAATGGCGGTGGAGTATACATGTTGCGAGACAGGGTTCTTCATACATATATTGATAATTGTTTTTCTGGTACTTTTCGCTGGGTTGATGTCTGGCCTTACGCTTGGACTCATGTCCCTCAGTCTAGTTGATCTGGAAGTTCTCGCCAAGTCTGGAACTCCTATTGATCGTAAAAATGCTGGTATTGTGCCTTTCCTTGCTGTTAATGTTGTGGCGGTGTGTCTGTTGTTAAGTTAATTTTGCTGTGTTGCTGACTTTTGCTGCTTTTATGGTATCTGATGAAGTGGATTTGTTAGTTTGATCCCTTTTTTTTTTGTGTGATAGCAAATACTGACTATTTTAATGAATGTTCTTGGATTTTTCCCTGATGATAAACGCAAGATCTTTGAGCAATAAATTTAGTTTCCTTTAGCTTACGTATTTTCATAATCCGCTCTGTGAAATTTTGTATGGATTAGGGACTGACCAATTATCTGCTAAGAAATGATTTGTTTCTTTCTTGAGAAACCTTTGAATCAATCAGAGAATCATCTGCGCCGCAATCCAAAGATAGTTGGGGACAGTTATATTAATACTCGAAACCAACTTTGCTAAATTTGGGCTTATTTCATTCCAATACTAATTAATTTGTCTTCTTATGCGGTTAGGAGTTTGATCTCATAAATAATTCCAACACTAGTTGGAGTAACCTTGAATGCCAAACTTAAATTTGTTGTGATACTGCTTGTCCACACATAATTTGTTGTTGCTTTTAGTTAGATGATCTGGAAAAGAGGGATTTTGAGAATGATGAATTGAGCGAGAGAGCTAGGCCTGCAATAAGTGGTTTTATCTGCTGTCAATATGTTGTAGAAGTAGATGATACTAAATATTGTCTTAAAGTTTTGAAATCATCTGGTGGCATCCCATTACAGTGATTATTTAGGGAATTATGGTTTCACAATTCAGATTTTTTGCTTTTGTCTTAACAGAGAAGATCTTGCCTGTTGTCAAAAATCAACATCTATTGCTTTGCACTCTGCTTATTTGCAATGCTGCTGCTATGGAGGTATACATGCAAGATTATGATTGTATGTTTTTATAGGCAGTTCTTGCTTTATTTGGATACTTATTTAGCTCTTAAAATTGTGTGATATCCTTTCAGGCACTTCCCATATTTCTGGACGGCCTAGTTACAGCTTGGGGTGCTATACTGATTTCTGTCACGTTGATACTTCTGGTTGGTGAGGTGAGTATTTTATTTTGTTGAGTATATGCTTTAAAACTGACTAAATGAGGACATGGATTTAGGGATGACACTTGGGTGGAATGGGTATTCCCATGCACCCACCCAGATGGAAAAGGAAATAGGGTCCCATATGGTGTGTGTGCCTCCCTGCCCTTTATGGTCTTATCTACACTGAATTCATATACACGTGGGGAACGAATTCACTTTACTTACGTGATGTGGTTCTTAAGGATAGTCAATGCCCTTTTCTTATTAGGGTTCATTAGTTTTTTTCTAAGTTGTTTTATGATTATTTAATAATTTGGGATGAAGTTGTTGTCACTCCCTCCCACTCAAGTAAGTGCAATTAATTCTCTTTAATTTTTTTAAGGAAATAGTATATAGTAAGAAACTTCTGCAGCATTATTGAAATGGGCAAACGAGCTTCTGGGTTGGGGGTTACTTTCTGCTTCTCAGTACCATCCATGGATTGTTGCCTTAAGATGCTATTAGGCTTACTGGACAGTCTGGGTGGCATGTAAACAAAGTCCTAGTGAAAAATGCATCGTATTCCTTGTTCTGTGCTGCTTGTTGAATGGAGGAGGAATTTGATAAAGATGTGTCTTAAAAACACAATTTAGCAATAGTTCAGATGTATTAGTTTCCTTAAAAATGAAAGAATTAAGCTGTTTGGTGAAACCACATGATGAATTTACATGTGCTGTTTTCTATTGTGTGGTTGAGCAGATCATACCACAATCTCTTTGCTCAAGATATGGACTTGCCATCGGGGCAGCTACAGCCCCAATTGTTCGTGTTCTTGTTTGCATCTGTTTTCCTATTGCCTATCCAATAAGCAAGGTAGACCCTTCTATGCAATGATTTATGTTAACTTTCCTCTCGCTGAAAGTTGTCTTTCTGAATTGAGTGCCAACTGTATTCCAAGTTCGATTGTCAGATGTAGGCTTTGGGATGGTAGTAGTTTGTTTTATATTAGTAGCTCATTAAGTTGCTGTGATTTCCAGCTGTTGGACTTTCTGCTGGGACATGGAAATAGAGCTCTTTTCCGACGAGCTGAGTTGAAAACACTAGTAAATTTGCATGGGAATGAGGTAATTGATTGAAGCTATGTTGTTGATACAATTTTGTGCTTGTGCTTCTAAAACATTGCCACATAGATCTAGCTGTTTTTATTTCCTACATCATCTAATTGACTTAGTGCTTCCTTTAAACCACTTGGACTAGTATTCTACTTGTTTTTCGATCCAGAGAATCTGTACTGCTAAACCACTCCATTTCTAATACAGTGACTTCCTTGTAAACAGGCTGGTAAAGGCGGAGAGCTTACACATGATGAAACAACGATAATTGCTGGTGCTCTTGAGCTGCATGACAAAACAGCTAGTGATGCGATGACCCCGATATCTGAAATCTTTGCCATTGACATTAATGCGAAGCTGGACAGGTTTCTTATCTTTTGATGTCATTATAAATTATAGATTAATGTATCACTGCTTCTTCAGCTGCTTGATACTCTATATTCCCCCATTTATGTGCAGGAATCTGATGAACTTGATTTTGGAAAAGGGGCATAGTAGGATACCAGTCTACTATGACCAACCTACAAACATAATAGGGTTAATTCTGGTAATTATTGATTTATTTATGCAGTTTCCCTTGACTTAGTTGGAAGCATCTTCTTGCCTAATTTCGGCACAAAACTAAAAGAATTCCTCTCCACGAACTTTGATTTCACTTCCTGCTTGCCAACTTTGTACGACTCTGTCTCTATGTTTCATGAACCAAAAACTGTTATCTAACAAATCCTCCACTTTCAATTTGTGGTTCCACTTGAATCGTGATTTTGACTTTGTAGTACTCAGTATGTTTCTATGAACCCATTAACTGTTGAACTTTGTTAGGAGAGAAATATCGCTGCTACTTAAAAGTTTATGGGAAGTCTCCTCCTAGAAACCAGCCTTTTCTTAACAAAAGTTAAAAACAGTGGCCATATAAGGCCAACTAGGAGGTTCAAGGGCTTACATGGGGCCAGAGGAATTTGGTGGCTGCTTTTGGAACTTTAGGGCTTGTGATATCTTTTTCCCCATCATCATTTCTTAATTCATTTTTACCCCAAGACAAAAATGTGGTGTGATACATAACCAGTAACCAGATTTTATACTTATAATGACTTCCCCACATGGTTCAAAAAATTCCAATTTCCTCAAAGAATTTAGTTGAATAAGTTCACCTCCAATCATGAAATTCTTGAGATTCTGCATTGAGTGTTGAGATATGCAATGTCTTCTCTTAACTCATTAAACTCTGGCTAAACAAAGTTCTTAAACACTGAAGTCTGTCTCAGAAGTGTATTCTCAGAGCTAAGCTTTCTTTTGTCGTGTCTTTTCATATGTGTAGTTAATTGTACTCATCCACCACCCGCCTACCATCTATAAACAGGTCTATCTTCCATTTTCGTCATTTAATGCCTATTGTTTTATGACATTGTAGGTCAAGAACTTGTTGACTGTCCACCCAGAAGATGGAACTCCTGTGAAGAACGTTACGATCCGAAGAATCCCAAGGTATGTGTTATTTCGCAAGTATTGGAGAACTATTAAGTCTGTACATTGGCTGCAAAAGCAAATTGCTCTTATGCTTTCTTTGGTTTGTGATTGCTGATGCCATATATTTAATTTAAATTCAAGTTCTTTGTGCCGTCTTCTTTTCAGTAACTCAGGTTCTTTTGGCATGTAACCTTTTGATATTCTGTTCAGCCTAGAGCTGATGATTCTGAAAATCTCCAGAAACTAAGAAGTGAAAAAGAACTTATATAGTTTTAAGAAGAACTTATATAGTTTTAGCTGCCTTTCCCGTCTGCTCAGTTAGTATGCAAGATGAGGAAGACTATAATTCCGTGTCTATGCTGTATGCTGCTAATTGGTGATGTCTTGGTGCTTTTTTAGGTCTAAACCAATTCATATGCTTCCTTCTTTTGAGAGCTTTACAGTCTGAGTGTGGACATCCATTTTTCAGAACTATGCATAATAGACATTTGTGGGGTTTACATATAAGTTAGACATCACAAAAAGAAAAAAAAGAAGCTTAAACCTTGAATTGATAATGAATGGACATGTCCTGAGTTATTCAATTTTGGCAAATAAAGAGTGAACTAGTACACTACCTGATACTTGCAATATAGCTGCAGATGAAAGAAGTAGGTAGTAATGTGGCTTATCCAAGTTTTCCTCCCAACTCAAGCCAGCCAACTTGCTTACACATCTGTCTGACAAGCATCAGTTAGGCGTAACTTTCTTTCAGTACTTATATTTGGGCTGATAATTTGGGGGGTAGAACCCAAATAAAGTGGTAGGTGATGTTTCCACATGTGCATTACAATTTACAACAGAGGGAGTGAGGGAGGAAGCGCATACATGTGTCTCTCTGTGTGTGTGAATACAACTTATGATGCATGCTTGATTTCTGTTTGATGCTAAGTGATCTATAACAACCTATCAAAAATTAAGGTAATAAATTAAGTTTGTGATGTGTTTTGACTGGCGTCAGTTTTACAAGGAGTTTTAGGCTTATTCCTGATGTGTGAGTCTCTAAATAGTTAGAAATAGAAAAGAACTGGTTTCCTGAGGGAATATCTCTGAAAAATTCGAGTGGTATGGTCTCTAATAAATATGAATGTTCAATTAATTTAAAATCTAAGTTTGAGTGGAAGGATTTTTATATGAGGTTTGTTCAATTAATTCTAAAACTAAGGGGTATATGATTTTCCAGATCCCTTGTATGGGTCTATTCATTGTAGTATAGCACAGTTGAAATTCTTTTCCATGATATATTTCACCACTTCTCTAACTTCAGTGCTTCCAAATTGAATGACGTTACTCCATTCAATGAGAGTTGCTATTGGTATGTAACTGAAATAAAAAAAATGATTTACTTTTATTTGAAATAAGTTTGTTTTTAGAAAGATGGATAATTTCACTTTTAAAAATATTTGAAAATGCATTGATGAAAATGATAAAGATGATATTCAACTTCAATGTAGACAGGCAACTTAAATGCTGTCCATGATAGTGTCATGTGTATTCAAGATGAAAATATTATAGTCTTGTGTTTTATGTGATCTAACCTTTTGTAAGAACGGAAGGCCATTTGGTTTGTGTCAGTGATGCTGCATTCATTTTAGGTTGCAGTTACCATGTGTGATGATTGTTCTTATGCTTCTAATATCCCTCATAAACATCTTCATGATTTCCATTCTTATGGCGCAGGGTCCCAGATTCTATGCATTTGGATGACATCCTGAATGAGTTTCAGAAAGGTCATAGCCATATGGCTGTGGTTGTAAGACAGTGCAACAAGGATATGGATCAGGATGCTAGCAAATCCCCTGCAGAGAGTATGTTTTGCCTGCTGGGCTTATTTTTCTTTTATCGCACGTAAACCTTCTTTATTTTGGACACTTCACCTTCTCTTTGCTCTCCAGATCCCGTGAAAGATGTCAGGGTAGACATTGATGGTGAAAAGTCTCCCCTCGAGAAGAGTCTGAAGACAAAGCGATCATTGCAGAAGTGGAAGAGTTTCCCTAATGGTGGAAATGCTTCATTCAAAAGTACTAGGAGCAAAAAGTGGACAAAAAATATGTACTCGGACATTCTGCGAATAGATGGAAATCCCCTGCCAAAACTCCCAGAAGAGGAAGAGGTGGTTGGAATAATAACTATGGAAGATGTTATTGAAGAGCTTTTACAGGTAAAAACTTAATACAATTTGCGATATGTTGAGCTTTTGTATTTTGATGCTTTTTAGACTTCTGCAACTCGAAGGTATCTAAATGTCAATTCTGTCTTCTTCTTTTTTGTGTAGGAGGAAATCTTTGATGAGACTGATCACCATGAGGAGGATTCATGATCATAGTTATATACACATGTATAATTAGAAAATTTTGATGTCTTATTAAAGAAAATATGTTTTATTGGACTTCAGAACAACTATAGCATAACATTCTAGACATTTTGTACAAGACTCTTGTCTACTGAAGAGACGCAGCCTCAAAAAGTTACAAAAAAGTTGTTTCTGAGTTTTGCCGTGTATAACTTCACGGATGGCTAATGTGGAAAATTTTCAAGAGTAAACTACTAAAAAAGTGAAACTCGTGTATTGGCCAACTGCTCAGTTTTCAAGGTATTGTATAAACTGCTGTTTTGTAACAGCTTAACATGATTAACCAATTGCTCTTATGATTAACAACTTAACATGGTGTTCACAGTTATTGGCTTCTTCTGAAAGGTTGAGCTTTTGATCTCATATTGGTTCCTAAATTCTTCTGAAGTTCTGACCCGTAATTTCATGGCATACGTTTAGATATTTCCACTCATTGAAGTCCCCCGACTTTAATTGACACAGTTCTTTTTCGTTTTCTTTTGCGTTCTTCTCTCCCTTTGTAATGGGCTTAAAGCATCCTAAAGCAAGAATTGTATAAAGATTTCTTAACTTGAAAGGTTTTCGTACAGCATTAAGCATGTTTGATTTGTCTCCTGATTAAAATCTTGTGTTCTTCAATATGCCATGTTAGCTTTGTATGATCATATCATTAAATTTGAGAATAGGATGGTTAAAACCAACGAGTTTCTCTCAAATAAAGAAATGTGTCACTGCATTTTGGTTGTGGGGTTTGACATTGACCCTACCACTTACATTAGTGAACTAAACATTACAAAGAGAGAGACATAAACCTTACCTTGGATTCTAGTGATAGTTGAATATGATTTAGTCAACTATCTTGGTAAAGATTAAAAAGTCAACCAAAGAACTATATAGGGGTGGGCTATACATATATTTGTCCACAATCTCCTAGTGGCATATACAACCTCTGGTTTTCAAATTCATTAGTAAGTCTTCTAGTGGGTTAGAAGCGTAGCCGGGAAGAACATTTCTCTAATTCCTTCTGCTTTAATAATGGGGAGAATCATACCAATTGCTACCTGAAAATCAAAGAATCTGATCAATATTAAGTACAAAAACGATGGATATATTGTCGTAGCTAAGATTTCCTGTTTAGTGATGGATTAGCGACTAATATTTTTGTTGTTGCTAAATGAATGATTGGTTTAGTTATACTTACATAAAGAAGTTTAGCAACATGACACACAGCCTTTGGAGTAGGAAATGGAAGTAATAAACGAGCAGCAGCATAGAGTCCCATAGCAATTAAATGAAAAGCCAAGCTGAGAGGCCTTGGATTTAGGCCAGCAACCATACCAGCTAGTCCATTTTTAGAAGTCCCTCCAAGACTTATATAACCATAACATGCTTCTCTTAACTCTTTTCTTGCTGGATCAGAGAGAACCAATTGGTACAATACATCCGCCACTATGTTGATTGTTGATGCTAGAGGCTACAAAGTTAACCACGTACACAAAAACTGAGATTAGTTGATCGTGACCATACGAGAAATTAACTCTATATACTACAATACTCACTTTTCTAAGAGTGTAGAAGCGTTGAAGAGAGTTGGAGACGGCATTTGTATCATTTAAGTCTGGCAGAGTTCTAAGAAGATCGCGAAGAACAACTATGTCGGAAAGAGCGACAGTCATTCCTCCGCCTGTTATAGGATGCCTCATGTTAAATGCATCTCCAATTAGTAGACAACCTGGTTTTGTCTGAGAATTCTCTGCAGGCATGCTTCTGAGTTGCATTCTTCTTATGTTTTCCTTGTCACCTGCTGCTTCTAGGAATGCATCTCTCATTCCACCAGGTACCTAACAACAACAAACGAGAGTAAAAACCTTTACACTATTACAATATTTTTACCAATTGATATGAGATGCACATGCGACGCACGAAGAAACTAGTTTTATTGAATATTCTTGTGACCTCTTATTAAGAATTGACTTTAGGCTACCAATTTCGTTGACCCTCTCTTATATATTAATATACATACCTGAGGAGCTACGACAGTCTTCAAATAGTTGACCATATCTCCGTTGGCGATGGAAGGAGCTGTTTGACCAGGAATAAGAATCATACAACGTGTCTCAGTGCTGCTGATCGGATATAGTGACATTGGTGAGGTGTCTGACATGATAAGAAGTGAGTGGTTCACATGTGGGAGTTGACAATCTTTTAGAATTAATCCAACAAAACTAGAAGAAATATCCACCTATAAATATATAGCAAAACATTTGTTAAACTTTATAGACCATGTATAATTAAGAAGAAAAAAGTATGAGAGGGAACTAATAGATGAACTAATTTACCTTTGAATTGCACAAGGAGCGTCGTAGATTTGAAAAGCAACCATCGCAAACAATGGTAAGAGGAGCATAAGCACTTAGCTCTCCTCCTCCAGTATCTTTTGTCTTGTACTTTACACCTTTTACACTACTCTTTTCTTCAATCAATGATGTTACTGTTCCTTGTTCAAGTCTTACACTACATTAACCCACAAAAAAATTGTAAAAATATGACACCACTAAAAATTAGAGTGTCTAGTGTCCATACTTGGAATTAAATCCTAAAAGAAATATAATCCTATGCTTCTTAGATTATGGAGAAACAATTGTAAGGAGTTATTTAATTTCCTTAAAAGATGTGTTGGATGTGCGAATAAAAGTTCCACATTGATATAGCTAATAAGAATGGGGAGCTACATATAGGATGTAGGATCTTTTAATGGTCTTTTGGGAAAAATCGTGCGGACTTGGCCCAAAATAGACAATATCACACCATGTAAAAATATCTTTGGACTGACCGAGCCCAACAAGATGATTTTGATAAAAGAGTAGCAATCCAAAAATATTGTCTAATATCACACGAATGCAATAAGAAAAGCATACATTCAAAAGTCCTTTTTCAACCTCGATTGTTGAGTTTGATTGATTGAAGTATGGTGTAACAAAAGATGTAATTTTTAAATGACGTCTTTATATACATATTTATTTGCTTAATTCACCTCTTGTAAATATCAATATCGCTTAAGAAAAATGTTACGTTGGATATGTTTACATGGGATGGACAATTGGCAAATTACGTATTACGTACTTTGGAAAGGTGGCAAGTTTGTGTCTCATCTTTTGGATGAAACGTCCATTGTGGAAACATCTTGCTGACACATGTGCATCTGCATCAAACTTGTCTAATGGATACGACAGCATAATATGCTTTCCCTCTTCCTTGTAAAGAGTTTGTCCAACTACTCTTTGAGCATCTATATCTTTCAAACAATCTGTACATAATGGATAATTAAATTGTGGAGTAATAATATCCATCTATATATACAATATAATTTTTCGACAAAGAAAGTTCAATATATATATGTTACCTCCGTCGATCTCAATTTATGTGACACACTTTCCTTTTTAGTAAGTTTAAAAAAGAATGACATATTTCTATATTTAGTAGTAATAATTTAACTAAATTCATTTCACCCTTAATGAAATAATTTACAACCACAAAACACATATGACTTGTTTAAACCATAATTTTTCAAAAATCAGTCTTTTTTTCTTAAACTCTATGTCAAGTCAAACTACATCATATAAATTGGAACGGAAGAAGTAGTAAATATAAAAATCTACCAATATGTAAATACCTTGAAGGCCTAAGTCAAGTAATTTGAGATAGCCACCTGGCTGTAGAAGTTCACCAACCATTCTATCTGGTTCACTCAAGTCCCTCTCTATCACGTGAACTCGCCGCCCGTCCTATAAATTATATCACATAAAACATTTATATTAGGAGCGGCTCAACGAAATTGATGGTCTAAAGTCAAATCATAATAAGAGGTCATAAGTATATTCAATAAGTACATTCAATGAAGCTAGCTTTTGTGTGCGTCACATATGCATCTCGCGCAGTCGCGGCGTCATACGTACCTTGGCAAGAGTGCAGGCCAAAGCAGAACCAGCAACACCTGCACCGACAATGATAACATCCGTTTTCCCCTCATCATCTAAACATTCCTTAATCACTACTCCTACATTAATATTTGAAGCTTTGTTGCTCTTCTTTATGATTATCTTCCTAATTATAAGATTATACAACAAAAGTAGTCCAAAAACCGAAGCAATTAAAGTGGAGAATAGATATTCATCAAACACCTCCATCTTTCTTCTTCCTTCTGGCTAATTAATCCACAACAACGGTAGACTCTCTAATTAATTAATAGAGACAAGTGGGAATATTTTGTTTAATGTTTATTTCGTATTTCCACCAAAGAAAATGGCTCCGATCCTTTTATAGAGAAAAATGAGCAGTAAGTCAGATACGCAAGTGCATGGATTTTAGGGCGGCGTGTTCGGTACGATCAAAGATATTTTTTAGGAAAATAAGTGTTTTTTTTTCGATAAGTAAGGAAAGATATTAGTCCATTCGTTTCAAATTATTTGACTTGACACGAAGTTTAAAAAAATAAAGAAGATTTTTGAATCTTGTGGTCTTAAATTAAAGATATGTTAAATGTACCAAAACGACCTTTAATCTTGTGATCTTAAACATACCACGTGAAAAGTTGAAATAAAAGAGTTGTTAAAAAGGAAAAGGGTAATTCTATTTTAAACGGACTAAAAAAGAAAGTAGGTCAAACAAATTGAAACGAAGAGAATATTTTAAAAGTATTTGTATATAATCTAGATAAATTTTATGGGGTTAGGGGTGTTGGGTATATATGGGGGCTATGACCAGGGTAGGGGTGAATATGAAGTGTATTGAAGGGTGATGAAGACACGGTCAAAATGGAATGCCATTTTTGTGTTTGTGGAATTTATTTTTCCTACTTCCCACTAGGAAATTATTTCATCATTTATAAAGAACTTTTTTTTTTCCAGAGAAAATATTTTCAAGATTTTTGATCGAACGAACATCATAAAAAGAGTTTTCTACACGTGCATTGAACTTTTTATATTACCTTTGATGACATGATTTTATAAGTAAACATATGTCCATGACATGAAACGGAGTGAATATTAGATGTGAGTTATATGCATATAGAGAACTTTTACACTTTAATTGTTAGTTACGTTACACTCTTTAGGCTACTCTAACAGAAGAATATGATTTTAAAAAAAAAAGTTTTGTAGATAACTCTTAAGTAACCTAAAAGTGTGAGAATTAAAAATCTTAAGCTCTAATGTATAATACCCCAACAAAATAACGTTTTAATTATGAATTTTATCTTTATTTGTTGATGGTCTGACAACATTTTTATACGGTCAATCTAGTTTCAAAGTCTCCAGCAAATAGTAAATTTCAATTAGGATTGCAATTATTAGCAGTCACAGATGTGCTTAATTTGGTATACGAAGGTAAATATCTTTTTTGGAAAATAAGTAAATTTTTATTTTATTTTTCAATATTTGATTAATGAGTAACAAATGTTTTTGATTAGAAAAGAGTTAAAAAAGAAAGGTTTCTAATCATCTTTTGCAATTTTTATCTTGTATACTAATACAAAGCCAGTCAACCCTCCAATAAGTCCAAGAAGGAAGCAATACTTATTAGGGATGTCAATGATTTTTGAAAAATTGATCAAATTGAATCGTATCGAATTAATAATTAATACAGTAATTAACGGTCAAATTAAATGGCCAAACCTATCCTACCCCTTTTGAAGCTAAAGTCATTACGTAGTGTTTGAGCTCAGATCTCAATCTACTTCTATTTAAACAAAAATGGAAAATTTCACTAGCAAGCACCAGGTACATTATTTTGTCTTCTTCTTTCTTTTCCCTTTATATTTTATAATATTTGAGTCAAATCTCACCCAACCTCAAAATTTAGAACGGCCTGCCTATCTGAATAGTAGAATAGGGAGAGTGAGAGTCGTGCCTATTCTCTATCTGGATACGACCAGGAACATAAAAAAAGATGAATCAATCTAAATCAACTCATTATTTTATGCATAGAATTCAACATGCATGCTAATACTGGACAGTTTCTAGAAAGTTGATATTTTCTAAATCTCAAAAAGTTATAACGATACTAATACTAATACTGCATGCTCATGGACATCTATAGGTGCATGCCTAACTTCGAGTAAACAATAAACTGGGATGAACTTGACTTTAATATCATAATTAAAAAAACCAAACTTTAAGTCTAACTCAATATCAAAAGCTAGCTAAATAGGTGATAATTGCCCAATACTATATATAAAGAGACCAATTTCTCATATCCACACCGAGGTGTGAACTCATCACTATTGTCCGCATATTAATCAGGACTGAACATCAGAAGTATGAACACTATAAAATGATGATCCAATATTGAATAAACAATAAATTAGGATGGCCTAACTCTGAATTTGAATGCCAAATATAGGCTCTAAATAAATACTTAGCTCCCAAGCTGATCTGGGCTAGCTAGCTACATCTAATTAATACCATGGTGCAAATTGAAAGATCAAGTAAACGAAAATATTTTCTTGAAAAATAAATGGATTTCTTACTTATTTTTTAGAGTTCAATAAATAAACAAAAAATAATTATCCAAGAGCATTTATATGTAATCCTTCGGAACACTATTGGGGTGGGATAGGGTAGGGAGTGGGGGATGGGATAGTCAAGGGTTGAGGGTTGAAGGTGATGGGTAAAGAGGAGACAATGAACAATTGAAATGTCGGCTATATATGAAACTTGTTTTCCCTATTTTCATTAGAGAAGTCATTTTCCTCATTTTTAAGGAACTTGTTTTTCTAAGAAAAAGTAATTTTCAAAACATTTTGACTAACCAAACATGAAAATTTTAAAAAATATTTTACTTCATATATACCAAACACACCTTACGTTAAGCATATTTTGAAAGAATTAATCTCACTACAAAAAGTTCTCAAAAGTTCAAGATACATAAAATTAAACTCCCACATTTTCTTTCGAATCAAAACATACTGTGCTGGAGTTTCACATTATGTTTCATTTTTTTCGTGTTTTAACTAGGAGTATTTTTGTCCAAATTTTATCCGGTTAGCTATTTATACCAGCATCAAGTCATCCAACAGTATAACTTTTTGGTCTATGATGACATTGAGTGGATCCAAAATCCTATAGATAATGGGAATGGGAATGCAATATGGAATAATCAATTGCATTGGTTGTTATAACCATTGACAATCTTAAATCGACTTGTCCACCCTAAGGGCTCATCACAGATGGGGTTAATGAAAAAATTATCAAGAATCTCAGAGCAACCATACCGTTAAAACTCAGCTGAATTTTGTAAATTCAGAGCTGCAGAATAAAAGCATTAGAACATGAAAACATACATCAGTGTTGAAAAGGAAGACAACTTGAGCACACCATAGTTATAGATATAAGTAGGATCCAAGCTCATAAACTTAGCTGAGCCTGAGCCTGAGCCCGAGCCAATCCAAGCAGAGACAAGCGAGTTGAGGTCTAATCAACTAGTTGTGGAGTCATGCTTACAAGATACAATACACGAGTTACACTGACAGTCTCTTGAAGAAGCTTACACTGATTTTGGTTGAAGTGTAGGAGAGAAATGAAAGGTCATCTTTACAGGAGAAATGTGAAAAATATACAAAAGTACACAACAAATGGAACTTCACGAAGCAGGAGCAAGAGTTGTGACGTTTAACATTTAACATCTGAATGAACCTATGAATCAACAAAGACCAAAAAAGTTGTCATATACTGCTTAGGGGATACTATCTGTGACGTTTGACTCTTTTCTCCTCTCTTCTCCTCCTTTTATCCTCCTTGTCCTTGGACTTCTTTTTTGATCCATGTTTCCTACAATGGACATGGTGCTTACTGGATTTAGCCTTCTTTGGGACCTTTATCTTATCATCTGACAGAGATTCATTTTCTGGAGAATCAGGGGAATTCAGCCAGACGGGCTTCTCTGGACCAACGGCGACATGATATCCGCGTCCTTTGCTTAGTTTCATATCAGGACTTGCTGACTCTTTTTCTCTGGGATCCGGACTAGAAGGAAGGTAAGGACCAGCTTCATCCATCCGAGACCCAACAGTTCCCCTGCCTCTCTTGACCCTGCCAATAACAAGATGTTCAATTAGCTAGTTGGAGTTTTGACACCCTAAAGACAAGAAAGTGAAAGTTCAAGACTCAACGCATGCAGCCACAAAAAGTCATGGTCTGATTTCCTTCTTCATTTTCTTTTGTCATTGAGTGAATAGATGTTTTGAAAGAAAGACTTACCTCGAGTGTAGAAAATCCTCAATTTCAGCATCTCTCAAACCTTCATTTTCACTTGCATGAGAATCTTGTATCTCCCTTTTCCTTGATCCACTTGTGCCTGAATCAGTATCACATCTCTCACGTGATCTCCTTTCTGAGACACTAGAACTATGACACTTTGTATCACTGTTCTTATCTGCCGACCTCCCGTTGAGCCTGTTTTCAAGCTCTATCTCTTTCTGCCTTAACTTCCACATCTCATTTACTTCGACAGCCCGGTTAGCTGCAATTGGTAAAATTTCAGAGCCACAAAAGATGCAATTGCAGCACTAATATATGAAACCAGTTCATTGTGCCGTATATGTGCAGACTAATTTTACCCTTCAAATAAACTATATTTCACATTTTCCGGACTGACAAACATAATGTTCATGTTGGTTCTTCACAAGTCGAGTCCTACACAACCTACTAAGGCAGCAAAACAACATTCACACAACAAAATAAAGGAAAAACAAATAAGCATATGCATGAAGTAGTTCTTACATTATCTTGTACAAAATTTGAATACATGTGCTAGGTTCTTATGCAATCACTTGGTTTCCTAATTCTCTTGCGAGATACCTTTTCTTTTGGAGATAGGTTAAGGATTTTCATATATAAAGCGTGCACAAAGACTGTGTCAAAAAATTACAAAAAACCTCAGTTCCTTTAAATTACTGTAGGAAGTTGAGAAATTCTAACATATCGTCCACTGTTTTTTTTTTTTTGGATAAGATAGATTAAATTAATTGAAAAGGCTACCAAGAAGGTACAGAAAAGTACAAGCTAAGGGATCTGGGATAGCTGTTACAATCAACTCATCATATCCAAAACCTCCAAATACTGAAATAAGTTTCCACCTACACTTTCCTTGCACCAACAACATACCCAGTGAAATCCCACAAGTGGGGTCTGGGGAAGGGTGGTGTGTACACAACCTTACCCCTACCTTATGAGGGTAGAGAGGCTGTTTTACACTTTCCTTGCACCAAAAATATAAATTCTATTCAAAACATATTTGGTATCTTTCCTTCCATATCACCCACCAAATGCAAGCCAGAACCGTATCCCAGATCTTCCTCTAGTCCTCTTATGTTCCCAAATCCTTCGCCTGTCGAGCATTAAAGAAGCTGCCTAATAGTGCTAGGCATAACCGAACTGATGTGGAACATATTGAAGCTACTAATTACACAGCAATGCCTATATGCAAGTGGAAGAAAAAAAAAATTCAACAGAACGCCCTTTACTTCTCTACATGGTCTTTGACTTGGTTATTTCTTTTCCTAATTAGTCGGAGACTTCTGTGTCCTATTTCTTCTTCTATTTCCTTCAGTCACTGGGTCTTTTGTAATAAGTGTTATAGTGCTCTCGACATTAGCTTAAAGAAATTCAAATGCAAAGCCACAATAGATCATACTCTAAGCTTCCATACTTCGTTTTTAACTTATAAATATTTTGCACCAGTCAGCTTCTAAGCTTTCATAATTATTGTCACTACACTCTAAATTTATTCAACGGGAAGCTGCAGCACTTAACAACAAATTTCTGCCTAAACAAAGTAAAATTTGCTGAATAATTGACACTAACTTCAATTAAGTGCACCTAGATATTGAGTTACTTTGGATGAAAGTTTTTAAAAACGAGAAATAAGAAATAATGGATCAAGACCATAACAAAAAGCTAGAATTAGATGGGAAATAAAAGTGATGCTTGCCTTGTTGTACTCCAAGAACAGTTGCTGTTAAAAACCTTGAATTTGGTCGCCCCCTGACATTAGGCCGATGAAGATAAGAAAGTGCACCCTCTGACTCTGCTTGACGCCGCAATTCTGCAGCCTCTTTCAAAAGAATTGTCGCTATTCTATTCTCTGTCTCCAAATCCATATCAGCTCCTATATAACATTACAAAAGAATGCGGCATGGTTTACTATGCAAAACTGTAAATGGTCAAATAAAGAAGTCTTGCAAGCAGAGGCAGATGCAGCATATAAGCAGCTCCGACAACATATATACCAAATCTAGGAAGAATTTTGTCTGTCTGTAGGTGACATATAAAGTTAGCGGATTTCTTAACCTTAGTGGGAAGACAATGATGGCTGCTATCGACGTAAGTTGTCTGAAATACAACATAAATGCTTTAAATATGCAAAACCGTAAATGGCCCAATAAAAAAAAAACTCCCTCTTCGTAGATAACAATCAACCAATCAACAATTCCCCAGCCCCACACCAGTTGGGTTTGACTATATGAATCCTTTATATCCATTCCGCAATTCAGGCAGAGTTCACTCCTCAATACTCGATAATTTGTCTTCTAACATAAACTAGGATTCTAAAACTAGAGGTTATGTTAGATCTGTAGGTGATATGAAAAATTAGTGGAGACCATAACTGCAAGGGATTCCAAAATGGCTGTCAATGAGTTATACAGCCCACCACACGAATCAGGTATAGAGAAAAATGGTATCTTTACACAACGATTACAAATGATTAAATGGAATTAATAAAAGAATTGAAATTTGGGACTTTCGTCAATCATAATATCATGGCAAAAGAAAAATCAAAATTTCAAGATACTTCAATTTTCTACATAATTATACGAATCGGAGTCGACTTCTTTGTGCAGTGAGATTTTAAACACAAACACAATTGCATCAAATTCAATATTAAGCGCTTCAACATGAAAAATAAATGAAAAAGAAAAAGGGATTAGGGTTTTAGTTTTCATAGATGACGGATGGAGAAGAGAAAATCGAGAAAAAGACGGACGGAAACTTACAATTCGAGATCGCCGTAGAGAGAGAGAGATGGAAAATCCGAGAAGAAAAAAGAATGCCCTGATTTCAGAAATCGGGGCACAAATCATTTGGGCTCTATTTTGGGCCTCTGTGTGAAATCCATTGGGCCTACTCCTCGCATTCGAAGTTAATAGTGGGGATCTTTAACCTTTTCAAGTTTTTGCACGGATTACTCCTATTTCGGGTTCATCTTTAAATTTTTGCCCCTCAAATCAGTAGTTTTATATTATTTTTTCCCTTGCTTCTCATATAATGTAAATTTGTGGGTCAAAGTGCTTTTAATTATGACTTAATTTCACAAAACAAACTTATGCTGATAGAGAACTTTTGCCTTGTTCGACATAAGTTGTGTAATATCTCATTCGCAAGGCAAAAGTTTAAAAAGTCTTTGCTTTATTCAACAAAGATTTAGAAATTTAATCTCTATCAGCATAAATTCATATGAATAAGTTATGCATCGTAAGACATTAGTTGTGCATTGCGAATTTGGCCTCGTAATTTTGTTGCAAGAGTTTAGAGAATTCTAACTAAAATTTATGAAACCATAAAACTAAGATTGTTTTTTAATGTGAGTTTATTGGACTATATTGTGTAGTGTACAAATCCCAAAGAAAAAAGTTTTTTATTTTGGAATCCAAGAAAAATTCACAATCAATATATTTTTGGTGCGCATTGGATAAATATGCTTTTGTGTAATAGCTTGTAAATCATATAAAAGATGTGAATTCACTAGGCAAGCTTGGTGTGACGAGCTTAACTGAGAAGGCAAAGAAAATCAATTTCTGACCTCCCTTATAGAATATCTTATGCTACACTAACTCAGTCACCCTTATTAGTCAAAGAAAAAAAAAATCCTAATGTATTCATATTTCGATTTGGATTAATTTTTTATTAAAATCAAAACTAAACCAATTTAGTCGATTTTTAAAATTTCTATCTAAAATCAAATCAGACCAAATAAAATAAAAGGCACCGGTTTAGTTTGGTTTATCGGTTTATAACTAACTAATAATAAATTGATAATAGTTAAACAACAGAAAAATGAGATAACTATTTTCAAATGAACACTAGAAATCAACAATTTTCTCTCTACTGTCATAAGATGAATGTATTTAAATCTTCTATTATTTTTCAACACTATTCCAAAATTTTAGCATGTTTAAGTTGCATAACTCTAAATGTTCATCCACTTCAAATGCCTAACATCCACAAAAATAATGTACATACTTTAAATAGAATGGTCAATTCTTTAAACCTCAAATAGGCGAGCCATTAAAGAGTAGATGGATTAAAAATTGGCAATACACCATACCACATATATACAACTAGACTTAGATTATTGGGTTTGTACATGTTTTTAAGAAATGAGATTATTGTAGTGCATGTGAAATGAGAAAGCTAACACATAATTAATGATTAAAAGGTATAAATATTTATAATTATTTATATAAAACTAATATCATATATCCAAATAATTCTAAAATTTTGCCGTCGGTTTGCTTATTTTTTGATATTTTTTTAGTAGAATCAAAGCCAAATAAAAATCAATTTTTTAAAATTTAATTTAAATCAATTTAATTTAGTTTGCAATTTAATTTAATTTTTCACCAAATCGTAAGTGAACACCCTATATCCTAATGTATCTTCATATGGATAGTTTAGTGGCCGCAATTTAAATTGTACAGGAAACTCCTAAATTAAATCACAGTGCATATTGATCCACGTGAATTGCTGGCCAATTGAGTATACATTAATACTCCCTCCCTCCGACTTTACTTATCCACTATTGATTTTGCACACTTCTTAAATTATAAATAGAAAAGTAATTTTATTGTATCACTTTTTGAATATAATAAATATAATGTCTTGAAAAATATAATAGAGAAATAACTATAATTAATGATAAGGGTAAATTAGGAACTAAGTGTTAAATTATCTCTCGATTTCATAAATTGGACATCTATTTTTAGTATAGTGGACAAGTAAAAATGGACGGGAGAGTATACGTTAAACAAATTGAACTTTTAATTAGCATCATTAATTCTCATATAGCATAGAGAACTGAGGATATATGCGTCCTCTCTTAAATCTTCATTATTACATGATTAGGTTTTTGATTAATCCTCTTTTACATAAACTGAGGAGTAATATTGTTGGATTTCGATGGCATGATAATTTATAGCACGCTGCATTATTTACTAATTACTCAATCAACTGATCAATAGCAGGTGCTCTATATATAACAATAGGCTGGAAAGAACATTTGTCTAATTCCTTCTGCTTTCATAATGGGGAATATGATACCAACGGCAACCTGAAAAATCAAAGAATAATCAGATCATCGATACTATTATAAAATTATAAAAATATGAATTGGATTTAGCAACTGACTTGATCTATCGCTAAAACAGTCTTAACGACGGATTAGTGATGGATTGTCATGCCTAAGAATTTAGCGACACATTTAACGTCCGTCACTAAGGTTAGCAACGGATTAACAACAATTTTTTTTATTGCTGAATTTAGCTAAGAAAAAAATCCATCAGTTTCTTACTGATTTTGATGCCAATAAAATACACTACACGAGTTTAACTGATATCTACCCATGATGAAAAGAAATTTTACACAAACATGTTACCTTTGCTTGTTGTAGTAGATAATACTTTACCTTATTTTCAAGATTATAAATTTTATTTTTTGTTGAAATCTATCTTTTAGGTGATCTGACTTTGTAAAAGAAAAATTGTTCTTTATACAGTTGAAATATATACATATACATATATATATGAATTTAACTTTTATACATCGTTGGTTAAAATAATACTATTATAACATTAAGTCATCCAAAGAATAATATAGGTAATCCTTCTTAAAATATGGGATTTGAATATTGAAAATAAGATGTGTTACCTAGTTAGAACAGGTAAAAATCACCCGATAATGTAAAAATTGTTTAAATAAAATATCTTTCTCATATATATATACAGTATAAGTTAAGTAATTGATTTGTTTATTATAATTGTACTTACACAAAGCAATTTGGCCACAAGCCAAACACGCATTGGAGAAGGAAATGGAAGTAGTAAACGAGCAACAGCATAGAATCCCATAGCAGTGAAATGAAGAGCCAAGCTGAGAGAGCTTGGATTTAGGCCACTCATTAAAGCAGCTACTCCTTTTGAAAATATCCCTCCAAGGCTTATATAACCATAATATGCTTTCCTAATCTCATTTCTTGCTGGATCAACTGAAGGACGTACAATTTGGTAGACTACACCAGCCAGTATGTTTATTGTTGATGCTAGCGGCTACAAAGTTAATTAACCACAAAAAGAAAAAGATGAAAAAAAAATTACAAGGTGTTACTAATGGAGTTGAAAGTTAAAAGATAGTTGTAAGAAGAAATGATTATTTTCGGTCTTTTGATGAAAAAGCTTTCTACTAATCGCAAACATAACCAGAAATCGTCGTACCAAACTCAGCCTTAGTGAGATGTTGTTGTTGCATTTATTTGATTAAATATTATTCTCTACGTCTCAATTTGTGTGGTGTTTTTTGGATTTCGAGAGTCAATTAACCAGTTTTTTTTTAGATCACAATTTTTTCATATATGTCTTTTAGATACTTTGAATTGTTAATTACTGTAAGTTATAATAATAATTTCTAAATATATAAATTTTAATTGAAAAGATTCTATATCTCAATTCACGATTAAAATTAAAAATTTGACTCTCAAAAGTTTAAATTGTGTCACATATATTGAGACAGAGGAGGAGCAAAACACTCACTTTTCTACGAGTGTAGAAGCGTTGAAGAGATTTGGAGAGGGCATTTGCATCATTAAGGTTGGGCAGAGTTCTAAGTAGATCCCGAAGTACAACTATGTCAGAAAGAGCAACAGTCATTCCTCCACCTGTAATAGGATGTCTCATGTTAAATGCATCTCCAATTAGTAGGCAACCTGGTTTTGTCTGACAATTCTCTGCAGCCATGCTTCTAATTTGCGTTATTCTTATATTCCCATTGTCACCTGCTGCTCTTAGGAATGCATCTCTCATTCCATCGGGTACCTGACAATAACAGAACACCATCATACATATCACAATTAGGAATGTATATAAATTAAACTCTGCTAGTTACAAAGAGAAATATTTACACAATTAGATGAATATTAAAGTAACTAGAGATACATACATGAGCTACGAGAGTGCTCAAATAGTTGATCATATCTCGGTTAGGTAGTTTTTGAGCAGGAGCAAGAATCATACAACGTATTTCAGTGCTGCTGATTGGATATAACAGAGCCACTGGTGATGAGTCTGGCATGATAAGAGCTGCGTGGTTCGCATATGGGAGTTGACATTCTCTTAGAATTAAACCAACAAAACTAGAGGAGACATCCACCTATATATATGTAACAACATACAAATATTTAAATTTAAATAGAGACCATATATATATAAAAGAAGAAAAAAGTGCTAATTAAATGAGCAAATTAAATAGAGAATTTGATTTACCTCGGAATTGCAGCTTAAGGAGCGTCGCAGATTTGAATAGCAACCATCGCAAACAATAGTAAGAGGAGCATAAGCACTTAGCTCTTTTCCATCTTTTGTTTTGTAGTTTACACCTTTTACTCTTCCCATTTCTTCAATCAATGATGTTACTGTTCCTTGTTCAAGTCTTACACTGCAAAACCCCCCTCCAAAATGCATGAGATGTTTGTAGACCATATATGTCTATGATTATTCCTACTAATTTATAAGATATGGTGCAATATATATTTAATTACTTTGGAAAGGTGGCAGCTTTGTTCCTCATCTTTTGGATGAAACGTCCGTTGTGGAAACATTTACCGGATACATCTGCATCGAACTTCTCTAAGGGATACGACACCATAGTATGCTCCCCTTCATTCTTGTAAAAAGCATGTCCAACTATTCTTTGAGCATCTATATCTTTCACGCAATCTAATATTAGGGAAATAAATAAAATCGTAATTAAGAATTTATTGTAAAAATTATGATTAATTCAGCGATAAATGTATGTGTATGCATGTATATGATAAAAGATATATATATATATATATTAATAAGATGTAAACACTGAATGTGAATAGATTCTTACCTTGAAGGCCTAAGTCAAGTAATTTGAGATAGCCACCAGGCTGTAGAAATTCACCGTCTATTCTGTTTGGTTCACTCAAGTTCCTCTCTATCACATGAACTCGTCGCCCATCCTACAATTTTATTTATTTGTATAGGTGAAAGCCAAACTTCATTATATATATTGTTTTACGTATACACAATTGGAAGGATTTAATTTATATATAACAATAATTTTATTTTATATTATAAATGTTTCATGTGTCCATTTCATTCAAAAGATTAAGATTTTAAAGAGAGCACATGAATTTTAATTACTTAATTACATCACCCCTGGTCACTTGTGAGCCTGATTTTACCCAACAATCGGGTGTAGCTCAGTTCCAAAAACTAGCTCATATGCTAAATATTGGGACAACTACACAAGTGCCCTTTAAAGGGAGTGCCTTTGTATTTTTGCCCCCCATAAAAATAGTCTTACAAAAATAGTCTTCCTTGTTTTTTTATGTATAGAGCAACTACTTTTTTGCCCCTCTACACCTCAAATATTTTTAAATAACTCTCAATGCTCATTTGTCTCTCAACTTTTCTATATATTTCTTTTTCTCTTTTTCTCTTTTTTTCTTTTTTCTTTTCTTTTTTTTATTTCTATTTTTTCTTTTTCTTTTTTTTATTTCTATTTTTTTTTCTTTTTTTCTCAACCTTTATTTTTCTTTTATTTTTTGTTTTATTCTTTCTTCTACATTTTTTTCTTTTTTTTTCAATCTTTATTTTTTTTCTTTTCTCCTCTCAATTCTATTTTTTTTCTCCTTTTATTTTTTATTTTTTTATTTTTTTATTTTTCTCAACCTTTAATTTTTGTTGTCTTTTTTTTCTTCGTTTTATTCTTTTTTTCTCAACTTCTATTTTTTTATTTTTTCTTCTCTTTTTTTTAATCAATTTTTTAGACCTTTATTTTTTGTATGAGATGTTCTATAACTCTTGCTTTAGAGGCAAGACTTAGCCCAAAGACTTTCAAATAACAAATTACGCCCATGAGCAAGACTTGACACTAGTATATTGTGTCTTGATTTATGAGATATTTTATAACACTTGCCTCAGAGGCAAGACTTAGCCCAAGGACCTCTCAAAAAATACAAGTTACGCTCCATGGGCAAGAGTTCACACTACTTCATTATGTCTAAATTTATGAGATACTCTATAACTCTTGCCTTAGAGGCAAGACTTAGCTCAAGGATTTTCAAACAACAAGTTATGCCCCACGAGCAAGACTTGACACTACCTCATTGTGTCTTGATTTATGAGACATTCTATAACTCTTGCCTTAGAGACAAGACTTAGCTCAAGGACTTTCAAACAACAAGTTACGCCCCATGGGCAAGAGTTGACACTATCATATTGTGCTTGATTTATGGGATGCTCTATAACGCATGCCTAAGAGGCAAGACTTAGCCCAAGGACTTCCAAATAACAAATTATGCCCCAAGGGCAAGAGTTGACACTACCACATTGTGCCTTGATTTATGCGATGCTCTATAACTCTTGCCTTAGAGGCAAAACTTAGCTCAAAGACTTTCAAACAACAAGTTACGCCTCATTGGCAAGAGTTGACACTAGCACATTATGTCTTGATCATGAGATGCTCTATAACGTTTGCCTTAGAGGCAAGACTTAGCCCAAGGGCCTCCCAAAAAATAAGTTATGCCCCATGGGCAAGAGTTAACACTACTTCATTGTGTCTTAATTTATGAGATGCTCTATAACTCTTGCCTTAGAGGTAAGACTTAGCTCAAGAATTTTTCAAACAACAAGTTATGCCCCACGAGCAAGGCTTGACACTACCTCATTGTGTCTTGATTTATGAGATGTTCTATAACATTTGTCTTAGAGGCAAGACTTGTTCCAAAGGACTTCCAAACAACAAAGCACGCTCTTAAGTTTACTTCGATTTCAAAGAAAGAAGATCTTCTTTGCGGATTATCCAACTTTTTTTGTTCATTAGCAAAAAATAATAGAGGTTAAGAAAAAAGAAAAAAAGAGAAGAAAAAAAGAGAAAAGGAAAAAATAAAGATAAAAAAAAAGCGAAAAAAAATAAAGTTGAGAAAAAAAAGAAAAAAGAGAAAAAAAATAAAGTTGAGAAAAAAAAAGAAAAAAGAGGAAAAAAAGAAGAAAGGTTGAGAAAAAAAAAAGAGCAAAAAAAAAAGTTAAGAGAAAAAAAGAAAATAAAGGTTGAGAAAAAAGAAAACGAGAATTAAAAAAAAATTGAGAAAAAAGATAAAAAAAAATTAAAAAAAATTAAAAAGATAAAAGAAAAAAGAAAAATGAAAAATAAAAGTTGAGAGACAAATGAACATGGAGTTATGGTGTAGAGGGGCAAAAATGTATATGTTCTATACATACAAAGGAAGGAAGAGTATTTTGTAAAGACTTTTCTTATAAGAGGCATAAATTGAAGACCACTCACTTTTGAGGACACTCCATGTAATTTCCTCCTAAACATTGTTCAAGATTAGTGGTGTCAAATATGGAGGGTAGGCTAAATTTGAGAATGTTAAAATAGGTTGAGTTAATAAATGGGCAGATTATTGACCCGCTTAAAAGCTATTTGGGCTGAAACGGGTTGGGATGAAGTGAGTTAAAAATCGGGTTATAATTCAATCTGTCCAATTCTTACTAACTTATAAATTCAAATTTTATTTTCTTATAATTTGTTTGAGTACTTAATAAAACTTTTTCCTTATATTATGACTATAAAAATATATCAAAAAAAAAAAAAATAGACAAAATTTCTCATGGATCAATTTGGACGGCATATGAGCCAATTTAAAAATAGTTATCCTAATACTTATAATTATCAAAAAATAAAGAAAAAATGGTACGTACCTTGGCAAGAGTGCAGGCCAAAGCAGAACCGGCAACTCCGGCTCCGACAATGATAACATCCGTTTTCCTCTCATCATCTAAACATTCACTAGTTACTATTCCTACATTAATATTTGAATTACCTTTCTTGCTCTTTTTCATTATCAGATTATATACAAGTACCAAAAAAAGGAATCCAAAACTTGAAGTGTACAAAAGATATTTATCCATCTATTTTTGTGTCTTTCTTTTAACCAAAGAAAATGGCTTCGTTGTTATAATGCTTATTTTCGTGTTGGAGAATTTAAGTGAGAGTAGGACGATATCTTTTTATATAGAAAGAAATATCCAGTAGGACGATAGTATATACTCGAGTGCATGCGTGGACTTTTAATCCCCTAGTTCTATTTTATGTAATAAATTGTTTCGTCTCAAAATTCATTTTATTTTACTTTTCTAATACAATAATTATATGATATCCAAAATTCTCATTAAAGGTTTCTCTAATAATATTCCTGTTTGTAGGTCATGACAAAGCTTATCGGTCAAAGTTTTAAACTTCTGGCAAATTCTTCAAAGAAGATGACACAATTACACTACAGCAATAAGGACGACCAAAACAACAATAATATAGTATATTATATTATACTAAAAAATAAGGTATAATATAGTTTTCAAATGTAGCTTATCTTCAAAGGAAATGTTGTCAGACCATCAACAAATAAAGAAAAATTTCATAAATAGCTATAGTTTGTTAAATTATTCAGAGCCCATAGCTTAAGTTTCTTAATTACAAAGTGTAGCTAATTTCAAGTTCCAAAATCAGCCCTCCATTTGTATATAAATGCTTATATACGTATATACCATAAAAATACATTCCTAAAAATCAGTTAGAATTTTTTTTTTAAAATGGAAATCTCCATAAATAATGCATATTTTACTCTCACTAGTATTTTCTCTTCATAATTGACTGATACAACTGAAAAATCTCAGATACAAATAATCATTCATATACTCATGTGTTCACCATCATCTATTGTATATATGTATTTGAGATTCAAGTTAACTAAGCATATATATTTCAAATTTATATACTGATATGTATAAATCTCATATACATTTTAATCTCAAAAGTTTGAACCTCAAAAGTAAGAATCTCATATACAATGTATAACAAAAAATAAAGCATTCCAATTGCATATACATATATGCGTTTTAGTTGGTATATACATATATAAACATCACTAAAGAAGGATGAAATTTTAGAAAAATCTTTTTAAAATGGAAATCTCCATAAATCATGGGGGTGGGGCGTGAATTTCGTCGGAAATTGGGTGAGAGGGAGTTTGAGAATAGGTAATATATGTTTCCTTCCCCTAAAATGAGTATGTTGCCCAAAATAATAGTTGTTCTAAACTATACCTATAAAATGTAATTATGTGAAAGTTAACCCATGTCTCATAATTAAACCCTTCAATATTCTATGTCCCGTAATTTTTCCTTACTTTTATGCATTATCACAATTCTGTTCAATTTTTTATATACTGGAACCGAACCTTTCTATCTTCTTCTTTCTCTTTTTGTTCCCGCCAGCCGAAGGAAAAAATTAAGTTATTTGGGCGTCGGAGGACTTACAGGTCGCAAATAACAAAAACTTATGAAGAAAAAATATATTTACTATTTTTTATCTTAAAAGATTAATTGAATTGAATTTTTCAAACTATTATTTTTAGTTAAACAAATTGTGAATCTAAAAAGTAAAATCCCATGGATTCACATCAAATACGTCATCTCTTTTTAATTGAAATATCAGTATATAATTAAGTTGGGTATTGGGTCCCTGTTTCAATTGCTTTTACGCAATGTACACTTTACATGTCGAAAAATTCAATTCAATCATTAAGATAAATATAATATACACTAACATGTCAGATGCATCAAAACACTTCTATATTTGAGCCAAATAACAGCTGTGAAATTACAATCATTCCCTTGATCGTTTCGTTCTTCTTCTTTCTATATACTTCTTTTCATCTATTTTTAAATAAGTGATATTTTTAATTTAAACACACCCTTTAAGAATACTTATTTCTAAAAAATAAAAAATATTTTTACTATATTACCGTTAATAACTATCTTTAAAAAAATGTAATTCTTTAGTAATTTCTTGATAATGTAAAACTCCTTTTATTTAAAGAAGAGTAAAATTGAAAAAATATCATTAATGTCTTTTTAATTATCTAATTATCACTTATTTAGAACAAAATAAAAAAATTTAAAAATTACTTATCTAGAAAATGATGGAGTAATAATAATATAAGTAAATATAATATAATAAAAATACAAACTAGATAATGTAGCACGGGCCTAATATTTAATTTTTAGGGAACTTACATAAAACACACATATTTAGGAGCTAATTATTTTTTTCCCACTACTTTCAAATATACCACTCGGATACATTACATAAGGCATCTAGATACATGATTTTATCTCCGATACATCGGCATCTTTCATTTTATCTTGGATACATCAACATCCCCGCTGTCCGGATACATGGTTTTAGTCTCAGATTCATTGCACCCGCATGTATCCAAGGGATTACATCATGTATTCGCATGTATATGAGCGGTTACAACATGTATCCGCATGTATCGGAGGGGTTACAACATGTATCCGAAGGTTGTGATGTATCCGATGGGGTTGGGATCAGTGGCGGAGCCCGCCTTTGGCAAGGGGATTCATCCGAACCCCCTTCGGTGAAAAATTATACTATTTATACATGGTTAAAATTATTTTTTATGAATAAATAGTAGATGTTGAACCCCCTTCGACTAGTTTGTGTGTTTATTTCTTCAGATTTTGAACCCCCTTAGCGGAAATCCTGGCTCCTCCTTTGGTTGGGATGTATCCGAAGGATTTTTTGTTAACATGTGGTATATTAAGTAATTAAAATAAAGTAGTGAGAGAATTAGTAAATATGTTAGGGATGTTTGGCTCTTTACGTAATTTATCCTTAATTTTTTAGTTTGTTTTGGTATTTACAAGGTGGCTTTTTAAAATAAATAAATTTTCTTCCTCAAAATTCAATTTCAAATATGAGAACGGAAAATAATTAGATCTATTTTTGTGCTTACGCATGGCATTTTGGTATTTCTTAAATTGTATTGTATCCGCTAAGAATTGACATATTTGGAAATATAATTTGTTGGATATTTTATTAACAAGTAAAATTAAAATAAAAGAGTAGAATATATCAACGAAAATTATTGAAAGTGGCTCAAATTAGAGTCATTCATGTTTCATATTCCATCTATGTAAGGAAATTTTTGTCAACCTTCAATATTTCATTTTTAATATTCACAAATTTTTACAGTGTGTTTTTGAGGGAGGCTCTATACAATTTCAGCAAATGCTATAATAATACATTATAAGAAAAAAGGACTGGGTGAGTAGTTTAGCCTGAAGTTATATCCACATTGTAAAGACAACTTTAGGGGTAGCAAGTTAGCAACATTACCAAACACCACATTTCCATGGTATTCTTTCTCTATTACCCATCAGTTTCAAATATAACCATTGAGAAAAGACATTAAATGTATCTTAAATTTATTCCGAAAAATTAAATACAAACTTTAGCTAATCCGGCGATCTGTTATCTCCTTATACATATCAAAAGTATATTTAATATTATTCTAAGACGCAAAAAACTACTCTCACAATATGTGGTGCTTTTCACCACTACCAACAAATATATTCACCATCATACCATCTTCAATTCCTTATTACTTTTTAACTATAATTATTTAATCGAAGGATAATTTTAAATAATAATTTAATTAATGATTAACGGACTAAGTTCACAATTCATTTAATACCGCATGCCACTTAACCCATGTATAAAAATAAATTAGAGTTAAATAGGGTTATAAAATTTTTTTGAGTTAGGCCGCTAGAGTTAGACTTGATTTATTGTGATGATACTATCTTTTTTTATGAGAAAATCATCCTAGATAATACTTTAAGACTCTTTATTATATTAAATATATCACTTTTTTCTAATTATTAAAGTACCTTCTTAATTAGAAGTCATACCAGAATTTAAAAATTAGTTATTATTTTTTTATTGTATTTAATTGTGTTTTTTTAATGCTACTTAATTAAGGAACAAATCCAAAATGAGATCCACTAAATAACTCATTGTAATTAAGGAAGATAATTACAAAACAAAATCTTTCTTCTCTCTTAGTCTTATTTTTTTATTTATCCAAATTTTTATTTTCTAATTGATTTAGTAGGCTTAAATTTAGGAATTCACAATTATCATTATTCAACTAAATTAATCTTTTTCCTCTGCAATTCATAAAATATTTTTCTTCTCTCTTCTAAAATTCATTATAGGTTATATATAAATTACATCAAAATGAATAATTTCAAGTATATAATGTGATTTTGTGTGGTATTATCTAATAACTCTATGTTAATATCAATTGGTTAATTTAATGACTATCGTATACATACATTGAAAATAGTTTGTAGACTAATTACATACATAAAATGTAATTCATTTTCATAATGTCTCGATATATATATTTGGCATAGAACTGATATGTATGAAGCATTATACCACCAAATTATATATTCATATTCTCAACTTTCAATGTATGAAATCGATATACAATTTGATATCTATGACATGATAATTTGATAATTTTTAAATCTAATTAAGTATAAAAGTTGATATCAAATAAAGTGATAACAGAAAGGAGTAAAATAAGGGAATTAAGACATAGTAGATATATGAGAGAGGAGATATGTTGATCTTAAGATATAAGAGAGATTTTTGGGTTAATTGATATCTCTCAACCATTTTTTAGGGATTTTGTTGCACCTGATTATGTTTTTTTTTCTTCAAATTTTATTAAGTTGGTAGGTTTTGTTAGAAAACTTATGGTAGGTATTCAAAATAGAAATCTATTAGTATGAGTTGTAATACTATATCTAATATAATATATAGAGATTTTTCTCCCTTGATGAGAAAATCGTCCTAGATAATACTTTAAGACCCTTTATTACACTAAATACATCATTTTTTTTTTCTAATTATTAAAGTACCTTTTTAATTAAAAATCATACCAAAATCTAAAAATTAGTTATTATTTAATAACATTGTTGGTGGAAGAAAGTTAACCCCGAATAATTAAGTCGTCATATCTGTGGCGTTATTTCTGTTAGGGCTAGGAGATTTGTGGGTGTCTATCATTGAGTTAAAAAAAATTATATTTAAATTTTTTTGTAAAATATGAGCAATATATAATAATATGAAGCGAAAAATTGAGACAGGAGATATGAGAGAGAATATCATTTTTTCCCCTAATTTTTCTTTGTTGTAGTCTATTTTTCATGAGCCAAAATGCTCTATTAACATACGTTCTCAAAAGAAAGAGTGAAATTACATATTAAATAGATACATGAATACAAGTGATTCAAGTGTATGATGTATTCAATATTAAATGGACAACCATTTCAATTGTTTTTCAGTTTATTGTATTCATAACACTCTCTCTTGGATGTACATAAATATTGTGCCTCGTTAAAATCTTATTAGGAAAAAGAGTTCACATCTTGTAGTACACCTTGAGCGCTGCTTCATGAAAAATCTTTCCAGAAAAATTCAATTGGGACAAAATCTAAGTTAAGAAAAAAAGTATACAATGCGTATTTTACTCTCCCTAACAAAAACTTTACTTGATATCTTGAAAACGATGCATTCCAATCTTATCTCTCGCTTCTCAAATGTTGATGTTGACAATAAATTAGTGAATAAATATGCAAGATTATCACTTGAATAGTCTATTGAACATCTATCACTACTAAAAAAAAGCTAAAAAAAAAGGTCAAAAGGGACGCTGGCCGTCACTTTTTTGGCCAAAAGCGATGAAAAAGCGACGGCGTCACTTCTATGGGAAAATGGCATGTCGCATTATTAATAAAATTAGCCTAGTAAAATATATATCTCATTAAGTTTGGTATTAATTAGATTTAAACCATATTTGATTGATGGTGTAAATTAATTCTGGGGTAGATTTATATCATCAATTTAACGTGGTATAAATTTAGTACCAAACTTAGTCCGTGGATATCTCACCTTATTTTGCGTACCAAACAATTTCTATCGATATAAATTCGTATAAATAAGTTATGCCTTCTCTATTATCTTGATGATCAAATTTATTTTTTCACTCATCTTCTTGTAAAATTTACTATATATGCCCCAATTTTTATCACGGGTACAAAAAATCAATTACAATAGGGGAAAGGACACCCCATGACCACTCGGCCAAATAAATTCCACCAAAAATGACCATTTTAAATTTAACCCAGTTTATGGCCATTCAGCCAATTTAATTCCACCAAATGATCATTTTAAATTTTGTATAGAAATTGTATAAGATGTGTATAGAAACTATATAATAGTGTATAAAATATGTATCTGTATAGGATGTGTATAGAAATTGTATCATTGTTGTATATAATATGTATCTGTATAGGATGTGTATAGAAATTGTGTCGTTGTTGTATAGAATATGTATATAGGATGTGTATAAAAATTGTATCATTGTTGTATAGAATATGTATAGCAACATTAGCGCTGATGAATTGGCTAGAGAGTGGGATTTTTAATCCCTTGACCATTTGGCGGGATTTATTTTGGCCGACTGGTCATTTATGTCCTTGCCTCATTACAATATGATCACAAAAAAGTTTAGTTTAATTTTTTTTCTTACTTTTTCCTTTTTTATTCCATTCACACTTTTTTTTTATTTTTCATATTTTCACACTACATAATGAAAGCAAAAAAATAAAATAAGAACAAGAAACTCAAACAATAATAAATAAATAGATGTATAAGGGAGATATTCAAAACTTATAGGAGTATTAGGTTTGAATTAAAGAAGGCAAAAAAAAAAAAAATCATGTGAGAGAAAAATCAAATATACCTTTGAACATTACGAAAAGGGTCAGATATACTGCTATATGAATTTTATTTAATAAAAAAAATTAAATCAATTTTTTCACTTTCATCCATTGAAAATGATATATCTGGATCATTTGTCTAATGGTAGGAGTATATGCGAGCCACTTTTTTAACGAGGAGTATATCTAAATCATAAAATTAAGAGGTATATCAGACCCTTTTCCCTAAATTAAATCGCAGTGCGTATTAATCCACGTGAATTCCTAGAATTGCTGGCCAATTGAGTGTATATTAATAATTAATATACATTAATCAAGTTGAGCTTTTACTTAGCATCATTAATTCTCATGGGACAACTACACAAATGCCTTTTAAAGGGAGTGACTTTGCATTTTTGCCTCTTATAAAAATGGTCTTACAAAAATAGTCTTCCTTGTTTTTATGGATAGAACAACTACCTTTTTGCCCCTCTACATCTCAAATATTTTTAAATAACTCTCAATGCCCATTTGTCTCTCAACTTTTATATATATTTCTTTTTTTTTCTTTTTTTTCTTTTTTCCTTTTTTTTCTATTTTTTCTTTTTTCTTTTTTTTTCTCAACCTTTTTTTTTCTTTAATTTTTTGTTTTATTCTTTCTTCTACGTTTTTTTTCTTTTTTCTCAATCTTTATTTTTTTTCTTTTCTCCTCTCAATTCTATTATTTTTCTCCTTTTTTTATTATTATTTTTCTCCTTTTTTTATTATTATTTTTCTCAACCTTTATTTTTTGTTGTCTTTTTTTTCTTTGTTTTTTCCTTTTTTTCTCAATTTTTATTTTTTCCCCTCAACTTCTATTTTTTTATTTTTTCTTTGGTTTTTAATTTTTCTTTTCTCTTTTTTTTAATCAATTTTTTCGACCTTTATTTTTTTATGAGATGTTCTATAACTCTTGCTTTAGAGGCAAGACTTAGCCCAAAAATTTTCAAACAACAAATTACGCCCATGAGCAAGACTTGACACTAGTATATTGTGTCTTGATTTATGAGATGTTTTATAACACTTGCCTCAGAGGCAAGACTTAGTCCAAGGACCTCTCAAAAAATACAAATTACGCTCCATGGGCAAGAGTTCACACTACTTCATTATGTCTAAATTTATGAGATACTTTATAACTCTTGCCTTAGAGGCAAGACTTAGCTCAAGGATTTTCAAACAACAAGTTATGCCCCACGAGCAAGACTTGACACTACCTCATTGTGTCTTGATTTATGAGACATTCCATAACTCTTGCCTTAGAGACAAGACTTAGCCCAAAGACTTTCAAACAACAAGTTACGCCCATGGGCAAGAGTTGACACTATCATATTGTGCTTGATTTATGGGATGCTCTATAACGCTTGCCTAAGAGGCAAGACTTAGCCCAAGGACTTCCAAATAACAAATTACACCCCATGGGCAAGAGTTGACACTACCACATTGTGTCTTGATTTATGCGATGCTCTATAACTCTTGCCTTAGAGGCAAAACTTAGCTCAAAGACTTTCAAACAACAAGTTATGCCTCATTGGCAAGAGTTGACACTAGCACATTATGTCTTGATCATGAGATGCTCTATAACGTTTGCCTTAGAGGCAATACTTAGCCCAAGGGCCTCTCAAAAAATAAGTTACGCCCCATGGGCAAGAGTTAACACTACTTCATTGTGTCTTAATTTATGAGATGCTCTATAACTCTTGCCTTAGAGGTAAGACTTAGCTCAAAAATTTTTCAAACAACAAGTTAAGCTCCACGAGCAAAGCTTGACACTACCTCATTGTGTCTTGATTTATGAGATGTTCTATAACATTTGTCTTAGAGGCAAGACTTGTTCCAAATGACTTCCAAACATCAAAGCACGCTTTTAAGTTTACTTCGATTTCAAAGAAAGAAGATCTTCTTTGTGGATTATCCAACTTTTTGTTCATTAGCAAAAAATAATAGAGGTTAAGAAAAAAGAAAAAAAGAGAAAAGAAAAAAATAAAGATAAAAAAAAGAGAAAACAAAAGAAAAGTTGAGAAAAAAAAGAAAAAAGAGAAAAAAAAAAGAACAAAAAAAAGTTAAGAGAAAAAAAGAAAATAAAATAAAATAAAGGTTGAGAAAAAAGAAAACGAGAATTAAAAAAAATTGAGAAAAAAGAAAAAAAAAGAAAAAAGATAAAAAATTAAAAAGATAAAAGAAAAAGGAAAAAGGAAAATTAAAAGTTGAGAGACAAATGAACATGTAGAGTTATTGTGTAGAGAGGCAAAAATGTATATGTTCTATACATAAAAAGGAAGGAAGGATATTTTTTAAAGACTTTTCTTATGAGGGGCATAAATTGAAGACCATTCACTTTTAAGGACACTCAATGTAATTTCCTGAATTCTCATAGCATAGAGAACTGAGGATATATACATCCTCTCTTAATCTTTATTATTACAATACTCTTTTACATGATATTACTGTCTCTTATAATAAATAAATATAAATAAGATTGTTGGATTTCGAGAGCATTATGATTTATCATTATTTACTAATTACTCAATCAACTGATCAATAGCAGGTGCTCTATATATAACAATAGGCTGGAAAGAACATTTGTCTAATTCCTTCTGCTTTCATAATGGGGAATATGATACCAAATGTAACCTGAAAAATCAAAGAATAATCAGATCATCGATACTATTATAAAATTATAAAAATATGAACTGGATTTAACAACACTAGTTTATACAAACATGTTACTTTTACTTGTTGCAGTAGATACTTTACCTTATTTTCAAGATTATAAATCTTTTTTTTTGTTGAAATATATCTTTTCGGTGATCTGAGTTTGTAAGCATGAATAATATTTATACCATCAGGTCATCCAAAGGATAATATCAATAAGCCTCTTTAAAATATAAGATTTTGAAATCTTGAAAATAAAATGTGTTACCTAGTACAACAAGTAAAAATGACCCGAATCCCGATGATATGTAAATTGTTTATACTGACTGCATATATCATTTAAAATTTATAAGTTAATTGATTTGTTTTTATATTTATATACTTACATAAAGTAATTTGGCCATACGCCAAACACCATTTGGGGTGGGAAATGGAGATAATAAACGAGCAGCAGCATAGATTCCCATAGCAATAAATTGAAAAGCCATGCTGAAAATTGGCCTTGGATTTAGGCCACTCATTGTAGCAGCAGCTCCATTTGAAAAATTACCTCCAAGGCTTATATAACCATAACATGTTTCTATAATCTCTTTTCTAATTGCTGGATCAAGTGAAGGTCTACATAGAACTTGAGAGACTACATCAGCCACTATGTTTATTGTTGATGCTAGTGGCTACAATGTTAATTAACCACACACAAAAAACAAAAGAAAGTATAGGTGTTAGTAATTGGAGCAAGTATCATGCAGTTAAAAGTTAAATATAGTTGTAAGAAGAAATAATTACTTTCGCTCACAAGTGAGAAAAATCATTTTTTCTACTTTTGATGAAAAAAAATTCTAGTAATCAAAGTTATCACTAGAATATGAAAAAAATAAATTTTTGAATTTTATACCTGAACTATCAAGTATGTGAGTTTCCTACTTAAACTATCACAAAATGTTTAGCGAAATACACCTGAACTATCAGTTGTTTGAGTTTTCTACCTGAAATTTTAGGTATGAAACTCAAACAACTGATAGTTCAGGTGTGTTTCTCTAAACATTTTGTGATAGTTCAGGTAGGAAATCCAAACACTTGATAGTTCAGGTATGAAACTCAAAAAAATTGAATACTTTAGGTGTGTTTTTGACTCTTCACTCATTAAATATTATTTATTTGATCTCTATTTATGTGGCGTTTTAAGGATTTTGAGAGTCAAACGAGTTTTTTCTTTGGCTGCTATTTTTTAATATATGTTAAATTATTAATTATAATATTTCATACGTAGTTTCTAAATATGTAAATTTTAATTTATAAAACTTTAAGATTTTTCTGTGATGAAAGTTACTCCCTGATCAGTTTCAATTTGTTTGACCTATTGTAAATTGACACCGAATTTAAAAAAATTAAAAAGATATTTGAATTTTATGTTCTTAAATTAAAGATGTGTCAAATATACCAAAATACTTTTTAATCTTGTGGTATTAAACATGTCATGTGAAAAGTTGAAATTAAAGAGTTGTTAAAAAGAAAAAAAAGGATCATTCTTTTTTAATCGGACTAGAAAAAAACAAATCAAACAAATTAAAATAAAGGGATTAAGAAATTTGACTCTGGAAATTCCACGGACAAGGAAATTACACTCACTTTTCTAAGAGTGTAGAAGCGTTGAAGAGATTTGGAGAGGGCATTTGCATCATTAAGGTTGGGCAGAGTTCTAAGTAGATCCCGAAGTACAACTATGTCAGAAAGAGCAACAGTCATTCCTCCACCTGTAATAGGATGTCTCATGTTAAATGCATCTCCAATTAGTAGGCAACCTGGTTTTGTCTGACAATTCTCTGCAGCCATGCTTCTAATTTGCGTTATTCTTATATTCCCCTTGTCACCTGCTGCTCTTACGAATGCATCTCTCATTCCATCGGGTACCTGAAAATAACAGAACATCATCATACAAATCACTTTTACTCTTCGGAATGCATCCCTCAATCAATGACATTAACATTTAAAAGACATTTCAATCAAAATAGAGTAGGAATATACCATACCATGTACACCCTTATAAACTGGGATATGGAACATATATCAGGTAATCTATCTTATTTTTAGAAATATAAATTTAATATTTTAAAAAAGTTTTCTTAAGATGATCAGATATTGGTGGTGTATATAACTTAAACTCTGGTAATTATAAAGAGATAAATATTTACGCAATCAGATCAATATTAGAGAGTAACTCGAGTAACCATCAATAATATAAGATAGATTTAAGTTAAAGTGAATGGAGATACATACATGAGGAGCTACGAGAGTGTTCAAATAGTTGAGCATATCTTGGTTAGGTAGTTTTTGAGCAGGTAAAAGAACCATACAACGTATTTCAGTGCTGTTGATGGGATAAAATAGTGTCACTGGTGATGAGTCTGGCATGATGAGAGCTGCGCGGTTCTCACATGGGAGCTGACAATCTCTAAGAGTAAAACCAACAAAACTAGAAGAGATATCCACCTATATATATATATAACAAGAGTAATATTTACTTGTTAAGTTTTAGAGAATATATATGATACGTACTATATGAGCAAATAGAGATCAATTTAATTACCTTGGAATTGCAGCTTAAGGAGCGTCGTAGATTTGAATAGCAACCATCGCAAACAATAGTAAGAGGAGCATAAGCACTTAGCTCTTTTCCATCTTTTGTTTTGTAGTTTACCCCTTTCACTCTTCCCATTTCTTCAATCAAACATGTCACTGTTCCCTCTTCAATTCTTACACTACAAAACCCCCCTCCAAAAAACTAAAATTAAAAACAAATAGTACAACAAGATCACTAATACTTAGCTAGTAGTAGTAAATTACCAAAGTGAATTATAAGATGCATGAGATGTTTGTAAACCATGTATGTCCATGATTACTAGTACTACTAATTTATAATATATGGTGCAATAATGAATAAATTACTTTGGAAAGGTGGCAGCTTTGTTCCTCATCTTTTGAATGAAACGTCCGTTGTGGAAAGATTTAGCGGATACATCTGCATTTGCATCAAACTTGTCTAAGGGATATGATAGCATAGTATGCTTCCCTCCATTCTTGTAAATAGCATATCCGACTACTCTTTGAGCATCTATATCTTTCACGCAATCTAATTTTATGAAAAAAAATATATATATATAAAAACCAAACGAACATAATTAAGAATTTATCGTAAAAATCATGATTAAGAGATAAATGTAGGTGCACATATGTGTATAACACGAAAGATACATAGTAAGTTAATTGGATGTACACGTTGAATTAATGTGAATAAATTCTTACCTTCAAGGCCTAAGTCAAGTAATTTGAGATAGCCACCAGGCTGTAGAAATTCACCCACCATTCTATCTGGTTCACTCAAGTCCCTCTCTATCATATGAACTCGCCGTCTATCCTGCAAATTATATCACATAAAACATTTATATTAGAGGCGGTTCAATGAAATTGATGGCTTAAAAATTAAATCTTAATAAGAGGTCTCAAGTATGTTCAATAAACTAGCTTCTGTGTGCGTTACATGTGCATCTCGTGCGTCGTACGTACCTTGGCAAGAGTGCAGGCTAAAGCAGAACCAGCAACGCCGGCACCAACAATGATAACATCTGTTCTCCCCTCATCGTCTAAACATTCATCATGCTCCTTAATTACTACTCCTACATTATTTGAATTACCTTTGTTTCTCTTCTTCATTATCAGATTATATAGAAGTACCAAAAAAGGGAGTCCGAAAATGTGAGTGTATAAAAGATAGTTATCCATCTATTTTGGTGCCTTTCTTTTAACAAACAAATGGCTTTCGTTATTGCTTATTTCGTGTTGGAGAATTTAAGTGAGAGTTCCCACCAAAAAGTGCCTCCTTTTATACAAAAAAGAACAAGTCGATAGTACTCAAGTGTGTGGACTTTTAATCCCCTTGTAATAAATTCATTGTTTGGTCTCTAAAATTCATTTTATTTTATTTTTCTAATAAAATAAAATTCTCTGTTTCTCTAAGGACAAAGCCTAACAAATTAAACTTCTGGCAAATTCTTCAAAGCAGACGATGACACGATTATTACTACAGTAATAAGGACCACCAAAACAACAACAATTATATGTAATCCACTTGTATGTAAATTTTCTTCATTTAACCATGGTTTTATAAACTGTATTCTTACTTTAATAAATTTGCAGACTTATACAGTTACATTGTTTGATTTGCTATATATACATATATATATATATACCTACATATTTTTAGTTATAATTAAGGCTACTTTATTAGGTATTGACAAATCACGGGTTCAAACTCTTTTGTTCAAGCCAAATAATGTTCTTAAATAGTGATAAAATACAAACATGGCTTGTGGTGAAATTTTTGGGATCCCTTCGCCCTTAACTAGATGTCTTATAGGTTCGAGTCCCTTGGAATGAACAAAATCTGGTTGAAAGCGCCTCCTCCATAAAAGGGCCATGCCGCGCTGCAATGCACGAATCTGATTTAGTCGAGTTCTAATACGAATATCAAACACCGAATGGAAAAAACAATAGTGATGAAATTTCTCACCTCCTTTAGTGCATTTATTTTTCAATTCTCAATTTGGGTACTCAATTAATGGCAATAGGCAACTAATGAAAAAATTGGTAATATGACTCAACAAGCCCATCAAGAGAAAGACGTACAAGATAACTAGACTAGTTAATATCATACCCATGAAACCAGATTTTCATGGAAACAGCCAAAAGGGCGGAGCTAGCTAGAATCCCGGATGCGGGTTAGGCTGAATTAAGTAGTTTTTGTTCAAACAAAAGTATTTATGTTAATAAATTCATTAAATATGTATAAATATTACTATATTGAAAACCCTTTGGAAATATATATCAAGAAGACAAAAATTATATGTAGAAGAACACCAAAATGAAGGTTTGATAATATGAACAACTATCAATGAATAATAAAGAATTGAAAACTTGAAACACGTGGGAAAGACTTTCTTAAAAATGATATTCGCTCCCTCTCATCTGCGAGATTACTATGGGATTGTACTCAAATAATTGCACTAGTCTTTATGTGACAGTTACTCCACTTTGGACTGTTAAAAAGAAGTCGCATATTTCTTCTGTACTGGAAATGCATTGACATATTTCTTTATTTGATTGATTGATAATACTTTGGTTTTAACTTTTAACCATCCTATCTCAATTTTAATGATATGATCTTACAAAGCTAACATGACATATTGAAAAACACAAGATTGGAGATGCATTTAACATGAGGAATGACCGTCTTATCTTCATCGATCTTCTTAGAAAACTAGTCTCTTTGTCTGTGAAATTTCGAGAGTCAAATTTCTTAATTTTCATCACATAAAATCTTTTAAGTTATTAAATGTATGAAGTATTATAAGTCATAATAATTAACAATTAAAAAGACATATATTAAAAAATTACAATCAAAGAAAAAACTCTTTAACTCTCAGAATCCTTGAAGCCACATAAATTGAGACAAAAGAAATAGTAGTATCTAATCAATAAACTATAGAAGTAGTATATTTTAAGAAAATGATATGTGAATTTGGAGACAGCGAAAAGAATTGTTGCAAGTTTTTAACAGCAAACTAACAATATTTAAGTGGAGAAAGGTAGAGGAGCATGTCCATCGTCTCCACATTTCGAAGATTGAGATTGGCCCAAAGAGTTCGCTCCAGACAGATTTTTCCAGTCATAAAAAAAGGGAAATAACGTTTTTCATTCATTGCCATAGATTCTTAAATGAGGAGTTTATTTTCTTCACTTTTTACGCCTATAACAAGTAACTCTCCAATAACCTGAAAAATACAGTTTGTGTGGTTCAGTTTATTATGGGTTAAAACATGTTAAGTACTACATTGAGCACGTGCTTATTAAGCATCATAAACAACAATATACCCCGCGTAGTTCCATAAGTGGGGGATGGGGAGCGTGTAGTTCCATAAGTGGTGTTTGAGGTGTTATCATCTGTATTCGAATAAGATATTTGAACAGTAAAACAGTATTCAAAATTATTTTTAGAAAAATAGTAAAACAGAGATGAAGAAGATTAAAATTGAGCCCACTGAAATCATAGTATGTCTTTTAAGAAAATTATTGCCCTCAATGTATCCCAGGTAATGTAATATATCCTCTCAGGATAGAACGATTTACTCACCACTCACTAGTATAACAATACCACAAATTCTGATGAACAATGAATTCACTCAACAATAATAAATCACACGATAATTTTTTAAGTGCAAAAAAAAAAAAGAGATCACCGAGAAGTTTGCCTAGAGAAAGATGGAAAATCCTAGAAGAAAAAGGTACTGCCCTAAAGAAAAGAACATAGTAATGGATCCTTTCCCATTTCAGAAATCAATTGGACCTAATATGGAGTCCACTGTTTTGGGCCTGTGTGAAAGCTATTGGGCCTTACGCCTACTGTTGTTTGATTTTAAGTTTTTTTTTATCTCCACTTAATAAAAATTTTAAAAGAAGAATTTATGTTATCCATCTGCATAAGTTCTAACATTTGCCTGTAAGACAAATCTTGTGATCAATTGAATAGATTTATTGTCTAAGTTTTAATTTTTGTCAGTTATAAGGTAGAATTTTTGCTCAATTGAGCAGAATCATTGTTTTAAAATATCGTGAACATGCTCTAATGAACAATATAGCTAAGTTCAAACTTTTGCCTGTAAGACAGGTTATTCTAGTCAATTGAACATGTTAACCGTTTTTAACATTTGCCTTACGAAAAAAGTTACAATTTTCTGAAACGAAGGCTATTATTTATTTATTTATTAGTGTTTGGTAAGTAAATAAGAAAAATATTATCCCAAAAACTAGAAAATGTATTCCACCCTATCAAACCCACCCTTAAATCTTTTACGGATAACATATTCTTGATTGGGTGAAGTTACATATGTGGCCTTGGATGTGGTTTAAATGACCAATATACCAATTGTAACGGCTACTTACAGACATGTCAGTTGTTTAAAACTCAGTCCGCCTTTCTCGCTTGTCTTAGAAAAAACACCAACAAAAGCCATACTGTTTCTTGCTTCTTCTTTTTTTCTCTCTCTTCGAATTGAGTGTGTGAACGCTCCAGTCTCTTGTGTGTGCAAAAAAAAATGGCAGAAGAGAAGCATCAGCCTGAAATCGAGCCCGAGATGGACGTAGACGAAGGAGGAGATGACGAAGACGATGAAGTTTTTTACGAGCGAATAGAAGCCCCAAAGTTCGTCGACTTCTCCACTCCCGATCACTACCGCCCCGATGATCGTTACTGGTTCTGCCTCCGTGTTGGTATGTAAACCTTTCCCCCTTCTTTTATTGTCCATAAATTTAACCTTAATTGAACTCACTCTGTTTTTTTTAATTTATGAAGCTTTTAACTACTACGCATTTAATGATTGACTGATTCCTTTTGAGTCTTTATAATTTCTTTAGATATCAGTAGCTCCGATTGATAATCTGATCTGAATTTTTTTATACTCTTATAATGTCTTTAACCTAGGTCTAGTTTGAGTCAAATGTAAGAAGGAATTTGTGATATGAGATTGGGAGTCGCTTCTCTTGCCCACCTACACCATTGATGTGATCTGCACATGCTATCTTACTACCTCTTATCCTCTGTCCCAATTTAAATGTCTTACTTCCTTTTTGGTCTTTCGCGAAAGAGCACCCGACAATTCACAAACATCCTACCTGACAAATTTAAAACTACAAGATCCAACTGATATTTTAGTACATTACACACATCTTTAATATAGGATCACAAGATTCGAAAATCTCATTTTATTTCTTAAACTTCGTGCCTAATCAAACTAAGACACTTAAATTGGGACGGAGGGAGTATCTCGAACTGAATGTATAGTTAAAATTTTCAACTGTAAGGACCAAATTTGTATGCACCAACTGTCGACAACAAAGTGTTATTTCAACTTTAGGAAGCTTAATTTTAGTGGCAATGGGGGAGCAAAGGAAGAGGGAAGGGTGGGGATGGAGGTGGATGGGAGTTGCGTGTGGGCGATTTTATGCAACTTTTCTGTTGGGATGGAGGGATTTAAGTTAACAATTTCTAGAACTTTTTTCTATTTTCAGGCTGCGACCAGAAACATGAAGAAGAAATGGACTCTGAGAAAATCTACAAGGATTTTGTTCTCCGAGTAAGTTCCTTGTTTGCAAATTTATAATGACTGACAAGAGCTTAAATTAAATGGAGTGATATGGAGCCCCGATTTGCTTGAGATTGAGGCGTAGTAGTTGTTGTATATAATGACTGATGGCCTTATTGATATTGTACTGAAATTCTAATGTTGTTTTCTTTGTAATCATCAGGTAATGGCTGCTAGAAGCCCCAATGTTAGACTTCAGAAAGCACTAAGCAGACATGCTGCAGGGTATGTGTACTAGATCAAATAATACTACAGCTAAAGTTAAAATCTGATTGTTCCCTACTTGAAAATTGACACCAATTTGATCTTTATGTTTCAGGAAGAATATAAAATGTCCACTCACTGTGCCAGCAAAATCTTCCAAGTCTAGACTCTCAAAGTTAGCTACTGTTACAAACATTTCTCGTAAACTGATTGAAGACAAAGAGAAGGTTAGTCATTTATCAAAGCCGACTTCCACTCCAAAAATCAGAGGAAAGCAAGTTGCTTCCAAGTATCTTACTACCCCTAGGAACAAAAAGTGCAACCCAAATCCAAATTCCTTTCGAAGTGTGCAAAATCCAAAACCTGCAGCTCTTGCTGTTCCAAAGAATAGGACTATAGCAAAGGCTTTGGTTTTCCACTCCCCGAAAAAAGCTATCAGTTTAAAGAAATCAGTGGAACTGCGAATTCCCTTAACTAAGTTATGTCAAGGAATCAATCAAAAGAAGCGTCTACTGGATTACTCCGGAAAGTCAAAGGATACAAAATCTAATAGTAAAGATCCTTTGAGGAACAGAAATTCTCAGAAGGACAAAATCAAGACCCCCAAGAATACCGGTAAGTCTCAAACTCGAGTACCAAGGGAAGCCAGATCTTTACACTCAACTAACATTCAGAGCCAAGCTAAATTGGAAAAGCAGTGCCACTCCAAGAACATGGCAGAAAATGAATGCAGCAAGGCAGAGGTTGACTTAACATTGAGAGAAAGTAACAAAGACAAACATAAAGATTCTACACAGCCAGAAGCTAATGCCTGCTCAGCTTTAAAACCAACCAAAAATCTGGATTTGGCATCATCAGATGCCATGACAGATGAATTGAACCGCAATGCTGATCAGACAGATTTGGTAGGAAATGATCTTCCAGAAAGTCAATTACCAAGTGGAGAGGATCATAATAGTGAAGGCGTGGACAGTGATGACAAAGAGAATGTTTCCGTCCCCGATGAGAACAGGTCTAGAATCAGCTTGCTTTTCTTGACATGTTTTAATCAAAAATCTCTTCAAACTATCTTTTACACAACCATTTGTCACATTGGTGCTTATGTGTATAAAATTTGATTGCAGAAGTCTCACCAACAATATAAACCAAGCTGGACAAAAAGTTCTTGGTGTGCAGAAGATGCAGAAAGTCATCAAGAAGGTATTTTATTTTCTTCTTTTACTTTTAGCTTCAGTCTTCAACTGAGATAATTTCTATGAATGCAATGTGTGTTGACCACTGTGTAATGTAATTGATGCATACAGAATGCTCAACCAGCGGCCAAGAATCTTAAAGAGGGTTTACTTTCCACAAACACTGGTGCTTCAGGGATGAAGCCCAAGAAGCCAAAGCCTACAAATCCTAAACCTTTCAGGCTAAGAACTGATGTAGGCAATTCTATCCTCTATTATACTAGATTTAATAGTAAGTATTAAATGCTTATGACTGAATAATGGATTTTCAGGAAAGGGGAATTCTTAGGGAAGCTGATCTACAGAGGAAAAAACAGGTGGGTGATATTCAAGTAATCTTTTCACTGCCACAACTAGGGGAAATCATTTCCTTTTGGAATTCTGTCACAGTGGTAATTAAAGACTCTTGAATATGTTGTTTGTGGTATTTAGGGCAATGTAGAATATACTGACAACGGAAACAGATGCGTCGAAGACAATCCTGAAGGCAACGAGAGAGATTCAAAGGGCTTGCAAAATGATTTATCCGTAAGTGTCATCTATCTCGAGGCTTTCTTTAATTTGTTAGTATGTTTCATTTTTTACCAGAATCACTTGGCTAGAAAGGTAGGAAGATTTCTGAACCATGTCATATCTAATAACTTGCAGAAGGAGAGTGGGATAACAAGCAATAAGACTTCAGAAAGGAAAGTGAAATTGAGGAAATCCAGTATAACACCAGAGAGATCTCATGCTACACAAGCAAAAACAACCAACTTACGAAATGCTAAATCTCCCATGGGTTCATGTTTGGGACAAGGTCAGCAACTCACTGTAATACAAGAAGCATCAGCTGAGATTTCAAAACCAAATAAAGTGGGGAAGCTTCATGAAAACGGTGCTGCAGCCATGCCCCGAGCTAAAACCTTGACGCCTTCCAGAATGTTATCTTGTGGAAGAAGGCCTTTGACAATCCCAAAGGAGCCACACTTCCACAGCACTCATCGGCCGAAAAGTTGCACAAGAAACTTGGTGGAACAGGTGCCCTTGTAAAGGATTCAATTAATTCTTGAGTTGTGTGTGTATGTACTTCAAATGATTCATTTGAGTAAAACCTTAAGTTTTGAGTTGTGTATGCACAAAAGTTGCAGAAGAAACTTAGCATAACAAGCAGCCTTGTAATATTCAAAGTTAAATTCAATTAATTCTTGAGTCAAACCTTAAATATTTTTCCACCTTCTCTAACATTCCATCTCTATCTCACTGAAAATGTGAGATCAAGGCTGCATCGGATATATTCTATATCTGTAATATACTTTTAATTCCAATCTGGTTTCATCATCTTAGAATTCTAGAAGTTGCTCAGGAGTCACGAGTCCTGGCTTGAGATGATGCCCCCTGATAAAATAGCCAGTTCAAAATAAAATTAAACAAGAAAGAAAATCAAATAATCTTTAGCTTTCAAGTAGCCCTGAAAAATAAATGATTTTTGTTAGTTACAATTGTTTTTTGTCCACCCTGATAAATCTTTGTTCATCTATTAAGAAAACACAACTTAGAACTCTGTAACACCTGGAACTGAATCATTAACCCTCATACAACATTATTCACTTCCTCAGGAATTTCCATACACTTCAATTGATGTTTATCATGCAATGCCAATATATCAGGCTTCAATGGAACATGAAGCAATAATCATAGTGGTTGCAATATGGGGGTGGGGGTTTAGTCAAGCATCTAAATGTGACACTCAACTCAACTAGTATTTAATTTAGTCATAAAAACTAGCACAAACTTGTCTCCCAGGTCAACTACCTTGGAGGCTACGGTTTCTGGTGCTTTCTTTAATATTTAAAAAACAGCAGAAACATGGTAGGCAAGCTAATATTAAAAGGTGCATAATAGAAGTCCCAGAGTAGACCTCTTCATCCATTGTCTAAACATGGGTCGCCAAAAAAAGAAGGAGAAGGTTGTCAAACCTCAAGAAAAGGCTAAAAACTTTGTAGAGCCATGGCCAAATCTCCCTCAACAGCTCCTCAACTTTATTGGGAGGCAGCTTCCCCATGAAACCGATCATCTAATGCAAAACATCAGCTTCCGTGGTGTTACTAAATCATGGAGAGCAGCACCTAAGCAATGTAGAGCCAACGCACGATTACCCTGGCTTGAAATTTCCGACAAAGATTACTACCAGTCCAAGACTCAAGAGCATACCCTCAACATCCCATTTCGACCAGGTGAATATTGGTGGTCCGGTAGAAGGCCATGGGGGGATACTCATTGGACGCATTTTCATGGATGTTCACACGGGTTGATTGTCGCTGGAGGGAAGGATCCTGCAGAGTACTGTCTCTTGATTCCTACGGCAAGTAACTGCGGTTATTGGAATATCCCTCCTTGGGATCCTACAATTCCATTCAAGTTTGCAACACTGTCTTCAAATCCTTCCAACAATTGCAAGAGCTGGTCTGCCTTGGTGTTAACAGGATGTTCCAATCCACTTTTTGTGGGTTTTCATCCAGGATATCCACATAAATGGATGAAACAAACAAGCAGTCTCGTCGATCCAAATTGTTCAAAAAGACAACTAATGATACTTACTAACGCCATCGGCTTGGAAGGGAAGTTTTATGCAATAAGTCTGCAGGGTACTTTAGCGGTTATTGAAGAAATTGAATCTAAGTTTCAATTCACTAAATTAAGTAGAAGCCGGGCTGTTCCATCAGTTTTCTCAAAACACTTTACAGAATATCTTCTTGAATCCAATGGAGAGATCTTGTTGATTTTCTTGATATCAGAACAATCAACTAGGAAGGCGGACAAAGTGGAAGTGTTCAAGCTCCAAATGGATGATCTATCATGGTTAAAATTGCACAATCTTGGAAATAGAACATTGTTTGCAGGGACTAATTGCTGTATGTCAGTTAATGCAAGTCAACTTGGCTGCAGAAGCAACTGTGTCTATTTCAATGAGCATGCCACTAATACTTGGCGGTTTTATGAAATGGAAAGTGCTACTATTTTGCCTTGTTTTGATGGTTATGGTTTTCAAACAAAAAGTCCAGTATGGGAAGAGCCAATAGTGGAAAACAAATTTCTTGTAAAATGAAAAAGAAAAGTGTCAAATTCAGTTTTAACTTGTCTATGTTGTATTACCAATAATTGCTTGTAACATGAAAAATGTGTCAAATATGAATACCAGCATTCGATGATCCAACTCTAGCCTGATCAACTTGAAGCTCTTCATCTGCCATTATAGCTTACTGAAAGCTCACAGATTGTACTGTTATTACCAATAATACATAACCCCGTTCTTAGATATTTGCCATTGTTTACATACGCAAGTTTCAATTGCCAGTTAAGGCCCCCGAGCCTTGTACATGCATTGCTGAGTTAGGATTTTCACTAAGGGGTTCAGAATATGAAAACTTAACACAGCAAGACGCCAAGGGATTCAACATCTATGATATATATATACATAAACAAAGTAAAATTTTTACTTATATATAAAGTGTACTTATATATAAAGTGTAATTTTCCCCGGAAGGGATTGGGATTAGCCCCTTGCACCCATCTATCTGGCTCTGCCCTTGTGTACCGGCAGGATCATCACTGGAATGTATGGATAAGCTTTCTTTACTATCCTTATTTGGCAGACTGGGTGAACATACTCGGGAAGGAAATGAACTTTTCATGGAAATGAAAGAATCACCTTGACGGGAGGATAGGTAGGAGGAAGATTTGGAATGAGTGCCGGAAGGAATTCTAGGAGGGCCTTACGAAAATTTAGAAATCCTACTTTTGATACATTAGAAGATCCTGAATGGGCGGCCTATCTAAATAGATACTACATTTACATATGGATTCCTACATCATTACATTCCTATTTTCACTGAAAGTGAGGACAAGATTGCATCAGATATATTCTATATATGTAATATACTTTTAATTCCAAGCTAGTGAATCACATCATGAGATGATACTCCCTAGATAATCTCTTGTGGTGCCAATCCTTAGCTTCACCTTTAACTATTCAAAATGCACACATTTTCAAGTAGCCTTGGAGAAAATAAATGATTTTTTTAGTTACAATTTTATTTTGTCCCACCATGATAAATCTTTGTTCATTAACCCTCATACAACATTATTCACTTCCTGAGGAATATACACTTCAATTGATGTTTATAATGCAATGCCAATATATGAGGCTTCAATGGAACATGAAGCAATAATCATAGTGGTTGCATATGGGGGTGGGGGCAAACATCTAAATGGTCAACTCAACTCAACTAGTATTAATTTAGTCAGAAAACTAGCACAAACTTGTATCCCAAGAAGTCAACTACCTTGGAGGCTACGGTTTCTGGTGCTTTTTTTTAATATAGAAAAAAACAGTAGGAACATGGAGGCAAGCTAATATTAAAAGGTGCATATTAGAAATCCCAGAGTAGACCTCTTCATCCATTCTCTAAACATGGGTCATCAAAAAAAGAAGGAGAAGGTTGTCAAACCTCAAGAAAAGGCTAAAAGCTTTGTAGAGCCATGGCCAAATCTCCCTCAACAGCTCCTCAGCTTTATGGGAAGGCAACATCCTGATGAAACCGATTGTTTAGTGCAAAACATCAGCTTCCGTGGTGTTACTAAGTCATGGAGAGCAGCACCTAAGCAATGCAGTGCCAAAAACGCACGATTACCCTGGCTTGAAATTTCCGACAAAGATAATTACTACCAGTCCAAGACTGATCAAGAGCATACTCTCAAGATCCGGCCACTTATACGAGATGAATATTGGTGGTACTGGTACCGTAGAAGGCCATGTAATTTTCCTTGGACACATTTTCATGGATGTTCACACGGGTTGATTATCGCTGGAGGGAAGGATCCTGCAGTGTACTGTCTCTTGAATCCTACTTCAAGATTCACTACTTGGAGTATTCCCCCTTGGGATCCCACAATTCCATTCAAGTTTGCAACTCTGTCTTCAAATCCTTATAAGAATTACAAGGTCTGTTATTTGATGGTGTTAACAGGATGTTCCAATCCATCTTTTGTGGTTTCTCATCTAAGATGCCAAAATAAATGGATGAAAGAAGAAAACACCTTCCTTGACCCTAACTGCTCTGAAAAGAAAACAATGCAATTTACTAATGCCATTGGCTTTGAAGGTAAGTTTTATGCATTAAGTTTGCAAGGTACTTTAGCGGTTATTGAAGGGATCGAATCCAAGTTTCAAATCACTAAATTAAGCAGAAGCCGGGCTGTTCCATCAGTTTTCTCAAAGGACTTCACAGAATATCTTCTTGAATCCAATGGACAGATATTGTTGATTTTCTTGATATCAGAACCATCGACTAGGAAGGTGGACAAAGTGGAAGTGTTCAAGCTCCAAATGGATGATCTATCATGGTTAAAATTGCACAATCTTGGAAATAGAACATTGTTTGCAGGGACTAATTGTTGTATGTCAGTTAATGCAAGTCAACTTGGCTGCAGAAGCAACTGTGTCTATTTCAATGAGCATGACACTAATACTTGGCAGTTTTATGAAATGGGAAGCGATACTATTTCACCCTGTTTTGATGATTATGGTTCTCAAACAAAAAGTCCAGTATGGGAAGAGCCAATAGTGGAGAACAAATTTCTTGTAAAATGAAGAAGGAAAGTGTCAAATCTAGTTTTAACTTGCCTATGTTGTATTACAATAGTTGCTTATAACATGAAAAATGTGTCAAATGTAAATACCAGTATTCAAGGATCCAATTCCAGCCTGATCGATCAACTTGAAGCTCTTCATCTGCCGTTGCACTTTGTCTTTCTCCCACATATTTTTACTCCCATTTATAGCTTACTGAAAGCTCACAAATGGTACTGTTATTACCAATAATACATAACCCCGTTCTTAGATATTTGCCATTGTTTACATACCCAAGTTTTTACCGCCATTTAAGTCCCCCGGAGCCTTGTACCGGCAAAGGCTGAGTAAGAATTTTCACTAAGGAGTTCAAAATATGAAAACTTAAACACATGAAGAAGCCAAGGATTCAACATTTACAATATATATACATAAACAAAAAAAATTGATATAAAGTGTAATTTTCCGCGAAAGGGATTGGGATTAACTCCTTGCACCCACCTGGCTCAGCCCATGTGTAGGAGCAATGATGTGGAATAATGTTAAACAAATTGTCATCTTATCAATTATGAAAGTGAAAAATTGTGAATAATGTTTCATGTTTGTAGTCACTATTCACGTGTTATAACGGCAGAATTTTATCTCAGTACTTGGGGTTGTCGATGCCATTACCAAGCAGCTGAAACTTATGACGGTTACTCTGTAGTAGTGTTCTTTTCTAAGAATGACTAATACTCTAAATGTACCAAACATATAAAATAAAAGTATTTTGTCATCAAAAAGAAGATTCAAAAACAAAGAGTATCAACTAAAATGATCTCATGATTATAGATCTATTAATGAAAATTTGCAATCAAGGATATTTAAAGAATAAGTACATATAATGAGTCTTGATTGTACTTATGATTGATGTGTTTATTATGTTTTGATACTCTAACCTCAATTATATGTTATTGATATACCTTAATGGCTTTCTATTTCTCAGAAGGGTGTGCACATTATTATGTTGATATTATAGGATAAGTCTCAACGAGATATTATTGTGACAATAATGCAAATGTTTTATAGATTATAAATCTAGTATGATAAGTTGTTAATGTTGTAATATATGAAAGGAAATATATAGAGCAAAATTATGTATAACCGTCATAACTCGTATTAGTGTTTTGTCATATTATTGTATGTATGATGAACATTATAGAAGAAATGTGTTTTTTGCGCAACTAATGAATATGGCATTAAATATTAGTGTTATTTGGTCATTGGGCCAAGTGGGAAAATGTTAGACTTCTTATTATTTTCTGTGTGACCCAATTAATGTAAAGTCCATAACTAGTATTTAATGAATCGCTTATCAGATTAGTTACTTGATTGACGTACTGGATCAAGTCTCATCCTCTATAAATTGGTCTTCCCTTCATTCATTAGGGTTATCACATTCACTGTGCAATTTCACCCCTGACGGCAATAATAACGTAAGCTTAGGACAAGAAAATAAAAATCAATTTTCAGTTAACGTTTTCGCTCCTCTATGTATGACGATGTCTTCCGCTTTAGGTATGATCTCTGTAACGTCTTTTAGCAAGATTACCATGTTCAAGACCCAGATATCTATTAAGTTTATGTGATAGCATCAACATTTGTGCTTAAAGCTTATGTTTACATCAACATATACGATATATACATAATTTTTTCTAACCTCATATAAAGTTAGGTTCAAATTAACCCCTTGCACCCACCTGACTTCACCCCTGTGTACCAGTAGGATCATCATTGGAATATACGGATAAGCTTTCTTTGCTATTCATATTTGGCGAGTAGGTAAACATACTCGAGAAGGAAATGATCTTTACATGGAAATGAAAAATTACTTTGATGGAAAAATTGGCAGGACGAAGATCTAGAACAAGTGCCGAAAGAAATTTCAGGAGAGCCCTACAAAAATTTAGAAATATGACTTTTGATAGATTAAAATATCGTCAATGAGCTTAACTAAATAGATACTACATTTATATAATAATACACATAATTTTATGTCCCGTTAAATTTACAGATTGTGTTTTTCTCGTTAGTCTTGAATATTTAGACCATAAAATGAAAAACGAAAAAAAGTAAGATGGAGAAAGTTATGAATTCCATTATCTCCGCCTTTTACTTATCGTCTTCTCTACACTTTGCTCATTTTAATACTGTTTGCCTTAGATATCCTTCGATTGGTGCATAACGTATGCTTTCTTTATTAGTAGTATATTTTTAAAATAATATTATTATTTTAATATGGTGACTTAAAGAGCATTTTAATATATTATATGTATTTTTAATTTACAATCAAGAGAATTAAAAATCTCTTTGACATTTTAAACTCTAGTCAAATTAGTAGGACACATAAATTAAAACGAGAAGAGTATATGCAAATACAATTGTTTTAAGAGCCTAAAAGAGAAGATTTTAAAGAAAATATGATTATGATTTATGCATATTAAATTGTAATTTGCATAATCTGCATAATCAGCAACTAAAAGCAATACTTAATTTGTCAGTAACACTCTGTTTGGATGGTTGTTTTCTATGGTTTCATAATGTATGGTATGGTACTGTATAGTATTGTAAGTATAATGTTTGGATAGACTGTATTGTTCACTGTGATTTAATAATATTTTTAGTGTTTTGTTTGACTGTATGGTACGATATTGTAACTGGTAAGTTTATTAAAATGCCCTAAATTATTATAAATGTTAAATTTATTAGCTATTGCTAATAAAATAATTAAGACAATTTTTTTATACTAATTTTTTATAAATTATGCCTTGTAATATATTAAGTTGTTAAATTCATGTTAATTTTAATAAAATTAATTAAAAAATTAGACTAAAATAAATGTACTGGAATTTATTTTTTTATAGTAATAAATTTTATTAGAAGAAAGAGTAAAAATATAATCGCATAAAAGAAGTATACCAACAAGTAAATTTTTTTTACAAAATAACATAATTTTTAATAATTGATACCAAACATCCTATAAGGTAAAGGGTAAAATAGGATTATGTAGTATTAAGTAAGGGCATAATTGAAAAATAAAATTAGAAAATTATGGGATACCACCAAATTGGTGGTTACATAATGGGGTTTTTCATGATTTCCTAACCATGAAATCAAATCCTACCTTACCATATATTTAAAATAACAATCAAAACAAACATGGTACTGTTAGTAACTATACCATATCATACCAGGGGAAACAACCATCCAAACAGACACTAAGGGTCTCTATTTTCTTCCTATAAAATGATCTACTCATTTGTCTATGTTTCTTGTTTCCAGTGAAGATATCGAATCGGAATTGTCTGTCGTTGTTACCGGAGGATTGTACTGAGAAGATCTTTGCCTTTACAAGCCCTCTGGATGTTTGCCGCCTTTCGCTCGTCACTAAATCACTTCTATCCGCCGCTGTATCCGATTCCGTTTGGGAAAAATTTCTGCCTTCCGATTATCAGTTCATCATTGCCGAATCACTGACTCCCGTCCCCGATTTTCCTACAAACAAGGATCTCAAGTTTTGCCTACTGACTTGTACAACTTTTGGAGTAGTTTTTAAATATGTTACACGTTCCGTTTCAGTTTATGTGTCACCATTTAACCAGACATGGAGTTTAAAAAAATAAGGGAACACTTTGTTATTTTTACTAAATTGTCTTTATTAAAGCCACTTTAATGCTTGTTTTCCGACTGCTCTTTTCACCTTTATTAAGTGAGACTGTGGGACCCAATAAGGATAAAATGGGGATAGTGTCATTGCAAACTTCCTATTTTCATTTTTACTTGTCACAATTGGAGTTGATACGCCCATTAAGAAAATAATGATTGACATGTTATTTTACCACATTAGGGATTATTAATTGATGTTTAGTATTAAGTCTTGGAAGATGGTTTGGAGAACAACTAATTAATGCTAAGGATAAAACATGGAAAAAGATAATTTTCTTTTCTTGATTTATTAAAAGTAACAAGTAAAAGTGAAAATTTATTTTTAGAATAGTGGACAAGTAAAAGTGAACGAAGGAACGGAAGTATTATTTTAACCCTACTACTGGGAATTCCTTTACGTAAATTGGTACAGAGGAAATATCCTTTTCGTGGAACAAATATATGCATTTAGATATGACAATTGTGTTTATCCATATTGTCAAATCAGGTTTCCAGAGTTGGCTAAGCTCAAACATGTTTGGTGGCTTAAACTTTGGGGCACAATAAGAGCTGGTGTTCTGTCACCACGGACATCCTACGCAGCTTACCTTGTTTACATGTTCGAAGATGAATTTGGGTTTCATCTTCGACCCTCAGAGGTTTCAGTTGGAGTTTTTGGTGTTGAATTGGAAAAACGATTTGCATTTCTGGTGCCTGAGGAGGGTACACCTCAACAGCATGATCATGTTGAGGAGTCAATTTGTACTCTGCCCTGTGATACAGAGGACGATCCGGGGCTAAGTGATGATGATGATTATGAGGAGTCAGTGTATAATCAACCCTCTGATACAGAGGAAGATCAGAGGCTACTGTATTGGTTGTGCCGTATGCGCAGGGATGCTTCTAGTCTCACGCAATCTATTGTTCAACGTCCTAAACTTAGAGATGATGGCTGGTTTGAGGTAGAATTGGGTGAGTTTTATACTGAAAATGAAGATGATTGCATAGAAATGAGTTTGGAAGAGATGGAGGACTGTGCATCTCACCCATCTCTAAAGAAAGGCCTTATTGTTGAAGGAATTGAGATAAGGCCAAGAATGGGTTAATTATCACATTTTTTAGAAGATTATTTTTTCCATACAGTGACATCTACTCCAATAGAACATGTTTCTCTTTCCATTTCATAAAACTGTCGATTATTAGTGAGTTAGATGACATGTTTGTTCTCCACTTTGAACATTTGTAAGCATAATTTGTTGCAGAAGATATTGTTTTTCAAGAATCATCCTTGTTCTACTTTTTTAAGTTCACAGTTGATACTAGAAATACCATGTTGTGTATAGCATAACGTGGCAAAAGTTTAATCAAATGAAGGGCATTGAGTCATAGTTGCTTGGTTATGTTGTATTGAGAGAACAATTTACATAAGAATCTGAACAACTATACATGGCAAATCGAAGTATTACAGAAGGGACTTCAACAAAAGTAAAACAGGTTGCTCCTGGTAATCAATTCTCCATCAAAGATTCAATACCAAAAAGGCTGCATTGAGGAGCTGGTGATATTGCTTTTGCTTGCACATCGAATAGCCACCAGTTTCCACCTGTTTGCTGAGTAAAATATATGCAGTTGCTCCTGCATCCGAGCTTGTTGGCATTAATCTAGATACAACATTCCTCTTCGACGAACAATGTTTTATGCCCATGACTTTCCATCTTAACCCACAACAGTTTTGGAATATCGAGCCTGTAAATTTCAACATCATCCACTTTCTTAATGGATCTTTTAGAGATTAAGAAAATCAGTAAGATTTCCCCTTTTGATTCAACTAAAAATTCCTTGAATTGCCTTGAAATGATAGAAGGAACAGCCTGCTTGAGCTGATCCCACTGACACTAAGGCTAGAATAAATTTCTTCAATAACTGCAAGGGTTCCCTGCAAACTCAATGCATAGAATTTCCCATTAAAGCCAATAGCGTTTCTGAACTGAAAATGTTCACCTGAGCCAAAAGGATCAGTGACCTTACAATCTTGTTTTGTCCACACATTCGTTTCCAACCCCCGTTTTACAGAACACAAAAGCTGGGGAAGAAGCTCCTGTTAGCACCATAATTATATGAGCCTTGAATGTAGATAAAGTTGCACACTTGAATGGAATGCGGGTATCCCAAGTTGGAAGTTTACAGTAAGTCTCTTTGTAGGATTTTCACAAAAAGATATCAGCTGGATAGCGTCCAACCGCTATTAGTGTACCATGGGAATGACCCTTGAAATATATCCAAGGGCGCTTCCATGTTCGCCATTTTCTATCATAAGGCCAGTAACATCCCCCATGAGACCAGATATGGAAGCAGTGAGGATGATTCTTGTTTTGTTGAATTTCAGTGAGTTGTGGCCATAGGGACTTCCCTGTTGGAATACAATTTTTCGACTTTGCTGATCTCCATGACTTGGTGAAACCACCAAAACTGATGTTTTCCATTGGACTGGGTTCACTTGAGATTAAACTGGTGAGTTCTTTGGGAAGATTTGGCCATGGCCTTGGGCTAGTGTATTGGTTTCTTTCTTTGGTGAAATTTGATTCTTTTCCTTCTTGACTTTTTTAATCATGTTGATTTTTCTTTCTTTTGCAAAATGGGAGGTTGAGAAGGAAATGGTATGGGCATATTGCTTGAGGCAGGCTTAAAAGTGATCAAGATCAGATGTGGCTACCAAGTAAACATAGCCTCCAAGGTAGTTGATCTCTAGGAGCACAAGGTTAGTGGTAGTTTCTTTCAATTAAATAGTTGAGTAGACAACTATTTAGATACCTTATTAATTAACCACCCATATGGAAGTCACTGTGAAAGAAGAAAAGAATAGCATTTAATCTTTTTTTCGTAGTATATTTAGGACCACCTTTGCAAATGAAACTGCAAGTTTAGCACCCTTTGAAGGTGAAATGTGACTTCATTTAGATGAAAACATAAAGTATAAAATATGAACCTATAAAAAAGAATTCCTTAATATTACAGTTGATCTCTTCCACTTGCTGCATATTTCTATATATCCAACTGACCAATAAGTTTTGAAGACGTCAACTATCTTGATTCTTGGAGCTCAAGACTAATAAAATAAACAACTGGGATAAGGAGGTTTAGATTAAAGCATTTTTGGATCGTCAGACAAGCTCAGAATTAGACCTTGTTCTTCTTGATCATTACTATACATGGCTCCAAATGAACCATTCTAATTGAAGATAGAAACAAATAATGCCTAGAAATTTTATATTTAATCATCATGGCTAAGAATTCATACCAATTGTTTTCAATCAAGCTCTTCATCAGCAATGTACCCTGACTTGGTCTCCTCTGCAAGACTTCTGTACTTGTTCCTCAACTTGGTCCTTCCCTTGCTCAGCAGAGAACTAGGGGACATCTGAATCCTCTTTGCGCAATTTTCTCTTCTTACTTCAGGTAAAAAAACTCGAAAAGTCACCTCTTCAAATTCAGGTTTGTACAGTTCTACAACATCACTACATTTCGTTGCTGGTGCAAAGTGAAAAACGTTGTGGAGGTGTTCGTTTCCCATCATGTGATTTGTGAAACCAGAGCCTAAAAATCTTCTTATGTAACTTATCTGTTTCAACTGTGACCAGGTGCTAAAAGTGAGTCTTGTTCCGCCCAAAGTGAAAGTGGTTGTCTTATCGTAATCATCCTCGAGAATTTTTGAAGCATCTTGTTTGGTGCCATTGCATACTCTCTTAACATGCTCCGTTATGCCGTCTTTCATGTCCTTCGTGCTTGCGTATTCTCCTGCTTGATTTGAAAATTTCTCAAAACTGCCATTTTCAAAAATTAAAGCAAGTGCTTCAATGCTGGCAGCATTAACATGTTCATTATCTTCTTCTAGTTGTTTCAGAAGATATGGGATCAACCCTTTCCACTTTTTGGGGCTAATGCTCCATTGATCGATGTCTGAAAGGAGGAGAGACCAACCTGATATTGCTGCAACAGCCACAGAGGATAGATGTTTGCTTTCTTGATTCATAAATTTCCATATAATTTCCATTGATCTTTCGGTATCTACAAAGTCTCTGGCACCAACAAGAGTGACAATAGACAAACACTCCATCACCTTAACCACGTAAGGTAATTTGGACTTGCTCAGGAGTTGAGGAAGAAACACAAGCGATTCTTCATAAACCTCATGTGCATGATCACCCGCACCAAGAGTCAAAACGACTAATCCGATTAGTCGTAATGCTAAATCAATCTCCGTTGCAGAACCCTTTTTCAAGCAATTTTGGCATCGGTGTACCAAAGTCACAAAATTATTCTCAGCAAATTCGTAACGGACATTGTTCTCAAATTCCTTAACCAATGTCCTTAGGGCATTTTCTCTGGCGGAACTCTTCTTCTTGAATAATTCTTCTAAATATCTATGGAGCATTTCTTTGATATATCTGTTAAATCGTTATTGTCCGTGCTAAACAATGGGCTAAATTATTGACTATAATGGTTATCATACTTAATCAACCCATTATGCAACAATCATTTAAGTAGCCGATACTGTCAATGGATAATCCAAAAAAGACGAGGTTTGCGATCAACGTCTTCACTTCCATTGGTCTTGGGAGATCATTATGGTTTTGGTTCTTGTGGTTTGAATGGAAAAAAGAGAGTCAAAGAAGGGAGTTTACCGTTCACACAAGCTTGGAAAGACTTTTGGGCGAACTCGTCTTGAGCCGGGGTCTATCGAAAACAGCCTCTCTACCTCATCTCTGAGATAATGGTACGGTCTGGTACAGTCTACACTCCTCAGACCGCACTTTGGGTATGTTGTTGTTGTTGTCGTTTGACAAAGAAAGACAAACACTCATCAATATATTATTCCCAACGCCTGGAGACGATGAAAGACGTTTGATTCATATCCCAAAATGATTAGAATTTTGAAATGGGAGACTGGAGAGTATATGTGATTAGGGTTCATTTTGTGCATATTGTCTGTTTGAGTGGTGAGGGAGAAGAGAGAACAAAAAATTGGGCCGGGTTTGGGAATTCTTTGGATTGGGCTGCAAATATTGACAAGTAATGAAATAAAGGGCTGATATATATATGTAGAGAAAATTATCCTAGATAATAGTTTAACACTCTTTATTACACTATATACATAACTTTTTTTAAAATTATTAAAATATCAATTTAATTACAAGTCATACCAAAATCTGAAAATTAGTTATTATTTTTTTATTATATTTAATTATGATTTTAATGCTACTTAATTAAGGAACACATTCAAAATGAGATCCACTAAATAACTCATTGTAATTAAGAAAGATAATTACAAAACAAAATATTTCTTCTCTTTCTTAGTCTTATTTCTATATTTATCCGAATTTTATTTTCTAATTGATTTAATAGGCTTAAATTTAGGGATTTTCAATTATCATTATTCAACTAAATTAATCTTTTTTCTCTGCAATTCATAAATATTTTTCTTCTCACTTCTAAAATTCATTATAGGTTATAATAAATTATATCAAAATGAATCATTTCAAGTATATAATGTGATTTTTGTGTGGTATTATCTAAGTCATTCTATGCTAATATCCATTGATTAATTTAATGACTATAATATACATACATTGAAAATAGTTTGTATACCAATTACATACATAAAATGTAATTCATTTTCATAATGTCTTGATATATATATTTTGGTATAAAATTGATATGTACATGAAGCATTATACCACCAGATTGTATATTCATTGCATACACAAAATGATTTTTCATATTCTCAACTTTCAATGTATGAAATCGATATACAATTTGATATTTATGGCGTGATAATTTGATAATTTTCAAATTTAATTAAGTATAAAAGTTGATATCAATTAAAGTGATAATAGAAAGGAGTAAAATAAGGAAATTAAGATATAGGAGATATAGGAGAGAGAAGATATGCTGATTTTAAGATATAGGAGATATTTTTGAATTGATTGTTATCCCTCAACCATTTTTTTTTAGGGATTTTGTTGCTCCTGATTATGTTTTTTTCCCTTTTTTAATTTTTTTTTATTAAGTTGGTAGATTTTGTTAGAAAACTTATGGTAGGTATTAAAAACTAGAATCTATTGATATAAATTGTAATATTATATCTAATATCGTATATATGAGTTTTTTTCCCATATATGTATGTCTGCTAATGCTATGTGACAAATTAAATTTAAAATGCGGTCAAATATTTCAGTTATAGCCACTTTAGATTATGAACGTAACTAATTTGAGATCAATTAAAACAAATTAATTATTAATCAATAAACTAAGCTCTTGATGTTAAGAAAGTAAATTATTCACATGTAAAATAGATATTGTAAAACTAAGAGAAAAGACATCAAATATATTCTAAACTTGTCTTGAAAAGTTAATTTCACACTCAAATTAATTTGGTGACCTATTACACACCTATACATATTAAAAGTGAATTTAATACCACCCTGAGACGTATAACACCACTCTTATAAAATGTGGTATTTTACACTCGCCGTCATGTCAGAAATTATAAATTTTAATTTTTTTTTCTTTTTTTCTTTATTCATTAATTTTTCTTTTGTTAATTATATTTACACTCATTAATCCCTAATTAACTATTAAAATCCTCCAATAATTATATCTTCTTCATCACTAAATCCCATCCACTCCATCTCTCATCTTACCAAAAAAATCATATCTGGCCACCATCATCACCAATTCTTTGCTCTTCACCACCAACATATCTCCTTCAATTCTTCTTCGTCACCCATCACCATTATCATTATCGACTTCTTCTTCTTCAACACCTTTAATTCCTCCTTCTTCACCACCCACCACTATATTATTTTAAAAAATAATAATTAAAAAGAACAAAACTGAAATAGAGAAATTATAATCTGTTCATATAAGAGGTGAGTGTAAAATCAATCATAGTCCCCTTATTTTAGAATTTTAGATATTTTCTTACTTTATGTCATTATTCATTTTTTCATTTTTTATTTGAAAATTTTTAAGCAATAACATGACTTTATTTTCATTTGATGATTGAAAGGTGATTTTTTTAAATTGTGAAATATCATTGCATATTTAAACATTTGGGATAAAAATGACAGATTTAAAATCTAATTTTTAAATTAATTGAAAATATGTGGTGGTCAAGATGATATTCCCATAGAAATGGAAGTAAAGAAGAAGAAGAGGGGGGGAGGGGGGTATCTTAAGAAAATTAGTATTTTGCAAAGAAAAAAAGGAAAAAAGAAAAAATGACAGAAAAACGCGTCTATTTTTTATTTATTTTTATTTTTTGTGTCACACCAGCACGTAGGGTGGTATTAAATTCACTTTTAATATGTATAGGTGTGTAATAAGTCGTCAGATTAGTTTGAGTATGAAAATGACTTTTCGGGACAAGTTCAGAATGTATTTGATGTCTTTTCTCTAAAACTAATAACAATTAAGACGTAAACGACTCCGAATTAACAAAATACGATATGTAAATAACAAAAATTTGTTTTTGGTATGAATTTATTTTCCGACGATCAATAGACATAATTAATATTCCTAAATTATGTAAAATGTGTGTATATATATATATTATTTTAAATGGCAAAATAACCTTCAAAAATAATTTAGAAAATATTTTGACTCTTGTAAACGAATATTTTGCTCTTTTGAAATTTTGGAAGCTTACTCATTACTCCCTCAGTTTCAATTTGTTTGACATACTTTTCTTTTTAGTTTGTTTTAAAAAAATGACCTTTTTAGCAACTCTTTCATTTCAACTTTTCACATGACACATTTAAAACTACAAGATTAAAGTATATTTTGGTACATTTCGCATATCTTTAATTTATGATTACAAGATTCAAAAATATTATTTATTTTATTAGACTCCGTGCCAAGTCAAAACACGTGAATCAATTTAAAACGCAGAGAGTAATTAAAAGGTGAAAGTCCAAAATTGGGTTCACTTGAGATTAAGCTGCTGAGTTCTCTGGGAAGATTTGGCCATGGCCTTGGGCTAGTATTGGTTTCTTTCTTTGGTGAAAGAAACTTGTTTTCCTTCTTGACTTTTTGATTTTTTTTGGCAAAACGGGAGCTTGAGAAGGAAACGGTCAAGATCAGTGGCTACCAAGTAAACGTAGCCTCCATGGTAATTGATCTCTTCAACTTATTGCATATTTTTATATATCCAACTGACCAATACTTTTTGAAGACGTCAACTGTCTTATTTCTTTGAGCCCAACTGGGACAGAGAGGATTAGATTATAAAAGCATATTTTGGATCGTCAGACAAGCTCAGAATTAGACCTTGTTCTTTTCGATCATTATCTATGCATGGCTCCAAATGATAAAGAGGAAACAGAAAACTTCATCTAAGGAAGAGTCTGCCTATGTGAAACCATGGCAAAATCTTCCTGAACAGCTACTCAACTTTCTCAAAACGCCACGGAGATATTCAAAATTAGTTGAATCCATAGGTCCTGCTGGTGTTACTAAATCATGGAGATGTGCTTCCAAGAAATGTGGTTCATTTGCAAAATCATCATGGCTTGAGCTTTCAAATGAACCTCAATACTATTGCAAAACTCAGCAGCATACTTTCAACCTCTCATTCGAAGAATCTGGTTGCTATTGGTGGCATGGTAAAAGAAGGTCACGTTATGATCCTTGGAAGCATTTTCACTACTACTCACCTTGGTCAATTCTGGACGGAGAAAAGATACCTATTGATTACTGCTTTCTGAATAGTTCCAAAGGAGGCTATGGTGATTGGGCTATTCCCCCTTCTGATCGAAAAAAATCAGTTTTATTTCCCTATTCTAGTGATGGTGGGGACTGTTGTTGTTTCCCAAGTTTTGTGGTTTATAAGTTAGGACAAAACCAAAAATGGATGAACCAAGAACGGAATCAAAATGGCCTTATTGATCCGAATGATCCTAAGGGGCAACTGATACAATTCAGTAATGCCATTTTCTTTGACAGGAAGTTTTATGCACTAAGTTTGCAGGGGACCCTTGCAGTAATAGAAGAGAGTCATGAATCTCAGTTTCAAGTCACACGATTAAGTAGAAAACGACCCATTCCTTCAGACTACTCGAAGCATTTCATAGAGTATTTTCTTGAGTCTAATGGGGAAATCTTGCTCATTTTCCTGATATCAGAAAGATCAAACAGGACGGTGGACAGAGTGGAAGTGTTCAAGCTTCAGATTGAAGATTTGTCATGGTTAAAGCTGGACAACATCGGAGATAGAACGTTATTTGCAGGGATTAATTGTTGTATCTCAGTGCCTGCAAGTCGAATTGGCTTGCAGAAACAACTGTGTCTATTTTACTCATCGTACCATTGATGGTTGGAGACTTTATGATATGAGAAGTGGTTGCATTTCCCCCTGTTATGACGATTCTGGTTCCGAGATTAAAAATCCAGTGTGGGAGGAGCCAATAACTGGAAAATCATCACGACGATGATACACGTATTTATGAGTCGTTATCTGATCTATGTTTTTTTATATCATTCTAACATATTAGTAACCTTGTTACTATGTGAAATAAATTGGACATAACGTATAACTTGTTGAAAACAACTCTTATATTGAGAAGATTCACCCATTAGTACAAAAGTCGCAAGTCTCTTTGATCTTGGGATCTGTTTCTAGACAGGAGTATATATATACCATAAGATTCAGAAAGTAATCTTGCAGACTTACTCGTCGTCCTAATCGTTATGATTGTTTTATTTGGTTCTTTTTTAAAAAAAAACCTTTATGATGATTTGAGTGGTGTTTGTATTATTGGCTATGGGTTGACCTACTGATATTCATGAACTGATTAGTCAGAGGAATTAGCTACAATTCTACACTGGTTCAAGTTGAAATCTCCCCTTGTTTATAGTATTAAATTATCTCATTAAAAGGAAACTTGTGTCCCCAGAAGCCAACTATACTGGTTCTTGGATGACCAATTATTATTCTTGAACATTTTCTTCTTGCTATATGTCTTTATCTTGTAGTCATTGCTAATATATCACTTTCATATCTCTTATTTTAAGTATAGATAATAATATAAAGGGCTGTAACTTACTGTTGTTTAAGTTATTCCAACTGAATATTTGCTGCTGCGTGGACTTTTCGATTTACAGGATACTGGTGAAACAGATGATAATAACTGTGGTGTATGGTGTTACGTGAAAAAACACAACATTTCTCAAAGTTTCAAGTTTAAGTTCTCAAAAGTATAATTACGTAAAAAAAGAAATTGACTAGAAGAAAAGTAACCATTCTAATTGAAGATAGAAACAAATAATGCCTAGAAATTGATATTTAATCATCATGGCTAAGAATTCATACCAATTGTTTTCAATCAAGCTCTTCATCAGCAATGTACCCTGACTTGGTCTCCTCTGCAAGACTTCTGTACTTGTTCCTCAACTTAGTCCTTCCCTTGCTCAGCAGAGAACTAGGGGACATATGAATCCTCTTTGCACAGTCTTCTCTTCTTACTTCAGGTAAGAAAACACGAAAAGCTATCTCTTCAAATTCAGGTTTGTACAGTTCTACAACATCACTACATTCCGTTGCTGGTGCAAAGTGAAAAACGTTGTGGAGGTGTTCGTTTTCCATCATGTGATTTGTGAAACCGTAACCTAAATACCTTCTTATGTAGTTTATCTGTTTCAACTGTGACCAGGTGCTAAAAGTGAGTTTTGTTCCACCTAAAGTGAGAGTGGTTTTCTTATCGTAATCATCCTCGAGAACTTTGGAAGCATCTTGTTTGGTGCCATTGCATATTCTCTTCACCTGCTCCATTATGCCATCTTTCATGTCCTTGGTGCTTGCGTATTCTCCTAATTGACTTGAAAATTTCTCAAGACTGCCATTTTCAAAAATTAAAGCAAGTGCTTCAATGCTGGCAGCATTAACATGTTCATCATCTTCTTCTAGTTGTTTTAGAAGATAAGGAATCAACCCTTTCCACTTTTGGGGGTTAACGCTCCATCGATGGGTGCCTGAAAGGAGGAGAGCCCAACCTGATATTGCTGCAGCAGCCACAGAGGATGTATGTTTGCTTTCTTGATTCGTGAATTTCCATATAATTTCCATTGATCTTTCGGTGTCTGCAAAGCCTGTGGCGCCAACAAGAGTGACAATAGACAAACACTCTATTACCTTGACCGCGTGAGATAATTTGTGCTTGCGTAGGAGTTGAGGAAGAATCACTAGCGATACTTCATAAACCTCATATGCATTATCACCCGCACCAAGAGTTAAAACAGCTAATCCGATTAGTTGTAATGCCAGATCAATTTCCATGGCAGAACCCCGTTTCAAGCAGTTTTGGCATCGGTGTAACAAAGTGATAAAATTATCCTCAGCAAATTCGTAGCGGACATTGGTCTCGAATTCCTCAACCAGTGTCCTTAGTGCGCTTTCTCTGACGGAACTCTTCTTCTCTAATAATTCTTCTAAATAAGGATAGAGCATTTTCTTTGGAATTTCTATTGGAACATCATCGTCCGTGCTAAACGGCTGGCTAAATCGTTGATTACATCGGTTCTCATACTTGATCATATTCATTCTTGCTTGTTTGGTTGCCATTATACGAGGCTTGCTCGGTCTTTGACGTGCCATTGTTTTCCGGTTTGGTTGCCGAAAAGACATCATATTGCAAAAAGTTGTGTTTTCGTTTCGTGCGTTTTAGTTAGTTCATGCAAGTCGAATATATAGAGTTGTATGTGTTGCCCTTTCCGATTTCGGATTGAAAGCTTTTTGCCTTTTCCCTATACAAAAAGGATTCATATTTGCAAACGTGTATTACTGCATAGGAATTGTATTTTCATTATTGGTCCACTCAGAATTCCATCCAAATTAGGAATAATTTGACTAATTTTACAAGGAAAACTGAATTAAATTAACTCAACTTTTTAAAATTAAAAATATTTAAAAATTATATAATAAATATTATTTTACATCTTTATTTGGGGGAAGAAAAAGGGGACTAAGTCTTTTTCTACTAATTCATAAAACAAAATAAAATAATTTGTATTCCTAATCCTTACCAATTTAGGAAATCAAAGTGCCAAAAGTTACTAGTAATTCATAAAACAAAATAAAAAATTAATTGTATTCCTAATCCTTGCCTATTTAGGAAATCAAAGTGCCAAAATTAAACTTCCACCTAAATATATTCCCGCCGTACTGTTCATCTCTCACAAATTCTTTCACAAATTAACAAATGGAGAGATATTCCATAAGAAAAGAGAGGCAAAGAGAAGATGATACAGTTGTTGAATACGAGAGGATGAGTTGGGATGCTCTTCGAAAGAGTATCAATGGATTGATGAACAAGGTGAACGCAATCAACATCAAAAACGTTATTCCTGAACTCTTCGGAGAGAATTTAATTCGAGGGAGAGGCTTGTTCTGCAGATCGATCATGAAATCACAAATGGCTTCTCCAATATTCACCGATGTATTTGCAGCGTTAGTTTCCGTTGTTAACTGCAAAATCCCAGTTATCGGTGATCTTCTGGTTAGAAGATTGATACTTCAACTGGAAAAACCTGTTAATTACTTACTGTTTTTCTCGATAAACCCACGGATGATAGCGTTGAGGTTGCTGTTAGTTTTGTTATGGAATGCGGTCAGGATCTGTGTCCCTTAGGGTTGTACGCTATTTTTGAGCGGTTTCGAGAGATACTTCATGAAGGAGATATTGATAAAAGGATTCAGTTCTTAATTGAAAACCTTTTTGCATTGAGAAAAGCAAAGTTTCAGGGATATCCAGCTGTTAGTTCTGAACTTGACCTAGTTGAGCAGGAAGATCAATTAACTCATGAAATCTCTCTTTCAGATAAGGTTGATTCTGAAACTGCTTTGGATGTTTTCAAGCCGGATTCCAATTTCGCAGAAAACGAAAAGAAGTATGATCAATTAAAGAAGACGAGATAGAGACAAACTTGATCTATCTACGGAGGACGATTTACCAGACGATTATGTCAAGTGTTGCTTTTGAAGAAGCGGGGCATAAGCTGTTGAAAATCAAACTAGAACATGGTCAGGAGATGGAATTATGCATAATGTTATTGGAGTGTTGCAGTCAGGAGAGGACTTATCTCCGTTACTACGGACATTTGGGACAGAGGTTTTGCATGATCAACAAAGTGTATCAGGAGAATTTTGATAAATGTTTTGTGCAGCAATACTCCATGATCCACCGTCTTGAAACTAATAAGCTGCGCAATGTGGCTAAGTTTTACGCTCATTTACTCGCCACTGATGCACTGCCTTGGCATGTTTGGCTTATATACGGCTGACAGAAAAGGACACTACCTCTTCTTCTCGAATATTTATCAAAATCCTATTTCAGGACTTGGCAGAGCACCTTGGCATCCGTTTGTTGAATGAACGTCGTCTTAATGACCCCATTATGCAACAGTCATTTGAGTCGATACTGCCAAAGGATAATCCAAAAAATACGAGGTTTGCCATCAATTTCTTCACTTCCATTGGTCTAGGTGCGATAACTGAAAATCTGCGAGAGTATTTAAAGAACATGCCAAGGCATATCATGAAAGAACAAAAGCCTGTCTCTATGTGGACTGAGTCAGAATCTGAAACTAGTGACGGTGAAAGAGACGATCATCGAAGGAAGAGGAGGAGAAGAACTTAGATCTTTAGATTACCAAGTCTTTTAAGTCTGATATTGTAGTTAAATGTTTTTTGTATATCATTTCGTTTCCGTTGTCTGATATCTGATTTGACGAAAAACTAGTCACTCTGGTGTTGTTATCAAAGAAAATGTACAATGTGCATGCTATATCATACTATAAGTTGGGTACAAAAATAGCTATTGCGATACAAGTGTGAATATGATCCTTAAACATGTGTTGGTTCCTGATAGAATCCTTGTCGCTATTTCTCTTGACATAGAGGTATTCTTTTACTAGCGAATTGTACTTATATATGAAGGAAGTTAGTGTGATGCTAACAATTCTGATAAGAACATGTCTATTCATATAAAATATAATTAACTGCTCAGTTTCTATAAGTAATTTTGATGTGAAATACATTACTTGCTAATGCCAGAAGAAAATTTATTAAACTAACTGTGAAAACTTTTGACAGCCTATTCGGCAATTTCTTTCTTCAAGATTGTCATATGTACACTAAGCATTCTTTCTGAGCTTGCAACAAAGTTCAACATTCTGCAAAATTCCTCTGCTCTCAACAAGAACTTTAGTTCAACATCACGACTTGCCATTAGTTAGCAAGTCCTTGTTCCTGCCATCCTCATTCGGTGAATTCACAACTACATTTGTCAGCTTACAAGGCTCGGCCTCTTCTAGCATATGAACTACCATCCTCATGGAAGGTCTTAATGCTGGCGTCCTTGCTGTGCAATGAACTGCAATTTTAAGAACCTCAACAGCATCTTCTTTGAACCCCTCAAAAATGCTTGAATCCACCAAATCGATCATGCTAGTTTTGTTTCTTATCTTGCTACAAACCCACTGGACTATGTCACTGTTCTCCCCGTACTCTGCATCCACTGGCTTCTTTCCAGTCACCAATTCCATCAGTACCACCCCGAAGCTATAGACGTCACTCTTCTCCGTCACCTTGGTTGTGTAAGCATACTCTGTTGTGCCAAAAAAAGAAAGAACAAAATTTTGAATTTGCCAAAATTATTTTCAAGTGACAATGAAATGGAAAAGGGCAGAGAAAAATATGTACCAGGAGCAATGTAGCCATGCGTCCCAGCTACAACCTGAGAAGAGTCTTTAGTACCATTGACATGCAAAACTTTGGCTAGTCCAAAGTCAGCAATTTTGGGCTTCATCTGTTCATCCAACAAGATGTTGCTAGACTTAACATCCCGGTGCATGACGGGACTGTCATATCCGTGATGCAGATACTCAAGCCCCCGAGCAGCACCTAATGCAATGTCATATCTCACCAACCAATCCATCTTGACTTTCTGAGACATGTGCAATCGGTCCCATAAGCTTCCATTAGTTAAGTATTCATAAACCAGCATATTTGAGTCCTCACTTGTGATGCTACAGTACAATTTGACAACATTGACATGCCTAATGGAACTTAACGTGGTCACCTCAGCATCATACTCCTTTGATCTCCCATTCTCCTTCACCAGTATGGCTGAGCTGCTCCGGTAACTTTTCTGGTCACTAGAATCGAATTTCACAATGTGTTTCACAGCCAACTGTTTTCCACAATTCAAAACTAATCTGTACACATTCCCTGAACCACCTTTACCAATCAAATTTTCTTGCTTCAATGCCTTCAAGACTTGATCTTCACTAAAGCTCAACACATGAAACTGTTTGATATCCCAAGAATCAAGTCTCTTTACGGGAATATCCTGATTATTGTGCTTAAACTTCACATACACGAAACATGTAAGTGACAGAACAAGAACAACCACCCCAGCTAACATGCACAAGATGACTGTTCTGTGGTCTCTAGATGTGTGAGAATCTGATGAACATGGCCTGAGACTACCAAAATTCTCACTACAAAGATCTGGATTTCCCAAAAAGCTATTACCAAATGCTTTTATTGATAAAGAATCCGGTATGCTACCACTCAACCTATTGTTTGACAAATCAAGAAGGCTTAATCTTAATGTGGAAAGAGTCGGTGGAATTTGACCCGAGAGCCTGTTATCAGATAGATTGAGAGAGTTCAAGTTGGGCAAAGAGCCAAGACTTGCGGGAATGGCACCAGAAAGTGAATTGCCAGCAACATTAACTTCATTTAGAGAAACACATGATCCGATAGAATTTGGAAGACTTCCAGAAAACAAATTATACTCTAAATGAAGAGTATTAAGCTTCTTAAGTTCACCTATTGCTACTGGAATATCACCTGAGAACTGATTCGCGCTCAGATTAATGGCTACTAATGAAGAAACTTCTGATATTGTCTGTGGTAATTGACCATTGAACCGGTTGTAGGCTAGGAACAACTGTGCTAAAGACTTTGCTTCACCAATATTTGATGTCACTGGGCCTTCAAATAGATTCAATGTGAGATCAATGATGCCCAAATCTGGCAAACTCCAAATTCCACTAGGGACTACTCCTGAAAGTGAATTGTTGCTAACCCGTAAACGCTGCAATGACAAACAGTTAGCATAATTCGAAGGTATCCCACCAGTGAACTTGTTCTGGAGCAGCAAAAGATCAGTCATTTTCCCTTTCTTGCACATATCAGGTGGTATTGGACCAGTGAACAAATTCTCAGAAACATCAATGTACTGAAATTCTGCCCACGATCCAATGTTTTGAGGAAGAGAACCAGATAACATGTTGGTGTACAGTGACAGTTCTGTAAGAAACTTGAAATCTCCAAATTCAACAGGAATCTCACCAGAGAAATGGTTTTCAAACAGCTGCAAAGATTCAAGAAGAGATAAAGACTTGAGCTCTGAAAGATCACCTTCAAGATTGTTAGTTGAAGCATCAAAATTGACAAGGCTACTGAGATTCCCAAATCCCACAGGAAACTTTCCCGTGAGCCCATTAACATAGAGCTCAAGCTGTTTTAGCTTGGTAAGTTTGGTTATTCCATCTGGGATATTGCCTGACAAGTCATTATATGAAAGTTCAAGATTTTCAAGCAGAGTGAGATTTCCAATACCTTCTGGAATTTGACCCTCAATACTACTATTTGTAAGGTAAAGCCAATTCAACTTATCAAGGTTCAAAATTTCAAGAGGGAATGGACTCTTGTCAAATAAATTGTCACCCAAGCTCAAGAAAGTTAGACTAGTAAGATTTCCAAGTGAACTCCAAGGAAATAAACCAGTGAATCCACTTCTATTGAGATTCAAGAACTCCAGTTGGCTTAAAGAAGACAAATTTGGAACTTCCCCTGAAAAAGAATTGTTACCCAAATCCAAATACTTCAACTTTGTACAGTTTTTCAAGTGATCAGTGACTCTACCATACAAGAAGTTAGTACCAAGAGAAAGCTTTTCTAGTGATTGCAGAGAGCATAATGAATCAAAAGAGACAACCCCAGATAGTTTCTGTTGAGAAAGATTGATTTCTTTAACCAATTTGCTAGCAGAATCACATATAATTCCAGTGAAGTTGCAAATGCTATTCTGAGGTGTCCACGTGTCAAAAAGCTGTGAACTTTGTGTGGTTTTCAGAGTGGATTTGAATTGCATAAGGAGTTGTAGTTCATCTTGTTGATGAGAAGGAGAAATCAAGATGAAAAAACAGAGAAATAAAATTGGCCATGGCCGGAAAAAGTTGACACCGGCTGACATTTTTTTTTTGGGGGGGCTAGTAAGAAGAATAGGGAAGAAAGTTTGGTAGGCTATATTTGACGTTTGGAATAGTCTGTGGGAACATGAAATCCACGAGAGAAAGAGAAAGTATGAGAATTTTTTCTCAAGAGGGTGGCCATGAGGAGGAAGTTTCCAAATTCTTTGTATTCACACTTGCCAAAAGTTTCACATGCAGATTTGCCAGATTGATACTCCCTCTATGGCTCGGTAAAAAAAATATTTTTAAAAAAATGAAAATCTTTGAAATTAATTGTTGAGAACACTATTTGATTATTTGTGTGGTTACAAATTATTTTAACAAAAAAAAAAAAAAAAGTTTTAAAACTAAATTATTTTTGTTGAAATGAGCTAAAAAGAAAAGTATGCCGCAGATTGAGACACATGAATACTTTCTCCGTTTTTAAATAAGTAATTATTTTAGGTTGAGTGCATCCCTTAAGAAATTGTTCACCCCTAAAAAAAAAGAAGGTATTTTAATACATTACCCCTAATTAAATGTTACTCTATATTTAATGTAATTTTTTAAATTAATGATTTTTGGTTATATAAATAAACACAAATTTTAAAAATATGATCAATTTATTCTTGAAAGCCTAAATAATACTCCCTCCGTATTAATTTATTTGACTTACTTTCCTTTTTAGTCTGTTTCAAAAAGAATGTCTCTTTCCCTTTTTAGTTTCAACTTTTCACATGACATGTTTACAACCACAAGATTAAAGGACATTTTAGTAAATTTGACATATCTTTAATTTAAGATCACACGATTCAAAAAACTTTTTTATTTTCTTAAATTTTGTGTCAAGTCAAAATAGATCACTCAATATGAAATACAGGGAGTAATTTTTTTAGAAATAAAATAATTAATCCTTCCGTCTCATTTTATATGAGTTACTTCGACTTGGCACGACTTTAAGAAAGAAAAGAAGACTTTTAAAACTTGTGGTCTAAAATGAGTCTTAAATATTTGTGTGGTTGTAAATAATTTCATTAAAGGTAAAATGAGCATTTTAAAATTAAATTATTATTAAATATAAAAATATATCATTTTTTTTTAACTGATTAAAAAAAATGAGTTATATAAAATGGGACAGAGAGTAGTTATTTAGAAACGAGGGAGTAGTATTTTACATATGCGGGTGAAATATTATGCCGACCCAATTGATTTCAAGCTTTCAGTAGATCTATCTGACTTGAATAATCAACGACGTCAAATCAAGGGGAATAAATACTTGGAACTGAACTACTCCCTCCGCAACTTATTTTGATTTGATATGAAATTATTTTTAAAAAATAATTTGAATTTATGATCTAAAATAAATGATAAATATTTGTTTAGATGTGTCATTCCTTTTACAATAAATTAAAAAAAAAAAGTGAGTCATATAAATTGAATTAGAGAGAATAATAATTATATGCATGTCCCATGAATTAAGTAGGAAATTAAATCAGGAGATAAAAAAAGTAGTTAAGCATTAACATTATATCTTGGTATTAGTTGTAGAAAATAAGATCTTTGTCCCTTTTTAGGACATCTCCAATTACACTCTATTTTACTCTCTAAATATAGAGAGTAAAGGGAATAACTTTAACCACTTTCTATTTTACCCTCTATTTTCTATTTCTTCAATATTATATTATTATTTCTATTTCAATTATATTTTCATATTTTAAAATAAATTATTTCTTCTATGTTTACCTAATCATCATATATTATTCATATTTTTTTCAAAATCTTCATGTAATATAAAATTATTTACCTCAAATTTTTAAATAAAATATAAATTATAATTATAAAATATAAAAAAAAATTACAATTATAGATTATAATAAAACTAACTTATATGTTAAATAAAAATATTATTTATGAAAATTAAATTTAAAATAAAACAAAATTATATAAATTAAAAATTATATTAAAAAGTAATTACGAATATTAAGGACTTAATTAATGATCTTATATAATTTAAAACATGTAAAATAAAAATATTGAGTACTAAAAATAATAATAAAATAATAAATAGTAAAATAGAGATGATGAATAGTAGCTCTCTATATTTAGAGAGCTACTATTCATGCTCTCAATTCATGGAGAGTAAAGAATAAAATAGAGAGTGATTGAAGAAGTCACTTTGTATTTTTACTCTCTATTTATTGAAAGTAAAAAGTAGTTTAGAGTGGGGTCGAGATGTCTTTAGTACAAAAACAAAAACAGACAGACAAAGTGACATAGTGAAAACTAATAATGGCCGTCAAGGTTGACTCTATATCTGCCATTTTTGAGGAAAAAAAGGAGTATAGCAGCTACAAATCAATTGTGCCACGGCTCTTTTAGCTCTTGCCATTTCTTTTCGTTACTTTTTTTGTTAGTTTGAAAAATATTTTACTCCCCCGTTTTAATTTATTTGATTTATTTTGATTTGACACAAAATTTAAAAAAATAAAGAAGACTTTTGATTTTGTAATTTTAAATTAAAGATATATTAAATATCAAAATATCTTTTAATCGTATGATTTTAAATATGTAATGTGAAAAATTAAAATTAAAAAGTTGTTAAAAAAGAAAGGATAATTCTTTTTGGCAGGGGCGGATCTAGAGTGTAGCGAGGCGATTCACCTAAACTCCCTCGGTAAAAAATTATACAGTATATATAAGGAATTTTTTTAATATTCTATGTATATATGTAGATTTTGAACCTCCTAAGCATAATATTAGTGATTGAGAGGCTTTAAAAACTCACCTTGAGGTTTCAAGTTCAAATCAATTTCAAGTACTATATTTTTATTTTTTGAATCTCTTTCGTAAATATCCTAAATTCGTCACTACTTTTAGTACGCACAAAAAAAAAAGTAGGTCAAACAAATTAAAACGAATGAAATGACTATAATAGTAGGACTTTTGCTACCTTTCTTTTTGGACTAATTAGGTAAACGGAAAATCTAAGTGAAATTTGACTAGTTATGATTTACTACCTTTTCTACTCGTGATGATTTTCTTTTCTACACCTTGATTCAGTCACTACTTTAGTGATCAGCAGCATGACTAGTTAAAGTGCAATCCAAACTGTTGTTGATAATCAAAAGCATTTTTTTTCTTTATCTAAGTTATGTTGTGTATATTTTTTATTTGCTTTTACCATGAAATATGTATGTCTTGAGTCGATGAACCCATTAAATATACACAAATTTACGATATATTTTTTGTAATAAATGACGAGAAATTTTTGTTCTCGACACTTATTTCTAATGACAATAAATATCGTCCTATCTCATTTTCGTGTAGTTCACTATATCCATAAACTACACATTCGTTTTAATTAATCTTCTCTCTTGGTTATTTATGACCTCGATTAATTTTTACTTATCCACTATTTAAAAAATAAATTTTCTCTTTTACTTGTCACTTTTAACATATCAAGAAAAAAGAATTATTTTTTTCATGTTTTATCCTCAGCATTAATTACTTATTTTCCAAATCATTTTTTAAGATGTAATACAAAACTTGAATTAATAGTAGTCATGTCATTATTGTTTTTTTAATGGGCGTATCAAATCTAAATGTGACTAAGTAAAAGTGAACGGAGGGAGTATGTGATATAAGTCAATATGCTAGCTATAGTGCATGCATGTTTAGACGAATTTCTTTTGGGTCATATTTTCATGAAAAGCATGTGCGACTTTAGAGAAAAAGGGGAAACGGTAGGTGAAATGAAACTTCTACAATGATAGTTACAAAGTACTATTGTAGCAAGTGAAACCTTTTATTTAATTGAATAAATAGAAAATAATAATCTAAAATTCAGTAGTTTAACTATGACCCAATTGTGGAATTATTTTCAAAATTTCAATTTTCTGCAGCACTTACGAGCTACGGCAGTGTCACAATCGAAGTGAAAGAACTACAATTAATAACAAGTCACACTAGAATATGAAAAAAATATAAATAAGTAATAAATAAGAATCTGATGCCTAACTGATATTATGAATATTTTGCTTCTACGCATCCATTTGATAGTGATCTTTAGTCACCTTAAAAGCAAAAGCTAGGGAAAGATTTTGTACATTTATCCAAATCTCAACACACAAAAAGAATTTGTGTACAGATATCACAATTTAAATCGCAGTGTCACAAATTCGAATCAAAATTATAATCTTTTATCGTACTCTAATGTTAATGGTATGAGAAAAACACACGAAAGGAAAAGAGAAAAAAGCTAATGAATTGCTAGTGGGTGTTTAGTGTTGGGAAAGGCAAGGCACTAACAAAGAATGCACAACAGGGTAGCAGCGGAAGAATACCCAAGTCTAAACTTTCCCTTTCAATTTGAACCAAGAGAAGACAAACAAACCAAACACAATGGTAATAAGGCAGCAAGTATATCAACCAAAACAAATACGACAAGACAAAATAAACCAATCACACGAGACACCAAGATTTACGTGGAAAATCCCTTCGGTGTGAAGAGTAAAAACCACGGGACCAAAACCTCCACTATAATCACCAAGAGTTACAATAATGTTCTCCAAAATGGCCACCAAAGAAGTGCCAACAAACGAGCAACACTACATAAATCACAACACCAAAAACAAGAGAATAAAAGGAGCAAAAGCACCGAAAAACGCAGCTACTGTTCACGGATGCAAAACTGGAGCTACGGGATACCAAATCCAACTCTGTCAGTTTCTAATCAAAGATTGAGATGAGAGGAACAAGCTGTCCAAAAATCAGATCAATCGGATAAGAAACGAAGCGGGAATCGCAATTTGAAGTTGGCAATTTAGGGCTGAAATTGGGTGCGAAAATCTGCTCTTTCTCTCTATGTGTGGCTGCTGAAAAATATTATGTGGATTATGAAATAAGACCTAAAAAAGGTCTATATATATGCCCCATAGAATTGGGCCTATGGGCAAAAGTGGGTTGGTCCAAATTGAGCTTTATTTATCCACATAGGAAGGGAAAAAGACCCATAACCCCAACAATTCTCCCCCTCACGACTATGTGGAGGAGACCGCCATCCCGGCGATCATGCAACAATCTTCAAATTTCCATCTTGGCAAAGCTTTAGTCATCATATCGGAACCATTATCATCCGTATGAATCTTCTCAAGTTCAAGCAACTTAGAATCCAACACATCTCGAATCCAATGGTATCTCACATCAATGTGTTTAGACCGACCATGGAATGTAGAATTCTTGCCAAGATGTATAGCACTTTGACTGTCGCAATAAAGCACATACCTCTCTTGAGCACAACCAAGTTCCCCCAAGAATCTCTTCATCCAGAGCAACTCTTTACAAGCTTCAACGGCAGCAATAAGCTCAGCTTCTGTAGTAGATAGAGCAACACATTTTTGCAACCTAGATTGCCAAGACACAGCTCCCCCTGCAAAAGTAACCAAGTACCCTGAAGTAGACTTGCGAGTATCAACATCACCAGCCATGTCTGAATCAGTATAACCATAAAGAATAGGCTTCCCTGTACCAAAACACAAACTCAGACTAGAAGTGCCACAAAGATATCTCATGATCCACTTCACAGCATTCCAATGTTCTCTTCCCGGATTAGAAAGAAAACGGCTAACAATACCAACAGCATGAGCAATATCTGGTCTTGTACAAATCATTGCATACATTAAACTACCAACAGCTGAAGCATAAGGAACTTTCTTCATATCTTCCTTCTCATCATCACTGGAAGGACACTCTTTCGTGCTCAACTTGAAGTGCATAGCTAAAGGTGTACTGACAACCTTAACATTATTCATGTTGAACCTTCGAAGTACTTTCTGAATGTACTTCTCCTGTGATAACCACAACTTCTTGGCCTTTCTGTCACGGACAATCTGCATGCCAAGAATCTGCCTTGCTGGTCCTAAGTCTTTCATAGCAAAAGACTTACTCAACTCTTGCTTCAACTTTTGAATCCTGCAAGCATTATAACCAACAAAAAGCATGTCATCAACATAAAGCAACACAATAATAAAGTCACCATCAGAGAATTTTTGCACAAAAACACAATGATCTGAAGAAGTCTTCTTGAAGCCCTGCTGACTCATAAAAGAACCAAACTTCATGTACCACTGTCTAGGAGCTTGTTTCAAGCCATACAAGCTCTTCTTCAATTTGCAAACATAATTCTCTTTTCCCTTAACTTCAAAACCTTCCGGCTGCTTCATATAAATTTCTTCATCTAAGTCACCATGGAGAAAAGCAGTTTTAACATCCATTTGTTCAATCTCTAAATCTAGACTTGCAGGTTCTCCCCCACCAGTCAAGAGTACATACTCATTGGGAGAATAACGAGATGAAGGTAGTTTCTCTCTAGTAGATCTTCTGAGAGAACTCTCTGGAGCATCAATAGCAGCTGGTTGCTGGCCAACCACATCCTCTTGCACTGGAGCATCAACAACATCCTGGTCATTCTGAACATGATCATCATCTTCATTATCAACTTGATTTTCATTATTATGAAGATTTTCTTCAGGTGCAGTAGTCAAAGGAACTGGATCAATATCAACTAGGCTCTCACTACTCTGAGAATCAACCTTCTCAGTTTTGTCAAAATCTTCAATTGTTTGGTCTTCAAAGAACACAACATCACGGCTTCTAACAAGTTTCTTCTCAACTGGATCATAGAAACGATAGCCAAATTCATCTTGACCATAACCAATGAAGATACACTGTCTAGTTTTAACATCCAGCTTTGACCTTTCATCCTTAGGAACATGAACAAAAGCTTTACACCCAAAGACTCTAAGATGATCATAAGAAACATTCTTACCAGACCAAACTCTGTCAGGGACATCACTATTCAAAGCAACAGCAGGAGATAAATTGATAACATAAGCAGCAGTATTAAGTGCTTCTGCCCAAAAGGAATCTGGCAGCTTAGCATCTGAAAGCATACATCTAACTCTCTCAACTAGAGTTCTGTTCATCCTCTCTGCTAAACCATTTAACTGAGGAGTCTTTGGAGGAGTTTTCTGATGCCGAATACCCTTCACTCTACAATATTTATCAAAAGGACCAATATACTCACCACCATTATCTGAGCGGATGCATTTCAATTTCTTCCCTGTCTGTCTCTCAACCAAGGCCTGAAAACCCTTGAACACATCAAGTACCTGATCCTTGGACTTCAAAGGAAATACCCAGAGTTTGCGAGAATGATCATCAATAAAAGTCACAAAGTAAAGTGCATCACCATGAGACCTTACCTTAAAAGGACCACACAAATCAGAATGTACCAACTCCAGCAAATCAAGCTTTCTTGAAGGCGGATGACTCTGAAAGGAAACTCTTTTCTGTTTACCGGCTACGCAATGAACACATTTCTTCAACTTTGCTTGTTTCACTCCAGAAAGTAAATTTTTCTTAGCCAAATTGTCAATCCCCTTCTCACTCATATGACTTAGCCTTCTATGCCATAATTCTGATGAAGTATCATTCTCCATCAAGTTTACTGAGTCTCTAGAGATGGAGCCCTGAAATACGTACAAGTTAGATAACTTGTCACCACGAGCCACAACCATTGAACCTCTAGTAAGCTTCCACTGGCCAGCACCAAGGGTGTTAACATAACCCTCATCATCAAGGTTCCCCACAGAGATCAAATTCAGGCGAACATCTGGAGCATGCTTGACATTGTTGAGAACTAATCTCGAACCATTGTTACTTTCTAAGCAAACTGTTCCAATGCCAAGAACTTCAACTTCATCATTATTACCCATCTTCAACATCCCAAAATTACCTGGAGTATAAGAAGAAAATAATTCTTTCTTGGGCGTGACATGAGAAGTAGCACCAGAATCCACAAACCAGCTAGACTCATCACGAACAAGATTAATGGCATTCTCACCACAAGCAACAAGAAGATCATCATTAGCAACAACAGCAACACGATTCTCATTATCGCCTTCTTTCTTTTGTCGTCTCATATCTCTCTTGTGCTTGTGACAATATTTCATGATATGTCCATTCTTGTGGCAATAGTCACATGTAACATTCTTGTATCTGGACTTTGACTTGCTTCTACTTGTACCTCTATCATTCTGACCTCTGAACTTATTTCTCCCCTATCTTCAGTAACCAAAACATCGGAGTGTGAAGCTGAAGAAGATGAGGCCTGTGATCTTCTTCTCATCTCTTCATTCAAGACACCACTCTTAGCATATTCCATAGTTACAACACCACTGGGAGCAGAATTAGTCAAAGAAACTCGAAGAGTCTCCCAAGAGTCTGACAGAGTATTGAGAAGCCAAAGTCCCTGAATTTCTTCATCAAACTTTACACCCATTCCGGACAGCTGTTCAAGGACACCCTGAAAATCATTTATATGATCAGAAATAGGACTACCCTCTTTGTACCTGATATTTATCAATTGTTTCAGCAGGAACAACTTGTTGTTGCCAGTCTTCGAAGCATAAAGTGTCTCAAGCTTATCCCACAAACTTCTGGCATGTGTCTCATTCACAATATGATTTCTAACATTATCTTCAACCCATTGTCTGATATAGCCACAAACCTGCAGATGCTCAAATTCCCAATCCTCATCATTCATAGATTCAGGTTTGTTAGAAGCAAACACAGGTAAGTGCATCTTCTTGACAAATAGAAGATCTTTCATCTTGCCTTTCCAAGTATGATAATTACTACCATTCAAACACACCATCTTGCTCATATTTGCCTCCATCATTCAAATTGACTATCAACAACAACCAATGCTCTGATACCACTTTGTTGGGAAAGGCAAGGCACTAACAAAGAATGCACAACAGGGTAGCAGCGGAAGAATACCCAAGTCTAAACTTTCCCTTTCAATTTGAACCAAGAGAAGACAAACAAACCAAACACAATGGTAATAAGGCAGCAAGTATATCAACCAAAAGAAATACGACAAGACAAAATAAACCAATCACACGAGACACCAAGATTTACGTGGAAAACCCCTTCGGTGTGAAGAGTAAAAACCACGGGACCAAAACCTCCACTATAATCACCAAGAGTTACAATAATGTTCTCCAAAATGGCCACCAAAGAAGTGCCAACAAACGAGCAACACTACATAAATCACAACACCAAAAACAAGAGAATAAAAGGAGCAAAAGCACCGAAAAACGCAGCTACTGTTCACGGATGCAAAACTGGAGCTACGGGATACCAAATCCAACTCTGTCAGTTTCTAATCAAAGATTGAGATGAGAGGAACAAGCTGTCCAAAAATCAGATCAATCGGATAAGAAACGAAGCGGGAATCGCAATTTGAAGTTGGCAATTTAGGGCTGAAATTGGGTGCGAAAATCTGCTCTCTCTCTATGTGTGGCTGCTGAAAAATATTATGTGGATTATGAAATAAGACCTAAAAAAGGTCTATATATATGCCCCATAGAATTGGGCCTATGGGCAAAAGTGGGTTGGTCCAAATTGAGCTTTATTTATCCACATAGGAAGGGAAAAAGACCCATAACCCCAACATTTAGTGCCTAATGAAACGTAGCACATAATTGACTTAACATTAAGGGACAAAAAGTAAGTGGTTGATATGAATAAACTATTCACAATATGCCTTATATTTTAGTTGGAAAAAAGTGTAACTTTATAGTTGATGCATAAAAATCTCGGGTATAGATAGACAAGATGATCATTATTCCTGAAATCAAAAGATTCGATGCATGTGTGTGTTGGTTAAGATTATTAAAATGGCTCATTAGACTTTCGAAATAACTTTATTGTACCCACTTTTTTTTTGTTCAATATACAAACTTTCAGAACATATAAATCAATATAGTGTAGTATTTAACGAATTAATCCAAATTAACGTTTGAGATTTTTCAAGATTTAAGATTTTTAGAGTTTGGGATTCAAATAGCCTCCCCCCAACACACACACTGGACTGGACCATCCTTCTGAGAAACAAGCAACCTTTTTTGGTCTTGGCGTTCACTTGGACCAAGATTTTACAGAATATAGGCCCATTCATCTGCAGCCCAACTAAATTATACTACTATGGGTAACTTATGCATGGTCTCCATGTAAGGAACAAAATGATTCAGGGTATAACTATTTATTATTTTCTTGTATACTATAAAATGATTCTGATTATGGAGGTAAATTAAATGATATTTGAAATTTTAATTTTTAATGTAAACACTTGTATTACAGAACTATGTGACTAGTTTTAGTTCAAAAGATATCTATTTGTTCGATGATAATCATAAATAGATTATCATCAATGAGACTGGTTTTACAAGATGTATTTATTAAATCACATCAATACTTGAAACAACATCTCGATTAAAATCTATTCTATGCCATTAACAATGAAAGCATACGAATTGCCTGAGTGTGAATTGTAGAATTTCGTGAATCATCAAGTATTTGAATGTAACGTCGTATTGCCAAAGAGAAGATGTACCAAAAAAATATAAATTACAGTCTAATAGGGTAACTCGAGCTTGCATCACTTTAAATGTAGAGTTTCAATATTTGGTGATTCTTTCTTTCGCTTCTTGTAATTGTTCACCCACTTATGCTTATCCAAAAAAAAAGTGAAAAGAAGAATAACTTAAAGATGCAATACAGATTGAGAGTCATGCAGAGCAGGTGTACTAAGAGCCAAAGAAATTATAGCTTCAAGTTAGGGGGGGGGGGGGGGGGGGGAAGAGATTTTTGTGTGCCACAAACATTAGAGCATAGGGATAATTCTTGACAAAAATTGTTTTCCACAAAAAAGTTCGAAAGAAACAAAAATAAAAGATAAAGAGCCACCTCCAAAAATTCCAAATAGCTTTGCTTCACCATTCACCTTATATTTATTCCCATTTTATCCACACAACACTTTTTTTCCCCTTTTTAAAAAAGAGTTGAATTAGAAACAGAAAAGACACACAAATTCTCCTTCATTCCAAAGACTTAGGAAGATGCAGCCATCAAGTGCAGAAGTTCACCAACGAATTGCCAGAATTTCAGCTCATCTCTATCCTTCAAATCCCCAGGTCTGTTCATTATCTACTGGTTTTAATTAATTCTTGAAATGTTTATGGTTGACACTTGACAATATTTTTTTTTACAAATTTTGAGCAAAATTAAGATGGGAGATGGGTCAATTTTGGAAAGAGGGAATTGCAGAGCAAAAGGTGGAGCACCTGGATTCAAGGTAGCTATATTGGGTGCTGCTGGAGGAATAGGGCAGCCACTTGCAATGTTGATGAAGATGAATCCTTTAGTCTCTGTTCTTCATCTTTATGATGTTGTTAATGCTCCTGGTGTTACTGCTGATATTAGCCACATGGACACTGGTGCTGTTGTGAGTTCTTTTCACCACTATCTTCACTTCTGTTTTCTTCTTTTGGCGGTTCAATTTCACGTATAGTCACTGAACTTTATCCACCATTATTGTTCTAATAGGTAAAGTTTTATAACTATATTGCTATAGTGGCTAAAGTTTAGTTACTTGAATACGAGAATAAATTTTTTTTGCTACTTTATTGTTATAGTGTGAGTTTATATACGTGACGAGAATTAGCTTTGTGACTTTACTGTTATGATGAGCAAAGTGGCCACGCGTGAAATTAACCCTTGTTAGCCCCATTTTGCTGAAGCTGAAATTGGTGATAAAGTTTCTTCTTTTGTGCATTTAGGTGAGGGGTTTTCTAGGGCAAAGTCAGCTTGAGGGGGCGCTTACAGGAATGGACCTTGTGATCATACCTGCCGGTATTCCAAGAAAACCAGGAATGACAAGAGATGATCTTTTTAAGATTAATGCTGGGATTGTGAGGACCCTCTGTGAAGGAATTGCAAAGTGCTGTCCTAATGCTATTGTTAATTTGATCAGTAATCCAGTGAACTCCACAGTTCCTATTGCAGCTGAAGTTTTCAAGAAAGCAGGTACTTATGATCCAAAGAAGCTTCTTGGAGTTACCTCACTAGATGTTGTGAGAGCCAACACTTTTGTGGTAAGTGTTCCCAATATACCACTTTTTTAACATTGTTCTGTTCCTTGACCTTCATTAACTTAGCTCAACTTTGCTGTTTATTACTTAGTGTCCTCTATATCAGGTAACTGTAAATACTAATCCTTCCCAAGAGTTTCGGCTTTGTTTTTTGGTCGATTTTCGTGCTTATGAAATTTCATCAGACACTTCTGTCACTACTAGACCTTTTTTTCTCTTCTTCTCCTTTTTATCTGATTGAGGGTCCTTACAGGCAGAAGTCTTGGGACTAGATCCAAGGGAAGTAGAAGTTCCTGTTGTTGGAGGTCATGCTGGGGTGACAATTTTGCCTCTTCTCTCACAGGTCTAGCAAATTTTTACTTTCGCAGAGATACAAAGAAAAACTTTCCTGCAGCCTGAAATCTCCTTTGATACTGATATTTTGAACATTGTAACGCATTGTAGGTCAAGCCTCCTTGCTCCTTCACACAGGAGGAAACAGAATATTTGACTAAGCGCATTCAAGATGGAGGAACAGAGGTTGTTGAGGTATTGTGCAACTACCATCTAGCACAACGCGTGCAACACTTGCAATTCAGCATATACTGATAGTTTCTTGAACCAGAATTGAACTGTCATTTGTAACCTCAAGAATTACTATCTTTGCAGGCAAAAAAAGGGGCCGGATCTGCAACTCTATCTATGGTTAGAATTACTCCTTGAATTATTTCAATGAATGCTTTCTGAACATTGAATATGGGCATATTGAGTATAACTGAATCTAATGGATACCTACAGGCATATGCAGCTGTAAAATTTGCAGATTCTTGCCTCAAGGGCTTAAGAGGAGATGCTGGTGTGGTGGCTTGTGCTTTTGTAGCTTCTCAGGTACTTTCTCAAACTTATTGGCTGCCCCACTTATAGCGAATCAAGAGCAGAAGGCTAGACATAAGTGCAAAAGTCTTAACAAGCCTACTTGTTTTCTTTTCTGTCAAATTTCCCTGACTGACCAAGAACAATTTTGATACAGGTTACAGAACTCCCTTTCTTTGCCTCTAAAGTACGACTTGGCCGTACTGGAGCTGAAGAAGTCTATCAACTTGGTCCCCTAAACGAGTATGAGAGGTAAGAACGCTAGGCTTGACCTGCAATCTTCAGGTATTAGATAAGTTAGTTCTCTGACTGAGTAATTTCCAACAGGATTGGACTGGAGAAGGCCAAGAAAGAGCTTGCTGAGAGCATTCAGAAAGGAGTTTCCTTCATCAGGAATTAGTATTGAGTTTCAAATTCAGTAATACTTTTTCTGATTGTCTGGTAAATATTAGAAATGAAATGGTTGTCTGTCAAGTACTATGCTAATAAAGAGTGCCTCCATTTTCTTGCTCTGAAACGAATATTATTCGAAATGTAAGCTTCTTGTGCTTTGCTAGTTTTGGTAAAAAAGAAAAGAACAAACTCTTCTGTTTCCGCCTGATGGAAAACTTTCTCATGCTAAATCGGTAAACTTTTAAGACAACAAACATGAAAAGAATCTAAAAAATTGCAGAGAATACCAAAAAGATCTGGCATATATTCCTGATACTTCTTTGATGAATTCTTAGAGTCAGGTCTCTTCGCACCTGATGTATGTAATAGCTATAAAAACAGAAGAGAAAAGAAGAGGGCAATTTATCTATACAATTTTGCTCAAACACAAATCTCGCCCGTCTAAGGAGCTTACAAGGTGAATGGATTTGGAGGTTGGTGAACAATTGGAGTCTTTGACATCGAGACATTGCCCAACTGCACACTGGGTGCCACTGTATCCTCGATAGTTATTGGATCAACCTGCACAACTCTCTCTGGCACAACTTTGTCACCATCTACCTTTGCCAGAACTTCAAAATGCATCCTCACGGATTCAGGCTTGGTTCTCCACTCTGGATAACCCTCCCAATTGAACCCATCTCCTTCCTTCACCTTCTTCTCAACTTCAAAACCAATCTTCACAAAAGTCTGGGCTGATACATCTGCCTTCAGCAACTTGAAAGAACCCTTTTTATCTGCTTTAGGACCCAGTATATTAGAAAGCAAGGCCTCAAAACCAAGCAAGTTTGAGTTTGAACCATTGATAGATGTAACAGGCCACAATGTAGTGAATTGATTGGGTGAAAGAAGTGCAGTAGTTTCTCCCTGGAGATAAATGGTGGAGATGGCGTCCATGGCTTTCAATTTTGACACTGAAGACAACTCAACAAGACCAGGTGCAAGCCGTTTAAGCTTAAGTTTGTTTGCAGAAGGGAAAGATGGTGAGGTGGGGGATGTAAGAGATGTAGGACCAACAATTCGAAGCGAGAGGAGAGGTCCCTCTTGAGTGAGAGAAGCTTGACGTAAATATTCAGCCAATGCCAACAGACCAGAGGCAAACCCATTTGTCGTTCTATTGAAGGGCAGTGGAAGTTCTACAGGGTGGCGCAGGCTAACAGATCTGGCACCCTTGACTGTAACGACAGCACCATCGGCTAAGATCACTTTCCTCAGCTCCCCAGCATCCACATCATGCTGCATGTAATTACCCAGAACAGAAGCAAAGCAGATCAGTGACATGAAAAATAGCAAGAAAATAGAATAGACCGTTAATAACTTTAAATCATTTTCATATTACTAGACAAGTGGTAGTGTTAACAACTCACTGAAGAAAGACGAACACCAAATCAAACACACGGACTCTTAGTAAGCCAATGTGAGTGGACTTTGGATGGTTAAGCTACATCCATCAACTTCAAAGGAATCATGATTTCAGTAGAGTGACTCTATTCCTCAGGAAAAATACAAACGTCAACCTAATGTACTCAAAGTAATTCAGCTAAATCCACCAACAAGACAGGAACACAGTTTTCTATCCAATAAAACCTACAACAACCAAGGTCCTAGACAACATGATCAATGCTTATCAACAAGAGCAAAGGGCATCATTGCACATGAAACAATGGAAGACTATACTGTCAATGGGAAACTGCTTTCCAGCTTAAAGATCAGAGAAGCATACAAATCTGAACAGAGGGGCATTCCATAACTATTTAAGCAAAAGAAGACTCTCTTTTCTGGGTAAACAGCAATAGCAGACTCTTTTGAAACGCCAAAAGGAAAGTTACGCGACAAGAGAGCCCCTAGAAACTAAACATTCATAGGAATACCATGCATCCTAAGGTATTAAAGTTCATAACAAAACAAAAGATAAAGAGAGCAAAAAAGAGAAGGGAAATATTCAACAATTCCCTTGAGGGTACTTAGTACTTAGTATTGACAAGCAAAGTTATTGCTGAATATATCAAATAAAAAAGCTAACTTTCAAAAGACTTCCAACATAATGTACAGTATTATACAAAATTCAAGCCAAAGCTTCACTTACAGGTAATGAAATTCTCATGTCCTTGGCATCCTGGATCCAAAGCTCCATGGGACCTGCCAAAGTAAATGGCGCCAAAACAGGCACCTGATTCTCCAGTCTCTTCTTTTCAACCAACCCATTTTCTTCACCTCGCTCTACCCGGAAAATTGGCAAATCTACAAATTCCCATCTATTCACATCCTCCAAAAGCTTCAACGGAATAACCTTATTATCAACTTCAACATCAAACTCGTAAGACACCGACCTACCCACAAGAGCATCCCTCAAATCAAACCCGGATATCTTGAAATCCTCAGCTTGGAAACCTAACCCCTTTACAATTGACTCCTTCAAGTCCTACAAAATAAGGACAAAAATAAACCAACAGTCAGAAACTCCAAAAAAAAATATCCAACTTTAATACTAAAAAACAAACCCTAAATCAAATCTCACTGTGTAAATATCTTCCTTATTGCATTGTCAACGTAGCATAATCAGTCTAACCAAACCAAAACAAATCACAACAACAGAATAACAATAGCGTATCTCTACAAATTAAAAACTTTTCTTTTCTTTTTTCCTAAAAATTGGAGGTAGGGGAAGGGGAAATCAGGGATGTGATTACAAGGTGTGAATCGAACCCTCATCAACAAAGTGAAAGTTTAGGTTGCCAACCAAGTGAACTACTGAGATTCCCCACAAATTAAAAACTTTAGACACCTAATTGATATTAATATAACCATTGATATCCAAAAAATCTTAAATTTTTAAAATCAATTTTGCATCTCACTATTTATGCTATGATTATAACCGGAAAAGGAGATTAGGGTATTTATCAAGCTTTTCTTCAGGAAAAAAGGCATAATTAATAATCAGCTCCACTTAACAAATCGGGTCGGCGTTTCACATGATTGAGACCTAGAAAATCTTAAATTACAAAATCAATTTTGTCTCTCATTATTTAAGAAAACAATTGCAATTAAAAGATTTAATAAAAAAAAGTTTCATGGCTTACAGAAATAGCTTTAGGATATGGAGGATTGATATCTTTGGTAGGGAAGGAAGCTGCAGATGGAGAAACTCGAACAGCGATCACTAGAAGAAAAATGGGGAAGAAATAACGCGATGGTTCCATTGACAAAGGCTTAGAAATTCCAAGGGAAACTGGAAAAAGAGAACTGATTTCTCAGAAAAAAAGTGAAATCTCTATGGAATGGAATTGGAAATTCTCAAATCTCAAGTAATGCTTAAGAGATGGATTCTTTTTCTTTTTGTTTCTTTTTTTCTTTTCTGAATTTAGAATGAAAAGGGTGTGATGTGTTTAATTGATTTTTGGTTGATATTCGTGGTGGAGAATCGAGAGAGATGATGACGTGGAACAGTTCGACCAATGAGAAGTGAGGAAGTTATGTGGGAGGTTGATATAATTGGGGAATGACGTGGCTTTTCTAGTAGCTACGGTTATTTCATATGGTGGGTCCCCTTATCCGTGTTCGTCGCATTAATAATGGGATAAAAAAGATGTGGGCAAACGACGACGTTTGTAGGCACTGTGATTTCGGTAAAAGAAAAAGTGGCTTCGCCCGGGCTCGAACCGGGGACCTTCAGTGTGTTAGACTGACGTGATAACCAACTACACCACGAAACCTGTTATGTCTACAAATGTTCTTATTATATATATATTTGGATAAAACTACTTTCATGAAATTTATAATGATCTTTCGGGAATACATGAAAGGGTAAACTACCTAAAAAGATATACCTCCTTACCATATTTACTAACTCTCCAACTACGTTATTTTAATTACTTAATATACCACATGTTAATCAAAAAACCACTCGGATACATCCCACTCATCAGATACATCCCAACCCCTTGGATACATTCCACCCATCAGATATATGCGAGATGCCGATTTATCAGGGGTAAAATCAAAGATGCCGATGTATCCGAGTGGTTTGGGATGTATCCGATGGGATTTGGGATGTATCCGAGGGGTTTGGGATGTATCTGATGGGATTGAGATGTATTCGAGTGGTTTGGGATGTATTTCGATGGGAATGTGGTGGGAAAAAGTGTAATTAGCTCATAAAAATGCGTGTTTTATGTAAGTTACCCTACATGAAATTGGTTTTAAAGCGAGAAAACTTTAACATTTTATACAATGTTACGCCCAAAACTCAGAACAATAGGGCCTCTATTGATTGGGCTGGAATACACATTCTGAACGTGAAACTCTGGACTGGATTCAACAACATTTGATCCTACACATGGCCCATCAAAGCCCAAATAACTCTGGTACGTACTACATGTTTGTACACTCATGTATAAGTTTTCTTTTTATTTTGAAAGATTGACAGAGTAGTGAATTAAATCAACAGTGAAAGCAACCCTAGTTTTTTAAAGGCTGTTTATTCTGCCTTTTTATCAGACTTCATCGTATTGTCAGTTGTTATTATTACCCGCTAACGAATTTATCTGCAGTTTGCAAACGAAGAAACCTAGGCACACAAAGCCAACATAATTTCTAACATTGAGTGATCGATTCTACACCTACTGTAATCTGATTATTTTTCCCTTGCTATCTATGTATAAAAATTAAAAGTATGAGCTTAATTAACTTTTGTATATGGATAGTGTAAGGAAATAATACACAACTTATTTAAAATTTAATTATAAATAACTTTTTTGATGGCAAATTAATATGATTTGTACTTGGCAAAAATGCTAAATGAAATAATGTTAAAAATGCCTGTATCATCAGTATAAAATCTAAAGAACCTTATACAGTATTTGATAAAATCAAATTATTGAATATTGAAATGAGTTTAAATTATATCACAGATTGATATAAGAAAATTTACTTCATGAGATCACTCAAAAATATCTACATATAAGCTTTCTTAAAATATAAAATTTATAATCTTAAAAATAACCCGTAATAGTATAAATATTTTCCATATTAACCATATAAATATATAACTTTATTGAAATTATGGCAGTATAATACTCCACTGTTTTCTTCCACCTACTAATTCAAAGTAACCGACCAATAAATCTGGTCAAAAGTGATAGTAAAAGGTACAGCAGTATATATTATAAATAACAAATAATAAATGCCAAAACAGAAAATGTTGAGTTTCAACTAGAAGCTCTCTTAATTTGCCACGTATAAACGTTTGGTCATAATTCTCTACCCAAAAACATTTGCTGCTTTTGACCTTCTAGAATGTGTCCCTGGGGTGCATTCGATACGGAGAAAATATTTTTCAAGATTTCTTATTTATGTATTTTACGTTTGATATATAAGTAAAAGGTATTATGTTGAATCGTTTGTAAATGCCATAGGCGGTGAGGTGGGGGACATGGGATGGTAGGAGCGGGGACGGAGTTACGTTGTTAGATTTTTTGCCCTGAAATTTCTATTTTCTTCTCATAAATTATGCAGATAAATTAAAGTTCATAGTCTCTTTCTGCATAGGCAAGTTTTCCTTAATTTTTTGGAAGCAATTTGGTCAATTTTAGCAGTTTGATTAGATAGTAGAACGTATCAAAAGAGCACAGCTAAATCAGAAAGGATCTTCATTATTACAACTATAATACAAGTTTTTCAAGCCCAAGCCAAATTATTGCCTTAAATATTGTCATTAGCTAAACCAACTACAAATATTATCTGTTCTATTTTCCAACAGTTTCCTACAAAAGACAAAAAAGAATGACAACATGCCCCTATTATATATTTAATAAAAAATCTGAAATTTTTTGAAAACCTAAAATGAATAAAATCTCCTAAACATCTTCTACGTACGTACGTATCACAATTATTTTTTCCACACTTATTAATTTAGCCTGTTAATTAATTAGCTACCTAATTATTATCATTACATAAAGAAAAGTCGTGGAATCTTGATTTGTTAAGAAAGATTGCGATCTCTTGTAGGGACTCATTGTTATACCAACTTTATTCCTAGTTAATTAAGTTCGAGTTAATTAGCTATGTAGTTTGAAAATGGTTATTTTAATTTGCATAATGGTAATGGGTTAATCTCATTAATTTTTTTAGTCAAGCAAACTATATATCCATTTGTTGGCTGTCAAAATCTAGCAAGTTAAGTTTAATTTGATCAGCATAAGATAATGGTTACCTAATTATTTAGTATGGCAAAAATTGCAAGAAAACGTCGTCTGTAAATTAAATAGTTTATTCAACTCAAGAAATTCTTTTATCAAGGTTTGGACTTTGTATAATTTATGGAGGAGTGGAGACATGAGATACAAAAGCATATACTACTGTTCAGATTTCGGCTGAAGCATAACGTCATATTGTAGTCAGCATGACACAAGATTTGTATAATATAAATTCAATCGAAAATCCAGTGTTTAGGGAAGAAATTGTAGATTCTATTACTAATAGTACCAGATTGAAAAGTGTTAAGTCTCACATCAGCGGTATGATGAAATTATAACATCATCCACTTAGATCTATTATACGAAATTACAAGATTATAGATATTTATTGAAAATCAATAAGATCACGATTAAACATGTTTGGAGGGAAGCAAATTATTACGTCGATTTTTTAGTAAATGAAGGACAAAATCGTAAAGAGACTTTGATACTTCAGAGGTGTATACTAAGGATATCAGATATGAACTTTCTTCTCCTAGGCTGTGTTTCTTATGAACGATATTAATTTTTTTATCTAGTTTGTTTTACCACTTTACCAAAAAAGAGAGCGGGGTGGATCTAGAAGTTTGAGTTCATGAATTTTAAATTCTAAAAATAATAATAATTTACAATAAAGTTTGGTCAAAGTTATTGAATTATGCCAAATTCGTAACTAAAACTCTAACTCTGGCTTTGATGGTAAAAACAACAGCGCCCTTGGATGCAATTATATATTTCGTTTTCTCTCGAGGTAAAAATAAGATCCAACAATTACTTAAAAAGGCAAAGTGCATGACGAATTCATGACTCAAACTAATACTCCGTCCTTGACTTCGTTCACTTTTACTTGTTCATAATTTTAAAAATAGATATTCACTTTTATTTGTCACTTTTAACACACTCACTCCGTCCCATATTAGTTGTCTATTTTTTCTTTTACACGTATCTTAAGAAATCACAAATAAAAAAATAATTTTATTAATTCACCTCTTAAGAAATTTTTTTGGAACTTTACAAACAAGTGTGAACACTTTCAAAAAGAATTAATTGCAAGGGTAATATGAAAAAAATTAAATTAATGCTTTCTTGATTTAGTAAGGTGAAAACTAATATGGGACAACTATTTTTAGTATGGTGGTCAACTAATATGGGACAGAGGGAGTATTAAGAAAAGACAATTTTTTTTTCATGTTTTACCCTTAGCATTAATTACTTATTCTTCAAAGTATTTTTCAATACCTAATACTAAATATCAATTAATCGGGGTAATGCGGTAAAATAGGCATGCCAATTGTTATTTCTTAATAGGCATGCTAAATGTGACAAGTAAGAATAAACGGAGAGAGTATAGAAAAGAAGTAAGAGATAAACAATAATATGTGGTTTTATTCCATATCATAAACCAAATGACATTACATAACAACAAAAGAGACCCTCCAAATTAGATAATATAATTCAAGAGGATGTCTAAAACATTGACAAACTAAAGCAAATTAATGATACGAAGCCTGCAGTCTGCCTCTTCCCCCTTAAAAAAATAAAACCTTGTATTGTCCCTTTTCTCCGACCACTTGGTATTCGTTGAATTTCTCAACCTTCCTAGTGGAAAAATATGTATAATAAAGAGAAAAAAATAAGCCTAATTAAGCCATGGGGTCAACTATCTCTTTACAATAGGTGGATAAATTGAACATGGTTAATTAACGAATTGAACCATGCAAAAAAAGAGAAGTTAAAAAAATAAATCCTCCTACAAAATGACTTAAATTAACCCCACGGCAAACAAGCTTCAAAAGGACATGGTTTTGGAAAAAAGGGTGAATTTGACCACACAAGCCTAAACATCCAAGAAATTGGAAAAAAAACAGTAAAATGACTTTCGTTATATCAAACACTTTAAAAAAAATTACGATAAGTTGATCATCGATCACACCCTTCACATAAACATTTTGAGAGCTGAGCGCAAATTCTTGACAAGATCCTTTACTGTCATTGCAAATTCCTCATCCATCTGCATGGAATCAAGCCTTTTTAAGAATTTGAAAGGGAAAAAAAGGGTATAAAATTAAAGTTATATAACAAAAGAAAAAAATCTAGGATTCTAAGTTATATTCATATATAGTACAAAATTTCCCTAACATTATAAATGCATTTTTAACCTGTGATATAGCAGATTAGCCATCATTCTTACCATGTTACAAAGTAATCGTATGTTAGAGATTTACTTATAATTACAAACATCATAGATGACTTGATTGTTTGAATGTTTACTTAAACTCAAAACAATATTCCCTCCTTTCACTTCTATTAGTCCACAATGGATTTTGCACACTCCTTCCTAATGAAATGCATATTTTAGCATGACCAATTACTCTTTAATCGATTTGATATGATCTCAAATGAGTAGTTAATGCTAAAGGTAAAAATGAAAAAAAATTGACTTTATCTGTGAATATGCTAAATAGATAAGTAACATGAAAAATTATTTTTAGAACAACGAACAAGTAAAATTCAACTACGGAGTAATATACCTGAGCAATTATAGTAATGTCAAGAGCAGAATTTCCAAAAGACAAGGCACATGTATTGATGACTGATAGATGAAGTTTCTCAATTTCAGCAACTGTTTTGTCAACAATTCCTTTCCTTTTCTCACAGTGGATTCTAATTAGTACAGCTTTCTCAGATACTCTTGCTTCAATTTCTGGGAGTGCCTCATCAATTGGTTGAGTACCACTTGAGCAGTTCTCATCTGATGAAGAATTTTCACCATCTCCATAAAGTTCATATTTCTTCACAAATACAACAGATTCCACTGCCTTTTTCTTTGTTTGCTCCTCAAGTGTCTTCACTTTCTCTTGGAGTTGTTTCAAGTATTTTATTGCATCTCCAAGAACAGAAGCCTTGTCCATCTATTCATCATATATACCAAAATTAAGATTAAGTCATTTTCTGGTATTTGGTTGTCAGAATTTTTTTTCTGAGGAAAATGATTTCCCTTACTTTTCTGCGGAATTTTAAGTCATTTTCCATCATAATTGTCAATCTTCTCAAAAATAACTTTCATCGTACCAGACACATATTCATAAGCTTGATAAAAATTAAAGAAGTGTTTGTTGGTACCTTTTTGAGTCCAGGAATTAGAGCAGATAAAGCAATGAATCTTTGGCTGAGTTTTTCGCGTCTTTTCCTCTCAGCAATGATGTGATCTTGAGCTTGTGTTAATTTCCCATTATTAGTGCTAACAGTAGTACTCTTATTAGCCTTAAACATATTGTAATTCTGATTGGCAAAAGAATCTTGATGACAAACCATATTGTTGTGATGATGATCAGTAGCTGCAAAAGTTATACTGCTGGATGACAAAGTTGTTTCCTCTTTGGGCTTCATTGTCACAACTTGTTGGTTAGTGAAATTATTTGAGTTGATCAAATGAGAGTAATTGGGAGAAACCACAGATTGTGAGCTCAAAATTTGGTCATTTTCATTATAGGAATTGTTGTTGTTCCAGCTGTGACTTGTTTTGGGATTCTTTATTGGCCTGTCTTCAACAATTTGGGACAATTCAATAGGCCTTTTATGGCCTAATATTGGTTGATGATGAGAGATGAAAGATTCATGCAAATTATTCTCATGACCAAATGAAGCAGCTATAGATATTGCACTTAGCTCATCAAATGAACTAATAGGCCACTGTTGATTAAAGCCATAATATTCCATTTCCTGCAACAAAAACATATACTTATAATCAATTCTAAGTTCAGTCTTTGATTATAATCTTGAAAAAACTCGCGAAAATTATCTCTGTTTTCAAGAGTTTTGACACTGCACCACAGACACTACATCAAAAATGGTACTTTACCGGCAATTCTATCGAGTAAAAAGATATTCATGCCAAGCAAATATTCAATTGCCAGTAATATTAGACTTTATATAACTTACTCTCTCTAAAAACATTTTCTGTTCTAGTGAGAATTGTACCTTACAAGTTCCAAATCCCTTGAAAATCCACACAAGCAAAGTGGAGAGAAATTCTGAAAAAAGATCAAAGAAGCAAATTAAATTGTGAAAATGGCTATACATAGAAGAGTATATAAAGGAATTAGAAGAATTGAGGACTCACTTTAGTAAGAGACAGCTAATCTTTTACAAATCTCAATATAATCTCCTATAAACTTGGAGACTTTTTACTACCATTAATGAATTTTCTTCCTCATATATATACTAATGTTATAAGTATCACTTTCTCCCTTTTCTTCTTTCTTCACGGGTCGGGTTGTTGATGTGAACTGGCTTTTAATTTTTGTGGCAATAGAATATTAGTAATTATTAGTGTATATTTCAACACCATCCTGTGTGAACATAAAAAATTGCTAGTAGATATTAATGTGTAGCTTTTAAGCTGGTGAAAGCTAAGACTTAAATAATCTATTTTTTTGTCTTATTCAGAATTTTAAAGACTTTTGGGACAACTAGTATTTATATAGTATTTCTTATTCCTCCACCTAGCCATTGAAATTTAAACAACAAACAAAGCTGTATCTTTTTTCTTTTCTTCTTTTGTTGGATTTTAGTTTTAAATTTTCTTAATGTTGGCTGCTACGTCAACTACCCATAATGTTCCCACAACCTGTGTCGTAATCCAGAAAGATCATCCTCCATATTTTGCGGGACATTGATAAGAACATTTGACTATAATAATTATTGCTCCATAATTAAAGAAAATAAAATTAACCAATAATTAAGCACATGTAGTACGACCTAACAAAAAATATATGTTGGAAAAGTATTAAGTGTATACTATTAATTATTATCAGAAAAGTAGTAATTTAAAGGGCAATTTTGATATAACCGGTAAAGTTGATGTCATGTGATCAGGAGGTTACGAAAAACAGTCTCTTGTAAAAATACAAATAAGGCTCTACACAATAGACTTTTATGATTCAACTTTTTCCCAAATCTATTTATAATGGAAACATAACTTAGTGCACCGAGCTTCCTTTTTTTAAAAATTATTACCGGAGAAGCTCCTATTCTATCATGGGAGACACAGCAATTCTGTCGGATGCGCCAACTATTAATTAATACCAGTGAAAATATGTTGTGCACGTATTACTTAAAATATTCTAGAATTTTTCTTGTTATAGCACACTTTAATTCTTCTTATAATAAGTATTTTGGTGTAGAAAAGAAAATTACTAGTGTCAGTTTAATACGTGATTTCAATATGTCATGAGATCATTTCAATTGTCAGACTTACTTTGAAAATGTATTTCTGTATCCAAAAGTCTAGTTTTCCTCCGAATTAAGGTTCATAATTATGTGATCCTTTAATCTTAGCTTCATTCAAATTCAGCCTATTCTTCTTGCCTTTATACTCTGGTTAACGCTATTAAGCGAGCTAAAAGGGGCAGTACAATGCACTAAAGCTCTCGCTAAGCGAGTTAAAACTTTTAATTTGATTCCAAGTTGTTATAAATTAGTAATTTGACATTAATAGCTTGAAAATCAACAACGCAATGTTACTCTCATACTAAATGATAGTAGGATATTAATAAGTGAGTGTATTGTTATTGTTGCATTTGCTTAGTGTCCTGCCATTTTCCTATTATATATTTTTTTTAGCAATCCATATTTCAAAAACTTTTCTTTGATTAATGGGTCTATCAAAAATAATCTCTCTACCCATAAAGATAGGGGTAAGATTTACATACATCCTATTCTCTTTAGACTTCACTTATGAAATTAATTACATTAAATATGTTGTTGTTGTTGATATTAATAAATGACTTGTTAGTGAAAGGATTAAAATTCTCCGTCTCACTGGAGTGTGAATTTCCGGTCAAAAGTAAAGATTATAAAAGGTCTATTTACCAAAAATATAATTAAAATAATAATAATGATAATGAGCAGATTTTGACCAAACCTAAAACTACACAAAAGCAAAAATCATCCAGCTTCTAACTTGGAGTTGGGGTACGGTTGTGAACCAATTATCCCTCATCGGAAAAAATAGAGAAATGCCAATGAATTTATTGGTTAAATGGGTTCTCCCACCTATTAGACTAATCTTTTGGGTTGGGCTCTTCCATTTAATTTGTAACAGGTACATCATTAGGTGGCATAGTGCAATTGGAATATATAAGAGGCATTCGATTATATCCCATAATAATAAAAATTATTTTGCTAAATATCTTGTCTATATATAATTAGATTTAACATATTAATTTAGAATTTCCGTGTATCAATTTCCCTTTATATCTTTTGTAAGAACGAACAAGATGAATCTCTACACTACTAATACATTTTCAGATATTCCCTTTTTCAAGAACCTTTTTTCAAGCCTCTTCCCACTCATTTCGTATGGTTTGTAGCTTGTTTGGTCAAGCTTTTAAAATCAGTTTATTTTGAAAAGTGTTTTTTCTAGAATTGATTTTCAAAAAATAACTTTTGGTGAGAAACAATTTGTGTTTGATCAATAAATTTAAAAAACACTTTTGAGCAGTAATTAGTGTTTGCCCAAACTTTTTAAAGTGCTTTTAAGTGTATTTTTCTCAAAAATATTTTTTTTAAAAAGTGCTTTTAAGAAAAGACTACTTTTTTCTTTTTAGAAAAAATAAGCTTGGCTAAACGGGCTATTAAGTTTTTATATTCTTATAATTTTAATTTTCTTTGCATATATATATGCATAGTTCGAGTTTAGAACAAAATGTTTAGTTAAATTCATATATAGAATCTTTCTAGACCCGTCTCATTTAATCAGAATTTATATATCTATAACAAAAATGTCACAACTTTAGAACATGAAAACAGCTTAGGCGAAAGAAGAGATTTTAAAAATGTCGGTGTGTCTGAGTACTAAAAAATAATTAACTAGCTCAAGAAAATCCAAATAAAATCTCAAAATTTGTTGGGAGCATCTTGAAAAAAAAGTCTTATCCTTTTTTCTTTCTGTCAAGTAGCTACACTATATATAAATAAAAAACAAGAAGCTAAGGTTGTTGACGAACATTAGTGGGTTAATGAAGTGATGTCTTAACATACATATATATAGGTTGATAGATAGGTATAGCTGGAGAAGATTAATTTTAACAAGTATTATTATGTTCGTGGGGGCTAATTATGAGTGATTTAACACTAATCTGCGACTGTTATCCACTATATATTAGTACTACTGCCTAGTCTAGAGATGAACAGACATTTCAAATGACAACCTGTGATGCTGCTGCCAACCTTAACACCTTGGACTTTTCACGTATCCATCCCTTAATTCTTACTAGTACTATGTAAGTATTTTTTTTTTGACAAAATATGTTTAGGTAATAAGCCTGAAAGTTCCCCGAAAGCACCATATACAAATAAATAAATAAATAAATTGTTTGCACTTGTATAAATTTTGAGATTGAGGTATAAATTGGAATAAGGCAGGGATGGAAAATGATTTATATATACTTGAATACTCCAAATAATTTGAGACTGGGGTATAACGTTTTTCACGTTTATCCACTTTGAAATAACTACAGACGCACAATGTTTCAAGTTAGTCTTGATAAAATTTCATATGGCTGAACTTCAATTTGCATGATTTTAATCATTTTTGTCAGAACTATAGACACCGCATGACTGCAATTATTTTAGAGTGAGAGATGTATGATTATTTTTTAAAAAAAATGGAAAAGGGCCTAAATTACCCCTCACCTATTGGAAATGGTACAAAAATATCCTTCATCCACCTATTGACTCTATTATACTCCTGACATTCATCTTTGGGCTCTAAAATGCCCTTCAAGTTAACAGAAAATGGAAAAGGGCCAAAAATACCCCTGAACTATAGGAAAAGGTCTAAAAATACTCCTCATCCACCTTTTTGGCTCACTTATACCCTTAAAACTAACAACCCTCTCTATATTTTATTTTTAAGAAAATTACTCATTACGTGTCATTTTTTTATTGGATAAAATAAAAACCTCACTCAACTAAGCCGGTGATATGACAAATAAGATTAATTAAAAATTACATGTTAGCAAAAAAAAAAAAAAAGTTAAGAACTAGAAAAAGAGAAGAGATAAACTAAAGTGAAGATCCAACAAAGTACCAACTCTTTCGATAATTAAATTTTATCAAAAAAATTTAAACATACTAGTGTCACATTTATACTTACTAGTGTTATAAAAATTAAAAAAACTTTGATTGATTGTCAAAAATATATATGGTCAAAATAAATGGAGATGATCGGATACAGACACATCAACATTTTCTATGTCAAACTTTATCTCAAATTCTTCAATCTCTCGGACCAATTAAACTTAATACGACTTAAAACACTTCTTAGTTTTTGTTATTTTCTCGTTGATTATGTCCTTATCAATTCTGGTGTGGATACATGTAAATTGGTCATTAGCTTATGTGATAACAGTGCCTATTTGATAAAAGAGAATAAATAGGAAGATTTGTGGACGATGTTGCTTTACGGACTGATGAGAGTGACGATAGCTTTTAGTTTCATATTCTTAGTCTTTGATAATTAATTAACTTGGTGGTGATAGCAGTGTTCAATGATAAAATTTCTCCGGTCATCTCTTTTTCTAATTCTAAACTAGTAGTGTTTATTTTTATTTGCTGACATATAATTTTTGATAAATCTTATTTGTCATATCATCAAGTTAGGGGGGTGAAGTTTTTAATTTACCCAATAAAAAAATAACACGTAATAAGTAATTTTTTTTAAAAAAAATATAGAGGGAGCTGTTAGTTTCAAGGGTATAAGTGAACCAAAAAATTGGAAGATGGGTATTTTTAGACTTTTTCCTATAGTTCAGGGGTATTTTTGGCCCTTTTCCATTTTCTGTTAACTTGAATGGCATTTTAGAGTTTAAAGGTGGATGTAAGGGGTATAATAGAACCAATAAGTAAATGAAGGGTATTTTTGTACCATTTTCAATAGGTTAGGGGTAATTTAGGCCCTTTTTCGTTTAAAAAAATACTATGTACAAGTTGAATAATGGTGTCCAAAATGGATACTCTGTGAAATTCATAAAATTGCATGTTTTTCTCTTTAAATGGGTTGGTCTTTAATTTTTGTCAATTAACAATGGAACTTATGTCTACTTTTTTAAAAACTGAAATCATGCTCGAACATAATTTATGATATATTGTAATACGAAAATATAAACTTATTTGTCGCAAAAAAGTTATATGTTACGAGGGACATAAACTACTAAAAATCAACCCAAAATAGGGCCAAAAGTGCAAATAAACCTGGCTGTGAAATTACATTCAACAGCAAGCAGGCCGAAAATGAAATACAGCCCAAGCCCATTAGTGGCCCACAACAAAGATTCCTCTCCTTCGCGCATTTGTTTCACTTCACCAACTCTCGCTGATTTTTTTAACCGGGAAAATCAATAGCGTCACTCATCCACTCACATTTGTCATCTTCTTACTGGAAGCAGAAGAGTACCTTTTCAGATTTGAAAACCCTAGAGATTTACATCAATGGCAGCTCAGACATTGCAGCTCCGACCACTCGGTAACACTGGACTCAAACTCAGCTCCGTCGGCTTCGGCGCTTCTCCTCTCGGCAACGTTTTCGGCGATGTCTCCGAACAAGAAGCCTTCGCCTCCGTCCGTGAAGCCTTTCGCCTCGGCGTCAATTTCTTTGACACTTCCCCGTACGTAATCTATCTCTTTCTCCTCTCTTTTTTCGACCTGTATTTGAAGTAACAGATGTAAAATTATCTAGCAGATACATCATACACACTACATTTGGACTCTTGTACTATAGTTGATTTTTTTTTTCATTAAGAAAACATATTTTATATTACGTATGCATCACAAAGTTGGAATTTATTTAGAAACACACATATATAGTTGAATTTTGTCTTAAAAAGCATATATTTAAATTACATTTGCACGTAGTGTTATAAAGGAGTAGTGGATGCAGTCTTATCAGCACGCATTTATTTAAAATTTGGATCAACTTTGTCATTTGAATTTCGTGAAAGATCAGGAATCTGCATAATTGATTTGAATTTTGGATCCGTTTCTTGAATCATTTTGTTATTGAATACGAAAATGATAGGTGAATTTCTGAAATTATTGGTCCTTTTTTTAAATTGGTGAGTTTCAGGTATTATGGAGGAACGTTATCAGAAAAGGTGCTAGGGAAAGCTTTGAAGGCTAGTGGAGTGCCTAGAGATCAGTATATTGTATCAACAAAATGTGGGAGGTACAAAGAAGGATTTGATTTCAGTGCTGAGAGAGTGACGAAAAGCATTGATGAGAGCTTGGAGAGGCTGCAGCTTGATTATGTTGATATATTACAATGCCATGATATTGAATTTGGGTCCCTTGATCAGGTGCTTTATTGATCATTTAAGTTTGATTCTTCTCTCTGATATTCTAGTAGCCTATTTTTAATAACATTTTTTCTAAATACTTCGTAAATATGTTTACAAAAAAAAAACGATTATGATTTATAAACTTTATATTGTTTCCAATCATGTAACATTTACTTTTAATAAACTGAGTCAATGTCTGATGCACACTGAAATTAAAATGTTTTGATCCTCGTACTTTGAATTTTGTCATTCCCTTCAGATTGAAGGAGTTCCTCGTAGATTTGGCTAAGTGATTTTGTTAACCTTGTAAATCTCTTATAATTCCTTACTCAACTTGTCATATTGATTACACATCAAACTACGTGATATGTTCCCTGTGTTTGATATGTCTGGTTTTCAAAATCATGTCTTTCTTTGTGACACTATCCAAGAGGTAGTCTTTGTTTTGGAAGTAAGATTTACAGCCCTGCCTCCCCCCTTTCCCACTTTATCACTATTTTGGTTGTGGAAGTATGTAGTTTTAGCAAGGGAGTTTTACTGGATGTTTTTTTTTTGTCTCGAACAGATTGTGAATGAGACGCTTCCCGCCCTTCTTAAACTGAAGCAAGCTGGAAAGATCCGTTTCATTGGTATTACCGGCCTTCCTTTGGGGATATTCACTTATGTGCTTGATCGCATCCCTCCAGGCACAGTTGATGTCATCCTTTCATATTGTCACTACAGTATTAACGATTCAACTTTGGAGGATCTGTTGCCATACCTGAAGAGTAAGGGTGTGGGAGTGGTCAGTGCTTCTCCTCTTTCAATGGGTCTTCTTACTGAGGCTGGAGGTCCAGAGTGGCACCCTGCTTCTTCTGAACTTAAGGTCAATAATTCATTTTTCTCCTTTATTAATACTATCCTGTAAGAGGGTGGATTACTTGTTAAAAGTGCCCTGCTTTAGATTCGTTATTTTGTACTATCTCTGCAATCTATTCATTTCTTCCCATTGATCTGCCATTAGATGAAGATTGAATGTTTGGATGTCGTACTCGGACAAAAGTTTCAACTCCTTTAAGATATTGCTTATTGAAATTAGAACATACATAAGATCTCAGTCATTTAAAAGTCAATTGCTCGTTCTCAGTGAGAGCTTCGACCAATTGACTTTTAAATCCATGGACAGCTTCTAACTTGTTATATTAGATGTCTTATTTTCAACTTGTACTTGGCTGTATCCACTCTCTCAAAGTTGGTTCTTTTCTCGCTCTTCAATGCTTCTTCCTGAATCTTCTCCCCAAATAAAACTGAGTTTTTTCTTAATTTTCTTACTGACTCATATGTCTGCATATTTGCATCACCAGGCTGCTTGCCGGGCTGCTGTTGATCATTGCAAACAAAGGGGAAAGAATATCTCAAAATTAGCCTTGCAGTACAGCTTAGCAAATAGCGATATTTCTTCCATACTAGTGGGGATGAAGTCCGTGAAAGAGGTTATCTTTTTCTCATCGATCTTGATCCTCTAGATCTAATTCTTCATTTATGAATCGTATGCCATCTTTTGAACTTATGTTTTTCTTTTCTAGGTAATGATTTTATATTTTACATTCGTTATAAAAAGGATTGGCTGGCTTCACTATGTTGCTGAAAGAAAAAAGAGTAGGAAACAGAATGATTACTTCATTGACAGATGAAAATTGGATTTGCTATCTTTTACAGACCATAAATTGGACAAATAGTAGGATTAGGTTGAAAATCATAGGAGCATTTGAACAGGACAATGACATTGTGTAAGTGAATAGGGACAAAAGAATGAGCCTGCAGTCTGGTGTTTTTCCAAACCTGCACATTGTTCTTTGTCAACTTTCCTGCCAAAGCATATGCATGGTCATACTTCCCTTTCTTGTTTCAATATCACCTAAAAACATATGCAGAGATGATAATTGGTTACTCTCCTGGCAAGCTTTAAATTAAAAGTATGCATGTCATTTTCTCATTTCATTTTCGGAAGTGAGGGCTGATTGACTTCCTGAGTAGAGCAGAATGGGTACGAACTTTCATATAACTGACCACAACTAATTTAGATTGAGGAATAGTTGATTGATTGATTGAGTTCTAGTTAACTTGCAAGTCCTTTCTGGAAGTCTGTTTGAGGAACATAAATTTTGCAACAATTGTCCGGCAAGGTTTATCTAAATGCCTAGCCCAAGCATCAATTTTAGATGGTTTAATGTGTGTCCTCTTGTCTGTCCACTCACACTCAGATTGTTTTTGTTCACTGTTGTGGAGACCACATTTTTCTATGGAATTTTTTTGTCTATATTGGCTTGTATCGTGATATATCTTTTGCTTGAAGGTGGAGGAAAATATAGCAGCTGCCCTTGAACTAGCAACGTCTGGGATGGATGAACAAACATTATCAGAGATCACGGAGATTCTGAAACCAGTGAAAAATCAGACATGGCCTAGCGGTATCCAACAAAGTTGAATTGTTTGACAGTTCAATGAGCTGTGAAATAAGGCCTTGTGATCACCTTGTTGTGCATGTTTATTTTCACTTGGACGTCTAATACTAGTCCAAGTTGAAGAAATTGTATGTTGTATTCTTTGAGCTTTAACCTATCAAAATTAAAATAATAAACAAGTGTTGCATTATTTAAGTATAGGAGGCCTGTTTTCAATTTTTAATGCCTTTCTGGGACTGTGTAATAGAGATTTAATGGGAGCAAATTAGATCCAATGTTGTAACATTTTAGTTTTGGGGATCAAATGTCATACGAAGACCTTCAACTCAAATTTTGTTAGCTCCAAGTGGTAAAAGATTTGGTGGGAGAAACTATTATTTTTAATATAGAAACCAAGTAAAATGAAACGAAAAGAATTTGAAACCAAGTAAAATGAAACGAAGAGAATTTGGATAGAGTATTTAATGAAAACCCAGATTTGACCTTATACAGTAATATTACCAATCATCATTAAATATTGGATATTCAAGTACTGGTAAAAGAATATTTATAATTGTTGAACTCAGTAATTAGAATATGACATGAAATTAAATTACAGTAAAATTCTCCTTAATAATACTACACTCAGTCTTCTCATCACTCGAATATTTGATACATGAAGATGTACAAAGAACAGCACAGTTAAAAAATGCAGCAAGAGTTGCGGATTTTCCTCCCTATAATTTTGTGGGATGATATATAATTTTTTACAGTATCATTTTTTTTTTGGGTACAATGGGAAAGACTCAAAATAAACCAAAGCCCCTAGGATCCTTTTACAAATACTGAAGAGGTCACCTGGAGGCGTCTGGTATAATATATGCATCCTTTAGCAAGCAGGGATTATAAATGCTGTTATCTTGGGACGTGCTGCAATGGTGGCCATGCAATCTCATCATCATTTGTGTAACCATTGATAAGGAAATCAGAGCAATTCTTTCGACATCCATGGTTATAGGGATTTCGGAACCTCCCATCTGGACCACGAAGATAACCATATCTAACAGCATTTGCCATCTCATTCGTTGTGAGATTCCGAGCTATCTGCATGGAAGGAAAAGGTTCATCGCATCAATTTTCCATTCAAATTATCAGGACATAAAAGAAAGCTCCTCCGCATTACGATACTGATGCCCTACTGGGATACATTTCTCTTAAATACTATAGCAAGTTACTAAATCCCTCATAAAGAGAGGGTAGCCGATACATTGAAATCCAGCACCCATTTTCTCTTTAAAAGCTCACAAGAGACGAATTCACGCCAGTCAAGTTATACTGCATAAAGAAGGACTACCAACATATTCCATATCCAGCACCAGTGCATCAAAGACGCTGGAAACTGTTTAAACAATCAATGATCTAATTGAGTGTAGCTCCAAATTCACTATTACGAACACTAGAAGACGAGGCAGCTAAACTTAAGCTCATTGGAAAGTTGATATATACGGGATTTGGTTCATTTATACTAACTAGTTTGGGGAATTGCATTCCCTTTCAAGGGCATTATTCAATCAGATCTGAGAGATGGGGGGTCGTAGGACTGTTTTTAAAGTGAATCATGAGCAAGATATCTATAGGCTTCAGTTGCTTAATAACCAAGACGGACAAGAAATCTAATCAATACCTGGGATATCTGTACTACACACAGAGTTACAGCAGCAATTAGAATAACCCCATCCATGAACAGAAAAGCGATTACGCCAGGATACGCAGAGACAACATGATGTAACCACGATTCATCGGCTACCAACAATGGTACTGATGTCCAAATTCCTGCAAGAGGTAAAAGGTTCTAACTGTCTTAATCAGCCCAGTGTCATTTTATTAGAGTAAGCTACCAGTATCATTCTTAAGACGATTAATACTAAAGATAAAGTGCTTTTAACATACTTTGAAGAGCAACTGCACCACTAATTATAGATGTCAAAGAACCCATACAAAGGAAAATGAAGAAGTCCCGCTTATTCCTCTGCAAGATTCAGCAAAAATGACAATGAATCAATGGTTAAAAGCACAGGAATTAAGAAAAATACTTGCAAAACTCCTACAACTTGGAATATGCAAGAAGTGTCTGTAACCTGCATTTAGTGAGGAAATAAACAAACTGATGCAAGATAGCCAAAAGAAAGAAAAGGAATAAGAAATGAAATTGATGCCTGACAAATCTCAGAAGGGAAGTGTTGATTATGTAAGTACTGTAATCCATAGTTACAGGATTAATATTCATATACTGCGAGCTGCATCAATAATATTAATGCCATGGCCCAAGAAACTCTTCAGTAGTATTATCATAGTTTACTGAAGATGTGAGAAAACATCAGAGTGAACAATATAAAGTAAAAAACAAAATACTAAGTGCCCGTTTGACCCTGGATAATTTTCACTTCATTCCGGAATTTTTTTCCGGAAAACAGTTTGGACATAGAATTGTTACAATTTTCCAGAATTCAAAAAACACCAAAAAGCTGTTTTCACAATTTTCACTCCAAATCACTCGCAAAAATTCAAAAACAATTCCGATTTGTATTCATGTACAAACAAAACTCCAATTTTCAAATACCATTTTTCAACTTGAAAACAAATACTATTTTTTCCAAATTTCACAATTTTTATGTCCAAACACCCACTAACACTCATCTGTATCGCATCTAACCTGACAAGTCCCCCAGAGGACAAAACAAGACGAATAACCAGGCATACAGAAAAAGAGAATTAGACAAAATCAACAGCTAGCAGATTTTTGTACACTGCATATGTTCCTTTAGTAGCTTTTAAATAGTCATACCTTCCCCACACAATTAGAGACCCAGGGGCAATGATGATCGAATTGTTCAACACAGCGGTTGCAAGTAGGACAGTGTTTTGACCGAACAGGGCGTATAATCTTGCATAAAAATGTTCAACAATCAACATGACAATACAAAAGCATCATCAACAGAGAATATATCTAGTAGTAAAAAGAGTAGGTTTTCTGAGAAACCTTGCAGGTGGGACAAAGCTGAGACCAGTTCCCGGTCCAACTGGAAGTATTGTTCAGATCAATATTCAATAGTGGGTCCTGGAAGAATCAGCTAACATCATTAAGTAAATTAGAAGACATTAAAATTGCTGTTGAATAAATCCAAAATGAGAGTGGTACCTGAGCATCAGGTTGACCAGCAACCCCGGTCTTGATGTAACCTGGGTCTTTACTGCAAAGAAAATAAAAACAATCATCTTTGGCTCCATAATGAGGCATGAGAAGCTAAGTGCAGGCATATATTTACCAAAAAAAAACACATTGACAAAATGTTTATGTATAGCTTCAGGGACAAAATTAGGATATGCCACATAAACAAGCCCATTCATTTAAATCCAACATTGCACAGGACAAACTCCAAAAAATCTATAACAATGTCTAGGGATCATAGTTATATAAAGGACAAGAAGAGAAGACTGATTGAGTAGATGGTTCATCAATGAAAGGAAGATGAAGCTTCTTTAAGAACAAAGATTCTTTTGCTTAAAATAAATCGGCTTTTCTTCTGCTTTATCAAAATCCAGTTTGGAAAGATCTAACTTCCTCCTTTCATAAATTTATGGTTTTTATGGATCACAGAATCACACAGAACTTTTATGTGTCATTGAACATGTCAGTTGATTGCAGTTCTGTGACTGTGACTGCTGCGGGCGTTCCAGAGTGCTGTGTTCCTCTTCTAGTACATACATAAAATTTGTGCATCATACTATAGAGTTTGTAGGATTAGGCAAAGGGAAATAACAGATTATAAGCAACATTTGCACTTTACACTAGTATCAAATGCTACATTTGCCTCGAAGTTTCCGTGCCTCATACTCTGAACTGGGGAACCCCATGGGCACTATCATACTCTGATTACATTGATTATTTGCTTAAATAGAATAAAGCACAAAAAAATTCCCATCGACTTTGATATAATATGGGGTTTAGCACAATATCATAGTAAATTAAGTGGGTTTTGCTGCCTCAATCATTCAAGTAATTAAACAGGAAAAAGTTACCTACTGCAACGAACTAAAACTAGGAGTGCGGCAACTGCCAAGGAAACAGCAGTCCATCCCCAAAGTGCGACAACAGCAGTAACTTTTGTAAGACCAGGAGCTAGCAAAAACAAGACCCAGTAACAATTAGCAAGTGCTGTCTCCAACTAAAAGAACAAAAAAAAATGCCACTAGAAGTACCATCATCACCCACCAAAGAGGACTGAACTGATGAAGAGAATGATGTTGACAACAACAGCGGAGAACAGAATTGGAGCATAACCTTTATGCCTCATTTTAGCAGGGCAAACCTTGTCTTTCCACTGCTTTCCCTGTGACTGTTGGGCATTAGACTGCACAAAATTGAATTTCAAACTGTCATTCAGACAAAATACTTCCAACCTCAAGACACTGCTACAAAAATGAGAAATAGTAGCTGCATAACAATGAGAGAAAAATCAGCATGGTACTTGAAAATTGTAAGATGACAGATGACCTAACTTATCTTAACTGCTAAATTTTTCCCTATTTTTGAGTTTGTTTGGGGGAGAAGGATGTTGAAACTCTATAAAAGTAGATTGAACAGCACCTCAGAAAGCAGTTTTCAGAAAAACAGTAGGATGACCTAACAAAATCTTCACTCTTTTTATTGGAAGTCAAGAGAATCATAAAGAATGCGGCACTGAAGCATAGATGATTACATTACAACAAAATTATGCCCCAATTGCATGCTAGTTGGTGTCAGCTATATGAATTCTCACTACCCGTTTTGCTTCATTTTACAATGTAGCCAAGAGAAAAATTCAGAATATTGTGTGGAATATTCTTAAAAATTATGTCATAAATAAAGAATTCCAAGAATTAGGAAACTTTCCTTGTTTCATGCAGCGCAAGACTCCTATTTAAGGCCTTCTTTTATGTTAACTAACCTTTTCTGCTCTGACATCTTTCATCTACTTGGGTTCATTGTAGTGGTGGTTGAGATTCTAATGAAAACTGATAATGCAGCCTTTGACTATTCAATTATCAAAAGCAACAGAAAGTAATAAAACCGGCAAATCACTAGAGTAACATAATCTTATGAAAGTATAATGTTTGCGACAAAGATGAAATTGAAAGCATTAGTAGGCATAAAATTTCAGAGGAATTACCAAGGGTGAGCAGTGAGCACCTTATCTGCTCTAAGATTTGTTAGCTCTTAATTTTCAAATTCCACAATTGACAAAACAAGAACCTATGATTGCATTTTAGAGGACCCACATTCAACATCTGAACAACATAAATGCCAACTGAAACCATGCCAAACTTTCCGGTTTTGATACAGCTACATATAACAAGTCAAATTTCAAAGCAAACAGCCAGGACTGCCTTTTCCAATACAGTACCATGTGCTACAAGAACGCAGCAGGCGTTCCCTCTTTCATTGCGGAAACCAGAAAAAAGTAAAAGGCTTTCTCCTAAATATAATCCAACAATCCAAGGCATCCATGAAAATTATGAATTTCAGCAAGGATCCACATCCATCCATCCACGGGAGAGTCTTTGCAAATTCATCCCAAAGCACGTCAGATGACACAATCTTCACAGAAGTTCTTTTTGTTCTTTTGGGGATTAAGATAGCACTATATGTTTTAAGTAATCTCGTTCAGAATCGCATTTGGATACAAGCAACCAATTAGAATTTCCAGGTGGAAAATCTTTCAAATTGTTCAGTAACTGTCACTATGGACAATCAATAATTTCTATAAAAGAGTTACCTACAAGTATAAGTGCTATTTGCCGATGACCTTTATCAGATGCAAGCTCTGCAGGAGTAAGTCCGGCATTATCTTTGACTGTTAATTCCTCCTTTGTGCCTGCATGTACAAGTAGAGTGCAAGCCTCAGCATTTCCTCTTAATGCTGCCCAATGCAAAGGAGTGCAACCTGCAAATGTTTGAAGTATCAGCATTATACAACTATGCTTGTGCTTCTAAACAGTAATTTGACGCCCGGAGCTAAGTAGATAGCAATTATCATGGTCAATCAGTAAAATCTAATTTTTTTTAAAAAAAAGATAAACCAAAACCTCTTCCAGATAAAGCATTATTCACTAGCAATTATCATGGTCAATCAGTGAAATTTAATTAAAAAAATAAGATCACCAAAACCTCTTCCAAATAAAGCATTATTCACATCAGCCATGGTCAGAACCCCCCAAGGAAAAAAGGAGTAATTAAACAACACATGAAGCCAATGGAACTTAGTCCCAAACTTTCAGATATGCACATGCCAAAATCTTAGAATGCTACAAAATGGAAATATAGGACCCACGCGTTAATGGAGGAATGATAAGCAATCCCACACCAAAAGGAGGAAAAAAAACTCAAACCACATTCCAAGTCTTCCAAAGGTTAATCCCAGAAAAACACATAAAATCCCAATTGATTTCTACAAATCAACGAGAAGAGACTTGCTCAAAGGAGTTCTGGACTTCATTCTCCACTTAGAATATACCCTTGACCTATGTTGCTCGGACTCTTCAAAAATGTCAACGGGTGCGTGTCGGATTCACCAAAAGTAGTGTATTTTTGGAGAATCCGACACGGGTGAGGCATCGAAAGTGAAGAGTCCGCGCAACTTATCCCTTGACAGCTTGCTACAAACCACCAACTCAATATCCAATTCTTCACAAAAAAGTCCTGCAATGTTACTTTCCTTACACATCTTCCTATCAGATGTCAGTTGAATTTGGAAGACTTCAATGAACAACATATATGTGCACTTTCTTATCCGAATGTAAAAGATTCAGTAATGCAACAATGTATTACCAAAAGATAGCCCCTTCCTTACAGAGTCCAATCATATCACGCCTACGATATTTACGCATTTTTAAGCATTGAGATTAATTAAAAGTTCTTTTTCTTTTTTTGGATAAGTAAGATTCATTAAATGTTTAAAGACCAATATGAAAGAATCCAGAATCTGATAATTAATCTAAGTAAGAGGATTGTCTTAGGAACAAGGACCCAACAATCACAAGATGCTAAAGCTTTTACCGTTTTGTCCCAGATCAAGTGAAATTCAAACCGCTGCTTTCTTTCTGGCCATGTTTATGAAGTTTCAAGCAAAAGGAGGGACATTCAGACCCCAAATTTAAAACCCATGCTTTAAACTACTAAACAGCCGTTTCTCCAAAACTAACAAAACACGATCTCATTCCTTTAACAAAGTATAAAATTTATGTAGACCGTTTTATTAAAAGAAGCACCAGAAAACAAACTACTAATAAGATGCTTAGAATCTCCATCTACAATCAAACTTAGACAAGATAAGAAATTATTAGACACTGCAACTTACATTTCATATTTACACAAGCATTTTTTATAAGACATAATTACACAACCATAACTGTTGGATAACATTGACTCTGAAGCATATTTCCATTTCCACCAAATTATCAAAATTAATGACTATGCTTGGTTCATGCCACATGCATAAGCAAAAACTCCCCAACTTGCAAAAGCATTATATTTACACCAAGAGAATTTAAGAAAGTGGTACATTCAATATAAACATACCATCTTTATCTTGTCTCCCTTGGAAAGCATCTCTGAATAGAAGTAACCTAATTGTATCACCAAATCCCTTGTATGCAGCCCTAGTCGGAAATACCAGGAAAAATGCTTATAAAAAATCATAACATAATGGATAACTGCTGCTAAGAAATGAGAAAACAATATAAAGAACTAACATGAAGATCAACTCAGTAAAACATTCATTTTTAAATTCCACAAACTAACACCAGAGGGCAAGAACTGTGTCTTCCGTGCTTGATAAAACAAAATTTTCAATGTCCAATAGGGAATGTGGAACGCCCCAAATTGCATGCAATACCAGGAATAAAAGATTTAAGATACTTGGAGTAGAAAGGCACACCAAAGCTTGAAAACTGAAAACTACATCAAAATTAAGAGTGTATACAATGTCAAACAGCGATTCAGTCTCGCTGTTTAGATTTGTTGAGATGAAACTACTAATAGGAAGTTAAGAACAAGCATAAAGAGAGAAGGATATTTACCAATCCAACTATAACCAAAGCTAGAAAACATGGACATCAAACTTCACATATCCAAGCCATACTTGAGTCCTAATGTTACACACCACTAAGACCTGTGCAACACCAATCCACCGAGTTGGGACCTTCATAACTTTACTCTCCACTCCACAACTAAAAGACAACACTTCTTCCCCATTTTCTTGTCTTTAGTTTATTAAATGGAATCTTTTAAAGAAGTTTGGGGTTACTTTGTAAGAAAGAAACTTCTGACCAGATAACCTGTCAACTCCTTTATTCGAACAATGCAAAATCAGAAAGGAAGAGGAATAGACATTCTTATCAGATTTAGGCACAGTATATTGTTTACGACCTTTTAGTCATCAGAAATATTTTGGTACTTTCTATTGTATGTTGAATGACTGGAATCTATTATATGTGATAGTAGAATATATGAAATAGATGGAGTTTGTTTTTGTGTTATGATCTGATAGTCTTAGTATTTCTTCATGTAACCAGGCTAGAGTAACTCCCAGGGACATGTAAAGCTTCCAAGTTTTTGCTTTCACTGACGGTATATCTTCTACTTAGAGTGGTACAGGATCTTCTCCTAAGATTTGTGGTTTAACATATTCAAAATATTTGATGCTTAAATTTCTCACTATCACGTCACATACTTGATTAACTTTACCTAGACTTCCCGAAGCCAGCTGAAAATGGGTTCCAAAATAGTTAGTTTCTTTATCATTGTGCAGTGAGATACATAAGACTCAAATAAAAATTGAGAACAAAAGAGGAGGATATCTTGGAGTTTATATGTTTATTCAGTATTCATGATTAGGAAAGTAGTCAGATCTTAGGCAAGGCAAGAAGAAATATCTATACTAGAAGGATAATTTCAATACCATCAAAACTACAAGTGAACTTGCCATGAAACTAACACAGACCACAAACACATCCAGAGATCAGAACGAAAATCTAGCAAGGAGTCATGAGAAATTTGTCACTTGAAAATCGAGAAGATGATGGATTTTCAACTCAAAACCGAAAACTCATACTATAAGTCTATAAATGCTAGGGGTGCTAATCATACCAGTGAAGAGGGCTCCTCCCGTCATTATCTGGTACATTAAGGTCAGCATGATACTTCGCAACAATGTGATTTACATAAGCTGTTTGTCCATACTGAGCTGCAACATGAACTGCCTGTAAAGGAAGTACACATACTTCAACAGTTGATATAACTGAAAAAAGAACCTTCAAGGAAAGCCGTAGCAAAGAAAATTAGTTTCAAGAAGGCTCTAAAATCAGGATTTCACTCTGCCAAAATTTTGAATTATGTAATACATCTAGCATGCGCTCTAGGTCTGGGGAAAATAGTGGAAGATGACTAATGGTCAAGAGGAAACAGGAGATGAGGAGAACGAGAATTAGAGATCTTTCTCAAGCTCGGATAAAACCAAAATTAGAGCTTTACCGAATTTTAGCCTTCTTTCTCAAGCAAAACCAAAATTAGAGATCTAAATTAATGTTTGCAACCATCAATTAATTATGAAACTCGGATAAAAGAATTTAAGAATAATTAAGGCAAAGGTTCTGTATAATCTATCTGCCCCAAGTGTCCCTGCTGATACAAGCGCAGGTGATGGATCCTTTATCTCATTGAAACCTTAATATTGGAGACTAATCAAACAAACAAAACATAGTCCTTTTAATTCAAAGTTTGAACCAAATACTCTTTCAGGTTTTCAATTATGGGTTTTCAGCTACAAGCCTACAACACTTGCTCATTAACTTGTTTGGATGGTTGTTAACTATTGTATTGTATTGTGTTGTTAGTTTAAATACGATGTTTGTTTTGATTGTTACTTAAATTTTTGTGTATCGTATTGTTAAATCCATCATTAGGTAACGACGAAAAGTCTCATTTTGTGTAACGACCGATTTTGGTGTGATCGCGTAGTTACCTTTTTTTCCCATTTTATCTTTACTAATTATTTAATAATCTTATTTTATCCTTTACCCTGCCTTTTTATAGTAGCTCTACCTCGTACACTACTTTCCTACAGGTTCATCTTTCAAATTGTTGATGTGTCACATTATGTAATGACGGAAAAATGATACAATCTATCCAAAGATAGTATTCATTAAAACAATATAGTACGATATAATACATTATGAAACAATGTGTAACAAACACCCAAGTAGAGCATATGAAAAACAACGAGAAACTTTACTAACTCTGTTGAATCCAACTTGGACTGTAAATTCATGATCTAAATGAAGTTGCTTCATCCCACGAGGATTCAAAAGTTCAGGATGACAATTCAATAAGTTTATAGGTAAATACCAATCTTTTCTCCATAAGTGATAATTTATCAAACAAAAGTAGAATAAGGATGTTCTGGAAGTTACACAGAGACCTAAATGTGGTATCAGTTCCATCATGGAACTAATACTTTCCAGCTTAGCCTAAACCACGAGGAAATTAGAAAGGCTAACTACATCTTGTATTGCAAATACTAACTTATACAGAATTACAGATGAATTTGAAAATAGCAACAATAATACCGGAATTATGATTAGTTGAACATTGCAAATGGACATCAAATATTCTATATTACCCGATAACCATTAATGTCAGCAGCCTCGACCCGCGCACCATTCTGCAACAACACATCGGCAGCTGCAATTGATCCCCGCACTGCTGCCCAATGCAACGCAGTCTGCCCTGCATTGTCCGTCGCATGGACATTTCCCCCGTGCTACACATGCCACCAAGTAGAAAACACCATACTTAACCTCCAAATGAACAATTAAAAACTCGATCCTCATTTTTTTTTAAAAAAAAAAGCCAAAATGATAATACCTCGATGATGTATTGGACAATATCAGCGAAATTGTTTAGAGCCGCCCACTGAAGCGCGTAATATCCGTTTCCGTCCGGCTGGTAAACGGAAACGCCGTCAACTTCAACGAATTTCCGGAGTTTGTCAAAATCACCGTAAGCGGAAGCAGAGTAAACATCGATTATGGCTGGTTCGTTAGGGTTTTGAAAACCAGAAATCTGCTGATCATTGGAGTCGGAAACGATCTCGATTTCTGATGAAGCCATTGATAATGGTGGAACCAATGGTAATTCAAAAATTCTGGATCCAAAGTGTTGAGATTAGTAATAGTTCATTCAATGTTTGTGAACTTTTGGTAATTCAAAATTCTGGATCCAAGTGTTGAGATTAGTAATAGCTCATTCAATTCTTGTGAACTTTTTTTTTTATTTACTGGGGAAAGTGGATATCATTAAGAGCACAATATGCAGGCGCCTGGCCGCTGTACTCTAGTGTGTTTATTACTCTTTACGGCTTCTGCCGCGCTCAACACGCTGAATTTTAACAAGGGACATTTTTCCCCTCGACAAATCCAATGGAAAAAACTTACCCACATGTGTATACATCACACCAATGGAATGCATGACATGTGTCTGAATACATACAAATTATTACTTAATTATGATTAATTAATGTATACAATTACTTCATTAAATAACTTAACCATGATAAGTTGCATTAGTTTGGCGTATACACTCGGTGTGGGTAAGTTTTTGCCCAAATCCAAATAAAGAATTGGGCATCCCAGTCCATTAATTTATACTTTCGCTTTTACTTTTCCATTATATTAAAAAGATAAATTTTTATTTTTACTCATTTATGATGTTAAAAATATATTTTTTATTTTTAACATGTTAAGTACAACATTTCACGTTATACCATTAACATTACTTGAAATTAATATAAATATTATAAGAAAATACTTATATCAATTATTATTTCTTAAAAAAACATGCAAAATAAAAAATGAACCGATTAATAATTGCCATATTGGTTATGAGGGCTTTAATTTCTTAGCAAATTAGGAGGGCTGCAATGGTCTCAATTCCTTGGAATAAGCTAATGTGTTTTACTTTTAAAATGCGTATCTTTTTAGCTTTCTACCCAATGTCATATACTTCCGTTCCATATTAGTTGGTCATTTTATTTTATACGCATATTAAAAAATCATAAATAAGAATGTAATTTTACTAATTCATCCTTTAAGAAACTTTTTAGAACTTTGCATACTAATGTGGACACTTCAAAAAAAAAATTGCAAGAGCAATATTAGAAAATTTTAATTAATATTTTTTTGATTTAGTAAGGTAAACAATTAGGAGTAATATAGAACAATTATTTTTAATAAGGTGACCAACTAATATGAAAAAGGAAAAAATACTTGCTATTACTTCCAAAAGTTTCATTTTTGAAAGTAAAATGAGGGCTTCAATGGTCTTTATTAGTTGGAAACAGCTTGAAAATGTAATATGGCTCATGGAGTTGGGGAAGATGATATCACATCGAAAAGAGGCAGATAATACAAAAGGACAAAAGAGGGTAAAAGATGCCAATACAAAAAAAGAAAAAGTTATAAAACATAATCCGTTAATTTTTACTCGTTCATTATACTAAAAATAGTTATTCAATTTTACTTATTTAATTTAAAAAATCAAGATATAATTTATTATTCTTTACCTATTTTACCTTTATTATTAAATACTCGTTATTCATTCCCCAATATTTAGATAACTTATATATAACTTATATAAATATTTAAATCTTGTAATATTAAATTAAAAATATATTAAATATATTAAAATATTTTTTAATATTGTGATTTTAAATTTATCATGAAAAATTTAAATTAAAGAGTTGATAAAAAAAAAATCATTCTTTTTTTATACGGACTTAAAAAAAGAAAAAGTCAAACAGCTTGAAATGGAGAAAGTAAGTACTTAATAAAAATGATATAATAAAATTAGTACTATCTTTTAGGGTATAATAAAAGTTGGAGCACTTTAGAAAAAACAAGAAATAATAAAAAAAAGAATATTGTAGCAAACCAATCAGATCTTACCATTTGTATATATGTGGTTGAAATTAGGCAGTGATAGGCTGATAGCATCAGTATTAAGCAGTAGCTACTTTCACTAGTTCATCTTCTCCAATAATTTCTCTTGCCTTTTGGGACTGAAAACTCGCCAGCAAAACAGCAATGGCGGCGGCACGAGTCATGGTATCAGCCAGCAACACTTTAACTGCTTCGCTCCTATCGAAAGGTCCATTACGAAGGCCCAACACTTTCAGTCTTTCCTTCAGAAACGGACCTGTGCAAAAGAGGCGTCTTTTCACCTGCACCGCTATCTATAATCCCCAGATTCAGACTATAGAAGAAGGAAAACCGGAAACCCTAGATTACCGTGTGTTCTTTACCGATAATTCCGGTAAAAAGGTAAATATTGCGTGTTTAATTTACACTGGATTTGTAGTTATCTGTGTATGTGTAGTAAGGAAATTTCTTCATTGTAATGAAATGAGACCCAGTAGAGCGGATTAGTTACAGAGAATCACGTGATAGCTGGCCCTTGGATTGAGGCCTAATAGATTGATAGATTGACATACTGATGGAATGCCTAATTGCAAGACTTTGTTTTCTATGAATTTTGTTGAACGAGACATTTCAATATGAACCTATTTCATCTTTGTTAGTGTTTACTTGGTGAAAAAAACATAGCTTTTTGTCTTTCTAGGCAACATATTATATCATGTATTTGTAATGTGCAGATATCACCCTGGCATGACATACCACTGCAGTTGGGTGATGGTATTTTCAATTTTGTTGTTGAGATCCCCAAAGAATCAAGTGCAAAGATGGAAGTTGCTACAGATGAGCAACACACTCCAATTAAACAAGACACTAAGAAGGGGAAACTTCGATACTATCCGTAAGCCTTTTATGTCACTTTTCAACATTCTTTTAGTATGTCATATTGTCAGACGTAATTATCTTCTTGTTTCCTACCCATCCCGCTTTTAGTTGTGGTGGGATTTTGACCTATTGTCATTTGCAAGTAATTGTCTTTATAAGTTAACTGAAGTTTTCTGTGGGTCAATTTGTTTAGGTCTGTTACATATATCATTTGTTTAGCAACAATAGATACACTCTCCTCAATCTTAGACTGATAAGACTTGTCTAGTTTCTGATGTCTGCAGTTTTTCTGTTTGATGTTATGATTTTCTTGTGCAACTCTTAGATATAATATTCACTGGAACTATGGATTGCTTCCTCAAACATGGGAAGATCCTTCTTTCGCGAACTCCGAAGTTGAGGGGGCATTTGGTGATAATGACCCAGGTATAGTTCTATAATTCTAAATAGTTAACAACTTTCTTCTGGTCCATCTATCAAAACAAAAAGAATATAAAAATCAAGAGTGTTAGAGATAATCTTGACTGGTTGAATCTCTCTTATGTTTTTTTTTTCATTTGTAGTTGATGTTGTTGAGATTGGGGAAAGCCGTGGCAAAATTGGCCAGGTTCTGAAGGTCAAACCTTTAGCTGCTCTGGCAATGATTGATGAAGGAGAACTTGACTGGAAAATAGTTGCTATTTCATTAGACGATCCAAGAGCTGCACTTGTTAATGATGTTGATGATGTAGAGAAACATTTTCCGGTATGTTTGAAGGACAATAAAACTGCTATCTTTTGTTGACTCTCCTTTCTCTACCGTCGCTTATGCTTGTGCAACACTGTTATGCATCTCTCTCTCTCTCTCTCTTTGTTGTGCTGTGATATGTCTCTTCAGTTAAAGATATATGTCTTGTAATTTCCTTTTCAATTTTCATCAGCTTACCTCAGACTGTTTTTTTAATGTTTTTTATGGTTAATTTATGAAGAGTGTGGTTCATTTATCATAAGAACCAGGTAACTAGAGGTAGAAATCTTGACCAGTGATCACTGCCTAGGAAAAGCGATAGAAGTAACAGAAAAAATATATGCATAAAATGAGTGATCTTGACGTTTGAAATTAGCTGCCTACTCTTCTGGAATGAGAAACTTTAAAGTAAAGTTAGCAGTATTCAAGGTTATCTATGCAAAGCCACGGGAAAAAGCATATAAGTTGCGATGATAACTGGAGAAAATAAGGGCAGACACGAAAATCCCAATGAGTGGTCGTTATAGGATATGGTTTCCTTATCAACTGTTAGTTCCACTGAATAAGAGATAGCAGAGGCATACAAAAAACTAATTTTGCGAATCTTGTTGTTTCCTATAACCAAAAAGCACTTGTATAAGTAGTGCTAGTTCCCGTATTCTTTTTAGTGTCATTTTGTTACCTTTGTTATCACATTGCATGAAAAAAAAAAAACACGCCCATCAAGTAGATCCTCCTTTGGATTATTTTGCTTTTTGCATTATCGAAGAATCATTGATTATGATGCCTCTAGGTGCTGATTTGCCACCTTCCTGTTTGAAGTAACTGTTTTGTCCCTAATCTCACTGTTTGACATATCGTGATGAACTATACTGGAATTTCACTCATCCACGTGTTTGATGCATCTACTACCAAGTTAATTTTACTGGAGATATCAGTATGTACTCCCTCTGTTTCAATTTGTTTGTCTGATTTAAGAAAATAAAGAAGACTTTTGAATCTTGTGATCCTTAAACTAAAGATATGTAGAATAAGACCAAAATGTCTTTTAATCTTGTGGTCTTAAACATGTCATGTGAAACGTTAGAAAGAGTTGCCAAAAAAGGATAGAGACATTCTTTTTGAAATGGACTAAAAAGGAAAGTAACACAAACTAATTGAAACAGAGGGAGTATGTTATTATTATTTTTAATGCTCTTGATTATGGTACTAGAACATAACAGTGATTTCCACATACAGAACAGTGGTTTACTTAACCTGCTGAATGACGTTCCTCGGTTTCTTGCTATCTAGAAGGAAGTAAATGCTTTTGAATGCTAACAGTACTAGAGAAACAAGCCTGTTTGAGAAACTGTGTTTTTTACTAATGCCCACACATGATGCTGGTGTGGGTTGAAACTCTGGCCTTTTGGTCCCAACATCTCAGCCTAATCATTTGAGCTAAGCTTTTTCGATTTAAATCAAGCTTCCGGTTATCATCCTTTTCTGCTAGCAGTAATAGAGAAGCTATACTTTATTTGAGTATTGCTTTGTGGCATTCTAAAAGGCAAGGCCATCCTTGTGTTTAGGATAGTCATTGCTGTTGTAGGTCTAGCTAGGCGATTTCAAATTGTACCAGAATTGAATAAGTGTGGGGATTTTATAGTAGGCAAATTCCTTGCTAATTTCCTGTTAACTTGTCAAATATTGATCGAACTATCTCTTTGAATTTCTTCAGGGCACTCTCACAGCAATCAGGGACTGGTTTAGAGACTACAAGATACCTGATGGAAAACCTGCCAATAGGTTTGCTCTGGACAACAAGCCAGCAAACAAGGTAATTGCTTTCATAGAAGCTTTTGGTTAAATGTGGTTTCTTTGAAGATCCTTGATTCTATTTCTCCTCAGTTTCCAAACAGAGGTATTCAAATAGACACATGATAGTAATGCTTAGAAAATGGCAATTTTTGGTTTTGTGTGCCCCTCGTGTTACTTCATATGCAGATGAAACCTTGCAGTTGCTTTTGATTCAGTGCAGCACACAATGACATAAGTATAACTGTATAATAATTATATGTGTTGGTAATTAGTAATCATGCTAAGATTTCTCCAGGCTCCTTTTCCTATTGGATAAAGAGGTGTAGTCTTTGTATAACTGTTTTCACTTGCTCTGCATTGGCCCTGCTGATGATTTCATTACCTTGCACTGTCAGGATTACGCTCTTAAGGTTATTATGGAAACCAATGAATCTTGGGCAAAGTTGGTCAAGAGATCAATCACTGCTGGTGAACTTTCACTTGTATAAATGCCTATTAATACAGCGTGAGGCAGGTAGTGTTCCTGCTTGTAAGACGTGGAAAATGTCCCCACTTCTGAGTTGGAAGCCGATTCATATTCTTAAGGCAATATTTTGTTAAAAATGTTACTGTTTTCTATTTTTATCATGCATAATTTTGTTCATGCACTAGTGTTTTTAAGCTTATTCAGGACGGAAACAGGTGTTCTGATATATGAATTGATCTTCATTCTCTAATTGCATCAGTTGAAAATTAAAACTGTTATCCTTTAGCTAAGTCATTCTCAACCATTTAAGTGTTGTGCAGCTTCTTGCAATGTTTTATAATATCTAATAGTAGTTGATATTACATATATCAATAAAATTCTAAGGAGATAATGTCATCTAAATACCAAATTTAAAAGAGTTCTTTGCAACCAGAGAATTTTTAGAAAAATGCATGATAATGAATATTAGTGATTTAAATGTTTTTTAGTAAATAGGGCAATATAATCATCAAGCAGCAGCATCACAAATCGATAAGATGTCATCTTATTTCTTTTTCTCTACTACTTGTATAAGGAATCCATTTCACATGAATTGTTACATAGTAAAAACATGCAAAATGAGAGAATATAATGCGGTCCATTATGAAGTATACCAAACATAATGTTGCAGCTACTTTTGATGATACTCACCAATATGAACAAATTCAACTAATTCTCTTTACGGAGTGCACATTATTTACACAAAAGAAATCAAAGAATTTACATTTAATCCTTGGTGTATAGAGTTATTTGGTACTTGTACTGGTGTCAAGTGGCAGGTACAAAATAGTCAAGGTACGTGCAAAACCGGGCCCACAAACAACCATTATCAAGAGAAAAAGAACCAAAGAAATAACATTTCATTTGTGCAGCAACAGCTACACAACAACCAAATACTAGGAGGATTCAACGGAGATCTCAATCGGTTCAGTACTTTTCTACTTGAGCAATGGTTGTGACGTTGCTCTCTCGGCATCACTTATTTGATCCTCACTATCTTCATCGAATCTATCTACGCTGTGAAGAAAGATGCCTACACAAAAAAAATCATCAATAACCACCCTAAATCTATTGCCAATGACATCAAGTAGGACTCATTTCAAGGATAAAGATTTGGATTTCGAGGCAGCGTCTATACCTATAAACCATATTCCAGAGGCTATAAATAGAACTGCTGTCAACATCAAAGCTGTGACCCTCCAATTGTTAATGCGATCCTGTACAAGAGAAAACATAGGAGGATATTGATCAATCTTATCAAGAACCATAAAATCAACTACATAGTTACAATATAACTTTTACTACTGCTACACACCCATAATTGACCTTTTCCAAAATTAATTTAATGGTTAGACTAGTTATTGGAAACCATCCTAGGGGCTTCACGTCTTTCATGTACTATATGTCAAACTACAGATTTTTTCAAACAAAAGCAGCTTGCACTTCCATTCTCGTGGCTATTGGAGGAGAAAAGAAGACTCTCAGGGGAGAAAGAGAACTATCTTGCACTTGTAAAGCATAGTTCCCTTTTTATTCATTACTATGAGAAGAGGGAACATAAGCATAGTCTCTTTTTTCTTATTTCCATCGCTAAACATTATCTGAGAAAGAGGTAACCACCAACTGATGATACAAAACAGCACTATGAGAACAATCATTAGGCCTCTTCCCTCTCACAGAATTTCAAAACTAGGAGATTTGATAAACAATGAAAGCGGGCTGAATGGAGCTTCGATGTTCTCGTCGTCGGTTGGCAGAGGTACGGATAGCCTCCGCCAGCAGGGAGGAGAAACACTTCAGTGACAATGCTGCAGATAGCAGCACACCACAGCGAACGGTAAGGCTTGCTTTCAATGTATATATACAAGAGAAAAGGGGAAAAAAGAAAAATAAACGGGCAAATAAGGAAAAGGTTGGCGCTGGTTGGAGAAACGAATGGAAAGGAGTTTGCCAGAGAAAGAAATGGAGAAGAGTTTGCTTGAGAATTAAATTGAGAGGAATAGTCGGAAAAAGGGAAACAAAACAGAGGATCTTGATGATAAGATTAGGGGCATTAGGGAAAATAAAAAAATGGGGACAACCTACAAAAGCCATGTATTACATTAGCAAAAACTCATATAAAATGTGTATTGTATCTTTTGAAGCGAAAAAAAATAAAAAATCCTGAAAGAGGGAAAGATATAAGAAGCAAAACAAGATCAACATTGTCAACGACAAGCTCAAACCTGGACAACCCCCACAAGAGGAGAGGAAAGCACATCACCAAATATGTGAATTGAAACAGTAGACATCGCCAAAGACAGTGGTCTCAAACTTGGTTTGACGCAATGGAGACAGACATAGTTTACAGGGCCCTGCAGTCAGATGCTTTAATGTAAGATGAAGTAAAGCTCGATACAAACAATATCAGCCCTAAAATACAACTAATTAAGCATCTTAACTAAGTGAAAGCCAATTACTCTTTTGAGAACATCCAAAGAAAGGGAAAAAAAAGGATGTATGGGCGATAAGACCAGTCATCCAAACAATTTGGTAGTTGAATAACGGTTTTTTGCCTAAGAAAATGACACACTTCATCACATATATGAATAACATAAAGGAACCGAGGAATGTCGGGAAAGAACCATTTTGCAGAAAGCATTTCGAAATGTTAACTCCATATTGAACTAGTGTACAAAGAAGCACACAAATTTACATAGAGTACTGGATTAGATAATAGAATTACCTGTGTTGCAAATACAAGCAGTTCTCCTATTGCAAAAAGAGGGATGAAAGCATATAAGCTTTTAAAACAAAAGGCAGCAAAGCAAAATATTGCTCCGAGAAATGTTGCCACTGAGAGAAGCTGCAGTACAGAACAGTGACGTCATTAGCATCAGGGTTTTGAAGGATTCAAATGAAAATTCCAGAATAGAAGATAGGTGTCATTAACATAAAAAATGAACTTCATAGGTCATCCTTCTAAAAACAGCGAATTTGAGTAAATTGAAACAAGGAGAAAAAGTCATACAAGTCAAAAGAATCAGTTTTTCTGGGATAACTTTTACCCCTGATAGAAGATAGGTGTCATTAACATAAAAAGTTAACTTCATAGGTCATCCTTCTAAAAACAGCGAATTTGAATAAATTGAAACAAGGAGAAAGAGTCATAAAAGTCAAAAGAATCAGTTCTCTGGGATAACTTTTACCCCTGATTGAGAGAGTCTTGTTTGTTTTACATTTAGCGACGAATGATCTTCACACTGGACATTAGATTAAATGAGAAATGTTTCTAGAGATTAAACGGAATCTTAGGATTGCAAAAAAGTACCCACCTTAAAGGCATTGGATATTGTTGCCGTCATTCGATCTAAAACAAACCCTCCGGCCACGGTTCCGAATATTCCAGATACAACAGTAATACCTCCAAACATCAGGTCTGCATTTTTCTGCGGAGACACCAATTGCAGATCAGCTAACATGTACTTAATGATTTTGTGGCATTTGATTGGTCCACGTAAAGCTGAATGGCATAACCAGACGATGCAAACCAAGAGCATGTAAGTGGATGGGGCATGATCGAATTGAGCTCATTTCACTTGTTCTAGCAACTTCCAAAATGTGAATCCAAGGGCAACGAACGAGAAAAATCAACAGAATCATGCAAGCATAAACTTAAACCTTGAGAATAGTTGTGAAGCGGGATAGTAGATCTGAGATCTTACCATATGGTATATGTTATAGCCAGCCTTTGGTCCCCAATAGGAATATGCACCAATTACAAAATTATATGCTATGTATCCTGCAAGAAACCACTCAAGTTCAGAATCAGAGAATAGAAACCTATCAAACGTGCATAACAAGTTTAAAGAAAGTGAGATCTCTTTACTTTAGGAAAAGAAGACATTCAGAAAAGGTTCATCAACATGTTCCAATATTGGGATCCGAAGAAGCGGTAGCATGAAAAAAATTGGAGGTAAGAAAAGTGAATAAAATACCTAGGACATTGACGACATAAATCTTTTCAAGATGAAGCACTTTCAGATCCTTCAAAAATCTTGTCAACTCATTCAAATTGCCAGGAGCACCTTTCAAACTGTAGAAAAGAGAAGAAAGCAAGAAAGAGGTCAATTGAGTGAAAGCAGAAGACGTATTGCTCATAATCATGTTTGCAGATGGGTGATAGATCTTGGCTGTCTTAAGGCCATCAATAACATGTGACCAGTTTTATGATGGTTCCTTACCCATCCTTGGAATTTTCCCGTGTTAACAAACCATTGCTACAATTTGAAACAGCTGCATTAATGACAAGAGTTGGGGTCAAATAATGGTTCCATTAGAAAACCAAGAGAAGTTAAGTGCATATAGAACACCTAAAGGAGGAAAAAGCTAAGAAACAATGATCAAGCTGACAGATACAAAGCTATCGCTTACTGTTCTACCACTTCAAGTATCTTCCTACCTGGTAGAAGTAAATGAACAGGATCACGAGTAGATCTTTATTTAATTGCTCCATACAACTGTTTGTTAACGAAGCACCCAACCTACTTTTCGACCACTTTGACTTATTACTTATTAAGTAGTATATTTATATCAAGATGGCACACCCTAAGCGATACAAAGAATGTTACCAAGCTGATACAAATGGAAGAACTGCAAGCTGGCACACATTTATTTATTTTTGGACTATCCTACACTTCTTTAATTGCTACAAAAGATAATCATGGACAAATAAGTAAAGAAACCTACGGAGAAACTTTTCATTTTAACAATTGAGGAGTTCCACTAGGCCCCTAGTTTTTTTACACATTCAACTATAACAATTTAAATATTTTTCTTTTAAAACAAAGACTCTTCCCAACACAATTTTTATTCACAAAGTAACTAAGTTGAGCACAGAGAAACACCTAAGGACAAAATTCCAGAGAAGGTAGGTCATGCTGAGCAAAATGATCAAAGTTAGGACAAGAATCACACTCCCCTGTTGCCTAAGTAGACAAAGAGTAATAGACATGTCTATGATAATAGGAACTACCTTCTTCTGGGCAAGCGGTCAGGGGAGAAGTCAGTGGTTTTTTTGATCCGGTGTGAGAGAATCCTGTATAAACACTTAAAGAAATATCAGAAAATGCATACAGGATAAGACCAAAAGACTAATTTTCCGTTACCTTTTAATTGCAATGGTTTCATAAATAAACCTAAAACTGCAAAGGGAAGCATAAGTAGTGCCTCTATCCAAAATGCCCAACGCCAGCTAAGATGATTGCCAACCTATCAGAGCATGGAACATTAGTAAAACTTGGTATGAACAGAGAATTGCATTCCACAAGAGAACATTAAACTTGACCACTGAAGAGTGAGCTTACCAGTCCACCATATACATATCCAACTGCTACCCCAGTTGGTATACACATGTAAAATATTCCCAGCCATGCTGTTTTCTGGATAAAAGAAGAGAATTAACATTCAGAAAATATACATATGCAAAAGCATCAAATCCAGGCAGCAATGAGATTGAAGACACATGCAAAAAAGATCACAAATAATCACACAAAGCCTAGTCATGCTTATTTCCAAACAGTCAGACAACAGCAAAAAACTAAGCTTCAATCTTGAGCTAACCACAATTGGATATATGAATCCTCATTATCCAATTTGCTCCATTTGAAGCAGCTTCATTCCAATATTCAGCAATTTAACTTCTCTAATAGAAATTGCAACAGTCTAAAACCAAAGAAGCGATCTCAATAAAGTAACTTGATATGTTCAGTGGGTCAAACAGTTTTTTTTTTTGATAACCATGGTGTCTGAGCCAGCTTTCACACTAATTCCACAGGATACCTGCCACCTCCCATCAGCAACATGTACAGGAGTGGTACCTCTTTCCACCAAGGGTAGGACAGATGGGAAGAAATTGCCTGGTGTTTTTTTTTTGTCTCCGGTGGGATTTGTACCTGAGACCTAATGGTTTTCAACCCACTTCCACTAGGCCACACCCTTGGGTGTAAGTTGGCCAAACAATTTAAAGAGGTTATGGCCTTAGAAGTTGCTTTAAGCACAACAGAGATAAAGTTTTATCAAGCCTAATTGATTAACTGAAATTTTAAGGGGAATTGAAATTGCTCCATTCCCAGGGAATCTAGTGATCCATGGACTAGGTACCAATGGGTGATATTCCAGCATCCGAGAGAAAAAAGTTCACTCACTAGTTACAATGCTTATTGTCTTAACATCGAAAGTGATAACATCAAAAGCCCGTTACAACTATAATAGCCTTCTTATAACATCTAAAGAAGCAATCGATAACAAGTGCGTGAGGAGAACCAAAAAGGTTTGTAATGTCTCATAAATACGGTTACGTGCCTGTGACGTCAGTATTGAAAGAGGAAAAGAAGCCAACTTGGAAGAAATGAGATTGATGTTGTGGCTGCAAGCTTGAAACCATGGCCTCAAAAGGCAGAAGGTGCAAGATTGGTGTCTCGAAGTTAAGGTCGTGGCCTCAAACTTGAAGTTGTGACCTCAAAGGATTTTTCGGTCCGTGGCATCACAAGTCTGGCGAGATTTTTAATTAATTGAGGGCGAGCTTGGATATTTTTGCACACTTTCGAAGGAACAATAAATTAGAACCCTAGATTGACTTTAAGTTAGTTTTTAGTTTTGTAGAAGTTTAGTTTAGAGAGGCTTAGTCTAAGTTTTACACTTTTTAAGTGTAGAGACTGTATCCTGATTTTTTGCCTAATTCTTCTTATGATGATCGATTCAACCTCTAATAAAAAAGATATACCTTGGTTATATTTCATCTCTTCAACAAGAGCATAACGTCCCTATTTTTCAGATTGATCTTATTCTTGAACTTGAACATGAACCTTATGGTAGAATTTTTTGTATGAGTTCATTTGCTCTCCCTCCCGTTTCTTTATTTTTCTTGATTGATCTTATCTATCTTCCTTTCTATTGAATCTTGTTTGGAATATTAATTAGTAGGTTCTTGCACATCCGTTGGAATTGAATATAATTATATTCTTTATCTGATTCTTCCTTTGATTTAACTGCTATTGTCTTTGGGTTTGAATGTGTTAAATGTCCCACATCGGATATGGAATGGATAATTGGTCTCCTTATAAGGCTTGGCAATCCTCCTTCCTTTGAGCTAGCTTTTGGGGTGTGAGTTAGGCCCAAGACCTAATTTCACATGGTATCAGAGCCAGACTCATTCCAATTCTTTGTTCACCGATGTTGGGCCCCCATATTATATTGTCCACGCTCCAGTTAACTAGGTCTGGGCGTGCAGGGGAGTGTTAAATGTCCCACATCAGATATGGAATGGGTAATTGGTCTCCTTATAAGGCTTGGGCAATCCTCCTCCCTTTGAGCTAGCTTTTGGGGTGTGAGTTAGGCCCAAGACCTAATTTCACAGAATGAACATCAGTGATAACAAGGATCCAAGTTAGGTTAAATACTTGAATTTATGTTTTCCTAACATGTGTAGTTCAAATTCAACCGATTATTTGTTCTTTCATAGTGTGCTTCCGCATATTTGTTCGTTGCCACTATTCCATGAGCTTTCAGCAAGTGTATTACAAAGGATACTTTTTTTTTTGTTAAGGTCAAGCTCTATTAATAAAGTACCAAGATGGAAATTACAAAGGATAAGACTTCCTATAATACTGTGATAGTTTAATTGGGCCCCCAGGAAGTTGATTAAGCACAGAATATCAAAAAGATCGAAAAGAAAGCGCTCAGTACTTTACACATTGCGGTGTAATTAGCAGAGAATGAAATGGAATGGAAATATATGCAGAAGAACAACCATCATATTAGCAGCAGAGAATAAAAAAGCACCAAAATATTTAAATCTTAACAGAATATAATTTTCCTTAATAAAGATATACAAAACAGCAGTATAAAATGCGACATCTACTGGAAGTTATCAGTCACAAGAATCATAAACATTAAAAAAAACCAAACCTGAGCAACAGGGGCATTATCATCAATAAAAGGAGCGGCAAGGCTTATGAAAGATGCCTCGCCAACACCCACCAGCCTGGAAAAGGAAAGGTAATAATTTAAACAAAGATATGCTTTCCTCCTCCCACCCCTCACCCCCCCATAATAATTGTGAGTAATACATGACAGCTTGTGAAGAGTAATATGGTTAGACTTACATTCTGCATGTTGCAATGAACCAGAAATTAATTGAGAAACCACAACCAACAATAGCTATTGTCCACACTGTCAGTCCAACTCCAATAAGTCTAAACGGATTGACACTGCGGAGTTAACAAACACACTGGTAAGAAACTCAAGCAATTGATTGAACTAAAGAAGCAAGAATATGCATACAACTCGAGTATTTTTCCTTTCCCTAGTGGACCTCTGTCCGATACTATTCCTAGCAAATTATATGACAAAGCTGCAAACTGAGAAAAAAATAAGACACAGTTCTACTTCAACTCTGACAGCAATAGAAAGAATCTTCAGGTATGCCAAATGTAGAAGTAAAAGAGGATTCTTTTTTAGGATATAGTGTTGTTTGCTCTTGACTAAACTTGTCAGTTTAATGGTCTGCTCTAATTGGATTCATTTACTGCAGCAAAGAAGTTAAAAGGAAAGAAAATTTGGAGGGGCACCAACACTGTAATAGGGCTTTTAACATGGTTTTTGTTACATTTACAAAGGCTTTGTTATCTTTTACCAACAAGCAGTTCATGAGATTAGAGTCAAAATTTCTTCCAACCTATTGACAATACATCTTACACTTACAAATATCATGTGCATGAAAAGCTGAATACTACATCAAGACTAGTAGAACCTAGGTAATTACTCACAAGTTATCCCCTCCATGGCTTCATTCATAAGGAGATGGGTCCCCCTTGACTAGGCATTTGCACCAAGTAAGACAACTGATTTTTCTTGCAAATAATATAAGTACTACCAAGCCTTCATTTTAGAGAAGTGGGCATTTAATCATAAGGTATTTCAAAAGATTATTATCTTGTGTTAGTTTAAGTCTTCAGAAGACGTGTTTACCTATGGTAAGGGTCAAATCATTTGGGATATGGTAAAACGGATTAAGAGTCAAACTAATTGGTAACATGAAGGGAAATCTTTCACTTTTTCAAATCATATAAAGATAACTTCAATTGTTAAATCATATTTCTCTCAGGCTCCAGTAAATAAACTAACCAAAGTGAATGTTCTTAAGTCTGAATTATATCTGCACCAAGATATCAAGCTTGTAGTATCCTGGGATTTACCTCTTGGCGAAGGAGGCAAATATTGGAGATGCCACCAGAAGTCCAACCATGAAAGCAGATGATATGACACCATCCTGAAAATTGGTCAAATTAAATTCACCCCTGCAAACAAACAGAAACAAGCTCATGATAAGACTAAGCATGCATTATGAGGATGTCTAATTAAAAAATAGTTCCATCATTAAATTTGGAGAGGAAAATTCATTGTCAACTACATTATCTAGGAAACAATTGAACTCTCAATAATAAACAGTAGTAAGTCATCAAGAAAATGAAGCAAAATATCAAACATCAGTAAGGAAGAAAACTCAATCACTTCAGAGTTGAGCAGGATAAGAAGGAAATAGAGCAAATTTCAAAAGAATTCTTACTGAATTCCGCTGCCAGAAGAACATGTACCAGTTTTCGTACAAGTTCTGCGGCTTCCATTAACACCATTGCTTGCAATAGTTCCACGATCCACATAATTAATTAAGTTGATCACACAGAATAAAGCAAGTAACCTGATAATTTAAAGCAGATACGTCAGAACCAAATAGTTTGCAAGTCAAAATATAACACTTAAGGTTACAACTTGCAAGTGCAGGATAGCCAAGTAGACAGGACCCTCTACCTTCTACTAAGATTTTGGGAAAAAAGGGTAGCAATTGACTTGGTGGGGCGGGGGTGGGGATTTCGGAGCTGGCTGTTTGGTTTACCATATCAAGAGAAAAACACTACGGAAAACAAAATCTCCGGCATGTATTCAAAATGCAAAAAAATTGACAACATTATGGATTAGGACATCGTTAATAAGATAGCAACTATAACAGAATTTCTAATACACAGATAACAAGCATTCATTCAACACTAACTGGAGATCCCATCAGGTAACTGTATCAAGAAGGTCAACGTAAAGCTCTCAACTTTGCTAAAGAATATGAAAATCAAGAAGACATCTAAAATTCAAAATCATTCTTGAATTTTGTTTCTTGATGACTGGAAGATAGAACCAACCCCATAAAGATTTACTTCCAATTTCATCGGTTTTAATGTACAAGAAAAGCAAATCAAACTTTATAATTGTAATTCTTGAAAACCCAGTTGGTAAAAACACAAAATTCAGCATTAACACGCAAAGGGGCTAAATAAAAAAAAAAGTACCTTTTGGCAGTGAACCAAGAAGGTTGAGGAAGTAACGAAGATGGAATTGAAGCTATAGCCATATCTGTAGCTGCAGGCACATCAACTAATGATGTGTTTGGATTTGACTTAGATTTATGTGTTGAATTTGAACCATCCAAAGGCTTTAAGATACTATATCTTTGACTGGAAGTTTGGTTGGAAGGAAAATGTTTCCTTCCTCTCCCAAAGCTTTTGTTTTCTTGGTTTTAAACCTTTTTTTTGTCTTTTGGCTTAATAATGGAGTTTTTAAATATTTTGCTGTTTTCTTTAACATTTTTTTTATTAATAATTGGGATAAATCTTTTGTTTGTTGCTCCCAAATACATCTATATCTATAATTATTATTATTATTATTATTATTATATTATCCTTACTTATAAAAGGCAATAAGCACGCAGCAAATCGACATGTATGCTTGTGTTGCCTGCTTAGATATTTTTTATATATTTTCTTCATTTTAATTTGTTTATCTTATTTTTATTTTTAATCTATTGTATATTTGAAAATTACGTAAAAAATAGTATAATTCACAATAATTAATAACTTAAAAAATATAAAAATTAATTGACTTTCGAAATTTTACCACTGCCACATTAATTGGGACAGAAGAAAAAGTACTATAAATTACAATAATTAACAACTTAAAATATTTAAAAGGTGTATAAAAAAATTTAGTTGACTTTCGAAATTATATCAATGACACATAAATTGGTAGAAAGTGAGTAACATATATTATTTGAAAATTACATAAAATGTATTATAAATCTCAATAGTTAACAACTTAAAATACGTAAAAACTATGTAAAAAAATTAATTGACTATCTAAATTATAAAGGGCAACAAGGAGGCACGAGGTTGACATGTCTGCTTGCATATTTTCTTTTATATTTTCTCCGTTTTAATTAATTTATCTTACCTTTCTTTTTAAAATCTATTATATATTTGAATATTACGTAAAAAGTACTACAAATCACAATATAACAACTTGTAATATTTAAAAGACATAAAAAATTTAGTCGACTCTTAAAATTTTATCAGTGCCACATAAATTATGACAGAAGAAAAAAAATTATAAATCACAATAATTAACAACTTAAATTATTTTTTAAATGGCAACAAGCAGGCACGAGGTCGACATGCCTGCTTGTACTGCCTACCTGCATGTTTTCTTTTATATTTTCTCCATTTTAATTTATTTTATCACAAATCACAATATAACAACTTAAAATATTTAAAAGACATAAAAAAATTAGTCGACTCTCGAAACTTTATCAGTGCCACATAAATTGAGACAGAAGAAAAAAGTACTATAAATCACAATAATTAACAACTTAAAATTACCTTACGTATAAAGGAGGATAAGCAGGCAGCTGGTCGACGTGCCTGCTTAGATATTTCCTTTTATAATTTATCCGTTTTAATTTATTTATCTTATTTTTAAAATTATTATATATTTAAAAATTACGTAAAAATTAGTATAAATCACGATAATTAACAACTTAAAATATTTAAAAAAAAATTGCTTGCTTGGATATTTCCTTATACTTTCTCCATTTTTAATTTGTTTATCTTAGTTTTCTTTTTAATCTGTTATATATTTAAAAATTGCGTAAAATGTACTATAAATCACAATAATAACAACTTAAAATATTTCAAAAACATAAAAAATTGAACAACTCTCAAAATTTTATTAATGTCACATAAATTGGGACAGAAAAAAATGTACTATAAATCGCAAACAATTAAGAACTTAAGATATTTAAAAGATGTATAGAAAATTTAGTTGACTCTCAAAATTGTATCAATGCAACATAAATTGACACAGAGAGAGTAACATATATTATTTAAAAATTACGTAAAAAATATTATAAATGATAATAGTTAACAATTGAAATATCTAAAAATCATATAAAAAATTTGATTAACTATCTAAATTATTTGTATCACATAAATTAACACAAAAAGCGTAACATGTATTGGGCCCGTGCTGAGCACGGACTTCGATATCTAGTTACTCAATATAATAAAAGGGAGTTGACATGCTCGAAGCAGGCACGAGGTCAACGTGCCTACTTCAGCAGCTAAGGGCATTTTGGTCATTTTTATTAATTTATCTATTTTAATTTATTTGTCTTATTTTTTTAATTTGTTACATATTTAAAAATTGCGTAAAAAAGATATATCACAATAATTAATAATTTAAAATATTTGAAAGACATAAAAAAACTTGGTTGACTCTGAAAATTCTATTAGTGTTATATAAATTAGGACAGAGGAAGTAACATATATTAACTCTATATAATAAAAGGGAGTTGACGTGCTTGAAGCACGCACGAGGTCAACGTGCCTGCTTCAGCAGCTAAGGGAATTTTGGTTATTTTTTATTAATTTCTTTATTTTAATTTATTTGTCTTATCTTTTTAATTTGTTACATATTTAAAATTTGCGTAAAAAAGATATATCACAATAATTAATAATTTAAAATATTTGAAAGACATAAAAAAACTTGGTTGACTCTGAAAATTCTATTAGTGTTATATAAATTAGGACAGAGGAAGTAACATATATTATTTTAAAATGGTGTAAAAAGTACTATAAATCACAATTTATCGATGAAGAAGATCTTTATATTGTTCATCCAAATTAATAATTTAAAATATTTAAAAGACATATAAAAGATTTAGTTGACTCTCTAAATTCTATCAACGACGCATAAGTTAGAATAGAGAGAGTAACATATATTATTTGAAAACTATGTGCTATAAATCATAATAATTAACAACTTATAATATAGTTTAAAAACTTATAAAAAATTTGATTGACTCTTCAAATTTCATTTGTGCCACATAAATTAGGAAAGAAAAATGACATATATTCTGCCCGTGCTGACACATTATAAAATTGAGTTTCACCAGCTGAAGCAGGCACGAGGTCAACGTGCCTGCTTCAGCAGCTAGGGATATTTTAGTCATTTTTGTTAATTTCTCTATTTTAATTTATTTATCTTGTCTTTTTAATTTATTATATATTTGAAAATTACGTAAAAAGATAAATCACAATAATTAACAATTTAAAATATTTGGAAGACATAAAAAATTTGGTTGACTCTGAAAATTTTATTAGTGCCACATAAATTGGGACAGAGAAAGTAACATATATTATTTGAAAATGATGTAAAAGTACTATAAATCACAATAATTAAAAATTTAAAATATTTAAAAGACATATAAATTTTTAGTTGACTCTTCAAATTATATCAACGGCACATAAATTGGAGTAGAGAGAGTAACATATATTATTTTAAAATTACGTAGAAAGTACTATAAATCACAATAATTAATAATTTAAAATATTTTAAAATCTTATTAAAAATTTGATTGACTCTTTAAATTTTATTTGTGCCACATAAATTAGAAAAAACAAATAATATATATTAGGCTCGTGCTGGCACGGATGCTCCTGTATCTAGTAACTAATATATAAGAGGGAATGCAAGCACCTCACGGTCGACGTGCTTACCGAGCATGAGGGCAGTTCAGGAATTAAATTAAATAGTTGCTAAGAAGTTTTGTAAATTGGGGCATTAAAAGCTATAGTGTTTTTGCAATTGACAGAAAAATCATAGCCTTTTAACTGATTTTACTGGTGGCCTACTATTTGTAAATATAGAAAGTCTTACGACCGTGGTCCCACATTCTGTACTAATTTTTCAGGTTATATTTTGCCCTTCATTTTTGGTCTTATTACTTTAATTATTCTGTACATTTATGTAAATAAAGGCATCTTTACATGTCTTTTTAAAGTGCTAAAATTAAGAAGTCTTCATTATACTAGATGGCGTGTAATTAGAGGTACACAACAGTGTCACTGTTTACCATATAAATTGTCCTCCCTTTTTTTACCTGGATAACTTTATGTAAGCAAGGCTTAAAATTTTTTGTGTCGAGAGCTAAATTTAGTTTAGTTAACAATAACTTTTGGAATTACATTCAAAAGTTTTTAAAAAAGAGAGAAATTATTTCACTATGAAAAGTTTACTACTTTATCGAGAATTTTTAAAGTTAAAATTGTGTTTGATCATACTTTTTATAATAAATATTTAAAATTTAAATATACTTTTTTAAAAAATATGAAATAGAATTTAAATAGAATTATTTTATTAAAAAAATTAGGGTAAATTTGAAAAAGAAAAAAATTATAAAAATTCTATTTGAAATTTCTACAGCCAAACATTGATTTTCAAGTAAAGTGAAAAAAAATTCAAAAAAAATGCGAATTTTATTTCATGGCCAAATAAGTAGAGGTAGATTTTTGGAATAACAATATTATTAATCCCCAATTTTTGGAAAATTCCTATATTAGTATTTGTAATATTCGATAACACATAGTTGACCTTCAACATGACTGAAATACGTGTTAAAATTGGCTAAAATTTCAAGCACATGTGTCTAAAATGCGAAAGAGAAAAATGAGTGTTTTATTTTACCTGAAAGTTGTCTAATATTGGATATTCGTATGAAAAAAATGTAAGATAAATATTATTTAAATGGGGAGATCAAAATAGAACGCTCCGTGAAACAATTACTCAACAAAATTATCTAAGTTATCTCGTGAAAATATTCGTTTGTTATATGAAATTATAAACATTGGGCCTGTGCTTAGCACGGGCTTAGCGCCACTAGTGGTAGCTGAAAATCAGGAGAGCTATATTATTATATTATATTATATTTATCTATCTATATTTATATTTATTTATCTATATCTATACTATATTAAAAGTGTGAAGCACCTTATAATGTGATTTGAATTTTTTGCACTTCATTAAAAGTCTTTCCTTTGGATAAAATTGTCTTTTCACTTTTTTTTTCAATTATTATACCATTATATTTATAATATTGAATATTAACTATAATAAATATATGAGATATTTTGATTCTGGAAAGTTTTGTTTCTATACAAATTCCTAAAATATATTCCCTATTAGAAGATTCCTAAATATATGGTAGTAAATATATAGAAAACTTTGCTTTGTACGTGAATATATTTTTCTTTTAAAAGACTCCTAAAAGGTTTTGTACTCCTAATATGTAGTATATCAAAACTAAATATTTATTATAAATACTGAAATTCCTGCGTAGTAGGTAAGTAAAAGTTTTACATTAGTCCTTTGTTTTCCCTCACATGTCCTTTCTACCAATAATTTTCTTCACAATTAATTCGATTTGCAATTTTTGTAGGTTTGATTATTTGATTTAGATAAAAAATCTTATAACATAATAATCTTAATTTGCAATGGGCGTGCAGGTTTTTCAACCACTGTCAACTACTATCACTTTATCATAAACTGCGAAGCTGAGTTAATTTTTAATGTGTGAAAAGAAATAAATGAAAAGATTTTTTTTTAAAAGTCTCATAAAATATATGGAAGGAGCATTATTAATGTTTAAGTAGATGTAAATTTTTTTTTTTTAAAATAAGGATATAACTAATTTTGAATCCTAACCTATATAGTAATAGGGGTGGGGCCGGGGGATACTAACTTAAAACAATTTGATTAATATACACTAATTTACAAATCGAAATTGTTATATATTATACATAAAAGATATTGAATATGTCGGGCTTTAATATGAATTTCGAAAGACCTTATAATGTGATTTGAATTTTTTGCTCTTTATTAAAATACTCCACGACAAACAAAATTGTCATTTATTAATTCTTTTAAATTATTATTTAATTAAATTAAGGACTTTTAAAATATATAGTAAGGAGAAAAAAAAGAAAAAATATAAATTTAAGAAAATTATATGGAGAATTAATATTGGTAGGTTTTTTTTTTCTCTTATTTAAGTGAAAAAGATATCCTAAAATATATAGTAAGAGAAAAAGAAGAAAATATATAAATAGGTTTTCTTTAGAATTAATGTTGGTAGGATTTTTTTTCAAAAATTAATGTTGATACGTAAGTTTTTCTTCTTTTTATGTACGTGACAATTTGGACAAACAAAAAAATTGAGAATGTAATATTTTTCTTTAAAGGTTATGAATTTTGGTAATTTGTCAGTTAAAATAAAATTGATCATTCAACTAGCCAATAATTTGTGGTTCTTTCTTTACTGCTCTTCTTGTTTGTTAATTTATTTATTTAATTATCTGTTTATTTGAAATTAACGGTATTAGAAATTTCTTTTCTTTGAATATTACAATTTTAAATTTATTTTGTAGTATTTATTGAATAATGTGTATATTTTTTTATCATTGGTTACTGGTCTTTGCTTAGGGAATAAAGAGGTCATCAGACGATTTCAAGAATTACTCCTTATATTTTGAGGTAAATTTACTATATCTATCTTTGCTTTGGTCTTAAAGTTAAATAGTAATAATTTGTTATTGTATATTCTTGATAAACAACTGAAAAGAGGTCATCAAACAATTTCGAGAATTGCTCCTTATAATTTGAGGTAAATTTACTATATCTTTGGTTTAGTCTTGAATTTATGTAATAATTTACTATTGTATATTCTTGATAAACAATTAAAAATTAAAAGGTTATCAATTGTGAAATCAAATCTCTAATATGAGACAATCGAAGAATTTCTGATATGAAGAAGGAAAAAATAACTAATATTATGATTTCATGTTAAAGAATGTGGAATACCGATTTCTTTTATAATAGTATTCATTCCCTTTTTATTCTAAATAATTTTAATTGACTTATTTAAATAGACATAGCATTTATTTTAACGTCAATTGCTACTTTTTAATAATGTTCTTCTTCTTGTGTATATAATTTATATTTTGAATGAACTATCATATATATATTTTTGTTATATTTATTATAACAAATAAAAAATCTCAATATTCTTTTATATATTAAGTTATTTTACTACAGATAAGCATGACTTAGGGATGAAAAGGTAAACAATAAAATTGATCATCACTAATTTAATTTAGTAATGGATTAGCAACGAACGAATTATTAAAAAAACTTCTTAGTTACGGCAATTTAGTGACGAAGTTTGTAGCTAAGTTCTATTTTATTCTTAGTGTTTGTTGTTCAATACAATACACATTTTGCTCACGCGCAAAACGCGTACACTAAACTAGTACTATATTAAAAGTGTGAATGACCTTATAATATGATTTGAACTTTTTGTCCTTCATTAAAAGACTTCGCAATAGACAACATTATCTTTTCACAGTTTTTTAATATTTGGTAATTTTAAAATAACCAAATTTTAACTTATTAAGAAAAAAAAAGAGGATAAAAGAAAAGAAGAAAAGTAACCTGGGGAAAGGGATAAATATAACGTGTAAAAAAAGCTAAAAAATTTATTACTATATAAAACAAAATTTTAATAGGACTATTATTCTAGTACAAGGTCTACCAATTATTATAGTAAACTAGTTTAGTGTACGCGCTTTGCGCGTGAGCAAAACGTGTATCATATTTAACAACAAACACTAAAAATAAAATAAAACTTTTATATTTTTTTCTTACCATATAAAAGAAAAAAATCGGTCAAGTTAATTGATATAACATTAACCCAATTCAAATAATCTTGTATAATTTTCACACGTCAAATATGTAGAGTACCATCAGAAAGTTCTACGGGTTGTAAACACCTTAACAACATAAATAGTATCAATATGAATGATAAATAAAAGTAAAAAAAAAATATACCTTCAAATCAACTCGTAATCAACACGAAGTCTCAATAACATGCTCCACATGAATCTCCTTTATCAAGATTATGACATATTTAATAATGTAAAATTCAACAAAATTATAAAATGGAGTATGAAATAATTATTAGAAATAACAAAAGAAAAAGAACATATTAATCTTACTTTACGTGATGGAGTTATTAGACTTACTCCTACAAAAAATTCGTACAACACCAACCAAGGAGAAGTTTTTTTAATTACTCTTCGGACAAACAAAACCCTCCAAAACCCCCCTCCCTTGTTAACCCTATTTTTTTATTATAAAATTGTTAGTATTTAATATTTATAAGTATTTATAGGAGCCAACCTTTCCCAAAATTCAGCCGACTTACACCTAATAAAACTCCTTCTCTATTTATGACTTTACACGTTTTAAAACTTTATCCCATTTGTTTTTTATATTTATTATAGTTAATATTTAATATTATAAAAATAATAATATAATAATTATAGGGAAAAAGGTAAAAATACGATTTTGTTTAGAGGAAAGATTTTTAATGAAGGGCAAAAAGTTCAAATCACATTATAAGGTGCTTCACACTTTTAATATAGTATAGACATAGATAGATAATATTTAACAATTCTAAATCAACTAGAATTTTACTTTATATGATAAAAAATTTCTACAATACTATTTAATTAATATTGTAATCAAACTTTACCAAAAACATATTGCCCTTCTTCTACTTTTCTTTTTATTTTGATTTTGATTCAAGTGATTTTCTTATATTCGTGATCATAATCTTTTCTCCTTTTCTTTATTACTTTAGTTAATATATTTAAAGATAATCGCTGCTGGTGGTAATTGGAGGTCGAGTAACTGGTAAAGTTGCTGCCATGTGACCAGGAGGTCACGGGTTCAAGCCGTGGAAACAGCCCCTTGCAGAAATGTAAGGTGAGGCTGCGTACAATAGACCCTTGTGGTCCGGCCCTTCCCCGGACCCCGCGCATAGCGAAAGCTTTAGTGCACCGGGCTGCCCTTTTTTTGTTTATAATCGCTGCTGGTGAACTTTCACATGTATAAATGCCGATTAATAGAGCTTGAGCCAGCTAGTGTTCTTGCTTGTAACCTAAATTTTGGACGCGGAAAATGTCCCCAGAGTTATACTCTTCGCTTCGGAGTTGGAAGTCAATTCATATTCTTAAGGCGATTTAATGTTTAAAATGTTACTGTTTTATCATCCATAATTTTGTTCATGCAGTAGTGCTTTTAAGTTATACAGGACGAAAACAATATATGAATTGATCTTCATTGTCTAATTGCATCAGTTGAAAATCAAAACTTGGTTTATCCTTTAGCTAGACCATTCTTAGCTTCTTGCAATGTTTTATAATATAATAAATTATCTAATAGTTGTATTACATATATCAATAAAACTCTAAGGAGCTAATGCCATCTAATTACCAAATTTAAAAGAGTTCTATGCAACCAGAGAAATTTTAGAAGAATGCCTTATATTGAATATTAGTGATTTAAATATTTCTTAGTAAATAGGGCAATATAATTATTAAGCAGGATCATCACAAATCGATAAGAAGTCATCTTATTTCTTTCCTCTACTACTTATATAAGGAATTCAATTCACATGGATTGTTGCATAGTGAAAACATGCAAAGTGAGCTAATATAATGTGGTCCATTATGGAGTATAAAAAACATAATGTTGTAGCTACTTTTGATGATACTCACCAATATGAACAAATTCAACTAATTCCCTTTACGGTGTGCAAAATTATTTACACCTAAAAGAATCAAAGAATTTACAAAGTTATCAAGTTCAAAAAAAAAAAGAATCAAAGAATTTACATTTAAGCCTTGGTGTACAGAGTTATTTGGTACTTGTACCGGTGGGAAGTAGCAGGTACAAAATAGTCAAGTTACGATGCAAAGCACGGCCCACAAACAACCATTATCAAGAGAAAAAGAACCAAAGAATTTACATTTCATTTGTGCAGCAGCAGCTACACAACAACCAAATACTAGGAGGATTCAACGGAGATCTCAATCGGTTCAGTACTTTTCTCCTTGAGCAATGGTTGTGACTTTGCTCTCTCAGCATCACTTATTTGACCCTCACTATCTTCATCGAATCTATCTACGCTGTGAAGAAAGATGCCTACACATAAAAAAAAATCATCAATAACCACCCTAAATCTATTGCCAATGCCATCAAGTAGGACTCATTTCAAGGATAAAGATTTGGATTTCGAGGCAGCGTTCAAAGAGAGTACACTATACCTATAAACCATATTCCAGAGGCTATAAATAGAACTGATGTCAACATCAAAGCAGTGACCCTCCAATTGTTAATGCGATCCTGTGCAAGAAAAAAAATAGGAGGATATTGATCAATGTTATCAAGAACCATAAAATCAACTACATAGTTACAATATAACTTTTACTACTGCTACACCCATAATTGACCTTTTCCAAAATTAATTTAACGTTTAGGTTAGTTATTGGAAACCATCCTAGGGGCTTCATGTCTTTCATGTACTATATGTCAAACTACAGATTTGTTCAACCAAAAGCAGCTTGCACTTCCATTCTCGTGGCTATTGGAGGAGAAAAGAAGACTCTCAGGGGAGAAAGAGAACTATCTTGCACTTGTAAAGCATAGTTCCCTTTTTATTCATTACTATGAGAAGAGGGAACATAAGCATATTCTCTTTTTTCTTATTTCCATCGCTAAACATTATCTAAGAAAGAGGTAACCACCAACTGATGATACAAAACAGCACTATGAGAACAATCATTAGGCCTCTTCCCTCTACAAAATATTATGTGTTCTCACAGAATTTCAAAACTAGAATGTTTGATAAACAATGAAAACAGGCTGAATGGAGCTTCAATGTTCTTCTTCGTCAGTTGGCGGAGGTATGAATAGCCTCCACCAGCAGGGAGGAGAAACACTTCAGTGACAATGCTGCAGATAGCCAGCACACCACAACGAACGGTAAGGCTTGCTTTCAATGTGTATATACAAGAGAAAAGGGGGAAAAAAAAGAAAGGGGCCAATAAGAAAAAGGATGGAGTTAATCGGACAAAGGAACGGAAAGGAGTTTGCCGGAGTACAAAATGGAATGTAGTTTGGCGGAGAAAGAAATGGAGAAGAGTTTGCTCGAGAATTAAATTGAGAGAAATAGCCGGAAAAAGGAAACAAAACAGAGGATCTGGATGATGGGATTTGGGGCATTAAGGAAAATAAAAAGTGGGAACAATGCTAACCTATTAAAAAGCCATGTATTACATTAGCGAAACTCATATAAAATGTGTGTATCTTTTAAAGCAAAACAAAAAACTCCTGAAAAAGGGAAAGATATAAGTTGTAAAACAAGACCAACATTGTCAATGAGCAAGCTCAAACCTGGACAACCCCCACAAGAGGAGAGGAAGGCACATCACCAAATATGTGAATTGAAACAGTAGACATCGCCATAGACAGTGGTCTCAAACTTGGTTTGACGCAATGGAGACAGACATAGTTTACAGGGCCCTGCAGTCAGATGCTTTAATGTAAGATGAAGTAAAGCTCGATACAAACAATATCAGCCTTAAAATACAACTAATTAAGCATCTTAACTAACTGAAAGCCAATTACTCTTTTGAGAACATCCAAAGAAAGGGAAAAAAAGGATGTATGGACGATAAGACCAGTCATCCAAACAACTTTGGTAGTCAAATAACGTTTTTTTGCCTAAGAAAATGAATATATGAATAACATAGAGGAACCGACGAAAGTAGGGAAAGAACCATTTTGCAGAAAGCATTTCCAAATGTTAACTCCATATTGGACTAGTGTAAAAGAAGCACACAAATTTACATAGAGTACTGGATTAGAATAATAGAATTACCTGTGTTGCAAATACAAGCAGTTCTCCTATTGCAAAAAGAGGGATGAAAGCATATAAACTCTTAAAACAAAAGGCAGCAAAGCAAAATATTGCTCCAAGAAATGTTGCCACTGAGAGAAGCTGCAGTACAGAACAGTTACGCCATTAGCATCAGGCTTTGAAGGATTCAAATGAAAATACCAGAATAGAAGATAGGTGTGTTTAATATGAAAAATGAACTTCATAGGTCATCCTTCTAGAAAACAGCGAATTTGGGTAAATTGAAACAAGGAGAGAGTCATACAAGTCAAAAGAATCAGTTCTTCTGGGATAACTTTTACCCCTGATTGAGAAAGTCTTGTTTGTTATACATTTAGCGAAGAATGATCTTCACATTGGACACTAGATTAAATGAGAAACGTTTCTAGAGATTAAACGGAATCTTAGGGGTGAGAAAAGTACCCACCTTAAAGGCATTGGATATTGTGGACGTCATTCGATCTAAAACAAAGCCTCCGGCCAAGGTTCCGAATATTCCAGATACAACAGTAATACCTCCAAACATCATGTCTGCATTTTTCTGCGGAAACACCAATTGCAGATCAGCTAACATGTACTTAATGATTTTGTGGTATTTGATTGATCCACGTAAAGTTGAACGGCATAACCAGATAATGCAAACCAAAAGAATGTAAGTGAATGGGGCATGATCGAATTGAACTCATTTCACTTGTTCTAGCAACTTCCAAAATGTGAATCCAAGGGCAACGAACGAGAAAAATCAACAGAATCATGCAAGCATAAACTTAAACCTTGAGAATAGTTGTGAAGCGGGATAGTAGATCTGAGATCTTACCATATGGTATATGTTATAGCCAGCCTTTGGTCCCCAATAGGAATATGCACCAATTACAAAATTATATGCTATGTATCCTGCAAGAAACCACTCAAGTTGAGAATCAGAGTATAGAAACTTATCAAACGTGCATAACAAGTTTAAAGAACGAGTGAGATCTCTTTACTTTAGGAAAAGAAGACATTCAGAAAAGGTCATCAACATGTTCCAATATTGGGATCCGAAGAAGCGGTAGCATGAAAAAATTGGAGGTAAGAAAAGTGAATAAAATACCTAGGACATTGACGACATAAATCTTTTCAAGATGAAGCACTTTCAGATCCTTCAAAAATCTTGTCAACTCATTCAAATTGCCAGGAGCACCATTCAAACTGTAGAAAAGAGAAGAAAGCAAGAAAGAGGTCAATTGAGTGAAAGCAGAAGACGTATTGCTCATAATCATGTTTGCAGGATGGGTGATAGATCTTGGCTGTCTTAAGGCCATCAATAACATGTGACCAGTTTTATGATGGTTCCTTACCCATCCTTGGAATCTTCCCGTGTTAACAAACCGTTGCTACAATTTGAAACAGCTGCATTAATGACAAGAGTTGGGGTCAAATAATGGTTCCATTAGAAAACCAAGAGAAGTTAAGTGCATATAGAACTCCTAAAGGAGGAAAAAGCTAAGAAACAATGATCAAGCTGACAGATACAAAGCTATCGCTTACTGTTCTACCACTTCAAGTATCTTCCTACCTGGTAGAAGTAAATGAACAGGATCACGAGTAGATCTTTATTTAATTGCTCCATACAACTGTTTGTTAACGAAGCCCACTTTGACTTATTACTTATTAAGTAGTATATTTATATCAAGATGTCACACCCTAAGCGATACAAAGAATGTTACCAAGCTGATACAAATGGAAGAACTGCAAGCTGGCACACATTTATTTATTTTTGGACTAACCTACACTTCTTTAATTGCTACAAAAGATAATCATGGACAAATAAGTAAAGAAACCTATGGAGAAGCTTTTCATTTTAACAATTGAGGAGTTCCACTAGGCCCCTAGTTCTTTTATACATTCAACTATAACAATTTAAATATTTTTCTTTCAAAACAAAGACTCTTCCCAACACAATTTTTGTTCACAAAGTAACTAAGTTGGGCACAGAGAAACACCTAAGGACAAAATTCCAGAGAAGGTAGGTCATGCTGAGCAAAATGATCAAAGTTAGGACAAGAATCACACTCCCCTGTTGCCTAAGTAGACAAAGTGTAATAGACATGTCTATGATAATAGGAACTACCTTCTTCTGGGCAAGCGGTCAGGGGAGAAGTCAGTGGTTTTTTTGATCCGGTGTGAGAGAATCCTGTATAAACACTTAAAGAAATATCAGAAAATGCATACAGGATAAGACCAAAAGACTAATTTTCCGTTACCTTTTAATTGCAATGGTTTCATAAATAAACCTAAAACTGCAAAGGGAAGCATAAGTAGTGCCTCTATCCAAAATGCCCAACGCCAGCTAAGATGATTGCCAACCTATCAGAGCATGGAACATTAGTAAAACTTGGTATGAACAGAGAATTGCAATCCACAAGAGAACATTAAACTTGACCACTGAAGAGTGAGCTTACCAGTCCACCATATATATATCCAACTGCTACCCCAGTTGGTATACACATGTAAAATATTCCCAGCCATGCTGTTTTCTGGATAAAAGAAGAGAATTAACATTCAGAAAATATACATATGCAAAAGCATCAAACCCAAGCAGTAATGAGATTGAAGAAGCATGCAAAAAAAAAGCACAAACAATCACACAAAGCCTAGTCATGCTTATTTCCAAACAGTCAAACAACAGCAAAAAACTAAGCTTCAATCTTGAGCTAACCATAGTTGGATATATGAATCCTCATTATCCAATTCGCTCCATTTGAAGCAGCTTCATTCCAATATTCAGCAATTTAACTTCTCTAACAATAGAAATTGCCAGTCTAAAAGCCAAAGAAGCAATCTCAATAAAGTAACTTGATATGTTCAGTGGGTCAAACAGTTTTTTTTTTGATAACCGTGGTGTACGGGCCAGCTTTCACACTAATTCCACATGATACCTGCCACCTCCATCAGCAACATGTACCAGAGTGGTACCTCTTTCCACCAAGGGTAGGACAGATGGGAAGAAATTGCCTGGTGTTTTTTTGTTTTTTTGTCTGGTGGGATTTGTACCTGAGACCTAATGGTTTTCAACCCACTTCCACTAGGCCACACCCTTGGGTGTCAGTGGGTCAAACAATTTAAAGAGGTTATGGCCTTAGAAGTTGCTTTAAGCACAACAGAGATAAAGTTTTATCAAGCCTAATTGATTAACTGAAATTTTAAGGGGAATTGAAATTGCTCCATTACCAGGGAATCTAGTGATCCATGGACTAGGTACCAATGGGTGATATTCCAGCATCCGAGAGAAAAAAGTTCACTCATTAGTAACAATGCTTATTGTCTTAACATCGAAAGTGATAACATCCAAAGCCCGTTACAACTATAATATCCTTCTTATAACATCTAAAGAAGCAATCAACAAGAAGTGCGCGAGGAGAACCAAAAAGATTTGTAATGTCTCATAAATACGGTTACGTGCTTGTGACGTCAGTATTGAAAGAGGAAAAGAAGCCAACTTGGAAGAAATGAGATTGATGTTGTGGCTGCAAGCTTGAAACCATGGCCTCAAAAGGCAGAAAGTGCAAGACTGGTGTCTCGAAGTTAAGGTCGTGGCCTCAAACTTGAAGCTGTGACCTCAAAGGATTTTTCGCTCCGTGGCATCACAAGTCTGGCGAGATTTTTAATTAATTGAGGGCGAGCTTGGATATTTTTGCACACTCTTGAAGGAACAATAAATTAGAACCCTAGATTGACTTTGAGTTGGTTTTTAGTTTTGTAGAAGTTTAGTTTAGAGAGGCTTAGTCTAAGTTTTACACTTTTTAAGTGTAGAGATTGTATCCTGATTTTTTGCCTAATTCTTCTTATGATGATCGATTCAACCTCTAATAAAAAAGATATACCTTGGTTATATTTCATCTCTTCACAAGAGCATAACGTCCCTATTGTTCAGATTGATCTTATTCTTGAACTTGAACATGAACCTTTATGGTAGAATTTTTTGTATGAGTTTATTTGTTCTCCCTCCTGTTTCTTTATTTTTCTGGATTGATCTTATCTATCTTCCTTTCTATTGAATCTTGTTTGGAATATTAATTAGCAGGTTCTTGCACATCCGTCGGAATTGAATCTAATTATATTCTTTATATGATTCTTCCTTTGATTTAACTGATATTGTCTTTGGGTTTGAATGAACATCAGTGATAACAAGGATCCAAGTTAGGTTAAATACTTGAATTTATGTTTTCCTAACATGTGTAGTTCAAATTCAACCGATTATTTGTTCTTTCATAGTGTGCTTCCGCATATTTGTTCGTTGCCACTATTCCATGAGCTTTCAGCAAGTGTATTACAAAGGATACTTTTTTTCGTTAAGGTCAAGCTCTATTAATAAAGTACCAAGATGGAAATTACAAAGGATAAGACTTCCTATAATACTGTGATAGTTTAATTGGGCCCCCAGGAAGTTGATTAAGCACAGAATATCAAAAAGATCGAAAAGAAAGCGCTCAGTACTTTACACATTCCGGTGTAATTAGCAGAGAATGAAATGGAATGGAAATATATGCAGAAGCACAACCATCATATTAGCAGCAGAGAATAAAAAAGCACCAAAATATTTAAATCTTGCCAGAATATAATTTGCCTTAATAAAGATATACAAAACAGCAGTATAAAATGCGACATCTACTGGAAGTTATCAGTCACAAGAATCATAAACATTAAAAAAAACCAAACCTGAGCAACAGGGGCATTATCATCAATAAAAGGAGCGGCAAGGCTTATGAAAGATGCCTCGCCAACACCCACCAGCCTGGCAAAGGAAAGTTAATAATTTAAACAAAGATATGCTTTCGTCCTCCCACCCCTCACCCCCATAATAATTGTGAGTAATACATGACAGCTTGTGAAGAGTAATATGGTTAGACTTACATTCTGCATGTTGCAATGAACCAGAAATTAATTGAGAAACCACAACCAACAATAGCTATTGTCCATACTGTCAGTCCAACTCCAATAAGTCTAAACGGATTGACACTGCGGAGTTAACAAACACACTGGTAAGAAACTCAAGCAATTGATTGAACTAAAGAAGCAAGAATATGCATACAACTCGAGTATTTTTCCTTTCCCTAGTGGACCTCTGTCCGATACTATTCCTAGCAAATTATATGACAAAGCTGCAAACTGAAAAAAAAATAATACACAGTTCAACTTCAACTCTGACAGCAATAGAAAGAATCTTCAGGTATGCCAAATGTAGAAGTAAAAGAGGATTCTTTTTTAGGATATAGTGTTGTTTGCTCTTGACTAAACTTGTCAGTTTAATGGTCTGCTCTAATTGGATTCATTTACTACAGCAAAGAAGTTAAAAGGAAAGAAAATTTGGAGGGGCACCAACCCTGTAAAAGGGCTTTTAACATGGTTTTTGTTACATTTACAAAGGCTTTGTTATCTTTTACCAACAAGCAGTTCATGAGATTAGAGTCAAAATTTCTTCCAACCTATTGACAATACATCTTACACTTACAAATATCATGTGCATGAAAAGCTGAATACTACATCAAGACTAGTAGCACCTAGGTAATTACTCACAAGTTTATCCCCTCCATGGCTTCATTCATAAGTAAACGGGTCCCCCTTGACTAGGCATTTGCACCAAGACAGACAACTGATTTTTCTTGCAAATATTATAAGTACTCCCAAGCCTTCATTTTAGAGAAGTGGGCATTTAATCATAAGGTATTTCAAAAGATTATTATCTTGTGTTAGTTTAAGTCTTCGGAAAATGTTTTTACCTATGGTAAGGGTCAAATCATTTGGGATATGGTAAAAAGGATTAAGAGTCAAACTAATTGGTAACATGAAGGGAAATCTTTCACTTTTTCAAATCATATAAAGATGGCTTCAATTGTTAAATCATATTTCTCTCAGGCTCCAGTAAATAAACTAACCAAAGTGAATGTTCTTAAGTCTGAATTATATCTGCACCAAGATATCAAGCTTGTAGTATCCTGGGATTTACCTCTTGGCGAAGGAGGCAAATATTGGAGATGCCACCAGAAGCCCAACCATGAAAGCAGATGATATGACACCATCCTGAAAATTGGTCAAATTAAATTCACCCCTGCAAACAAACAGAAACAAGCTCATGATAAGGCTAAGCATGCATTATGAGGATGTGTAACTAAAAAATAGTTCCAACATTAAATTTGGGGAGGAAAATTCATTGTCAACTACATTATCTAGGAAACAAATTGAACTCTCAATAATAAACACTACTAAGTCAATAAGAAAATGAAGAACAGAGAGTAAAAGGAAAGCAAAATATGGAACATAAGTAAGGAAGAAAACTTAAGAGTTAAACATCAAAGACCATATCTTTTTCCCTTAATCACTTCAGAGTTGAGCAGGATAAGGAGGAAAGAGAGCAAATTCAATCACTTCAGAGTTGAGCAGGATAAGGAGGAAAGAGAGCAAATTTCAAAAGAATTCTTACTGAATCCCGCTGCCAGAAGAACATGTACCAGTTTTCGTACAAGTTCTGCGGCTTCCATTAACACCATTGCTCGCAATAGTTCCACGATCCACATAATTTATTAAGTTGATCACACAGAATACAGCAAGTAACCTGATAATTCATAGCAGATACGTTAGAATCATATAGTTTGTGTGAAGTCAAAAAATAACAATAAAGGTTACAACTCACAAGTGCAGGATAGCCTAGTAGACAAGACCTCTACCTTCTACCAAGATTTTGGGGGTTCGAGTCACCAAGGGACCAAAGTGGGAAAAAAAGGGTCACAATAGACTTGGTGGGGGTGGATTTGGGAGCTGGCTGTTTGGTTTACCATATCAGGAGAAAAAGCACTAGGGAAGACAAAATCTCCAGCATGTGTTCAAAATGCAAAAAAAATTGACAACTTCAGAAGCATTATGGATTAGGACACTGTTAATAAGATACCAAATATAACAGAATTTCTAATACCTAAAATTGAGGGAAATAAAGAGAACATTAATTCAACCCTAACTGGAGATCCCATCAGGTAACTGTATCAAGAAGGTCAACGTAAAGTCTCAACATTGTTAAAGAAATATGAAAATCAAGAAGACCTCTAAAAGTCAAAACCATTCTTGAATTTTGTTTCTTGATGATTGGAACATAGAACCAACCCCATAAAGATTTACTTCCAATTTCATCGATTTTAATGTACAAGAAAAGCAAATCAAACCTTATAATTGCAATTCTTGAAAACCCAGTTGGTAAAAACACAAAATTCAGCATTAATACGCAAAAGGGGTTAAATAAAAAACGTTACCTTTTGGCAGTGAACCAAGAAGGTTGAGGAAGTAATGAAGATGGAATTGAAGCTATAGCCATATCTGTAGCTTCAGGCACATCAACTAATGATGTGTTTGGATTTGAGTTAGGTTTATGTGTTGAATTTGAATCATCCAAAGGCTTTGGGTCTGGTTCTTGTTTTCCCATTTAACCAAAAAAATAATAAACAATCTTTAAGATATTTATTAAGATACTATTTCTTTGACTGGAAGTTTGGTTGGAAGGAAACTGTTTCCTTCCTCTCCCAAAGCCTTTGTTTTTCTTGGTTTTAAACCTTTTTTTGTCTTTTCGGCTCAATAATGGAGTTTTTAACTTTTTTGCTGTCTTTCTTTAACTTTTTTTATTATATAATTGGGAAAAATACATGATAACTAAAATCAGGAGAGCCTCACTGGATATTCTGCAGATTCCTACTTTTCTCGGATTATTTATACAAATAAAAACTCGCAATTTGTATTTATTAATTGCTAAAAAAGAATTAAAAAATAATCAAACCTTTTCTTTTAACAATACACTAAATAAATATTATAAAATACGAATTTCCAGAGTAAATTTGATTTATTTTTATAGCTTTACAAAAGTTGAAATAATTCCATAAACATGTAAGACTTTGCCTGATAATTAAGAGTTAGAAATCTAATAGGAAATCTTAATCCTATGTGGATAAGAACACTTTGGACCACCTTTTAACTAAGTTAATCTCGTTTGCATGCTTTATTTATACTCCCTCCGTTTTAATTTGTTTGACCTACTTTCTATTTTAGTCTGTTTTAAAAAGAATAACCTTTTCCCTTTTTAGTAACTTTTTAATTTCAACTTTCCACATGACATGTTTAAGACCACAAGATTAAAGAGCATTTTGATACATTCCACATATCTTTAATTTAAGATCATAAGATTCAAAAGTCTTCTTTATTTTTTTAAACTCTGTGTCAAATCAAAATAGTTCAATCAATTTGAAACGGAGGGAGTAGATTTTATTAACATTTGTCACACATGTGCAGAATTTTGATTACTTCTCTAACTCATCACATGAATTCTTCTCTAAAATTACAATTCCATCTATTTATCTCCTGGTCCCACCCAAAAGTTAGTTAATTTGTGCACTTCATATTTTTTGAAAAATATTTCTTGACTTACTAAAATATCATATTTTTTGAAAGTATTTCTTGACTTACTAAAATTACTTATTTTTTTCATGAAAATATGTTTTATCGAGCACATCCCATAATAGTGCCAGTGCTTGCAACAAATTTTCTCAAATATATCGTAATCACAAGATAAATAAAAATATAATTTTATTTATCAAGATTGTGAATAAAAGGTCATATATTTATTTGATTTTTTTCTTCTGAATTTTCTTTGTGATTCAAGAGTTGTTAGTAACGTATTTCTCGGATGTAGAATGATCTACACTATCTTGCAATGTAATTAATCGCTAGGAACGTCGGGTGACAACCTTGACAAAGACCAGAGGCGTATTCAGGATTCCGAAAGGATGTGTGCACTATTACGAAAAGATATATAGATCTAAGATTTGGCCGGTTTAAAAGAAAAAATAAGATAGATATAAGATATAAATTTCTAACTCACTTATAGAGGTGCACCAATCATCATTGCATTATATGATACTTCGAGCGTGGGTTCACTATATATGATTTAGGGAGGGGAGCATGGGTTCAGTGGCGGATCTAGGTAGAAGTCAGGGGTTCATCCGAATTTTCTTCGTCGAAAAATTACACCGTATATGTAATGCAAAATTTCAGTTGTATCAGCTATATCTATTATAATGAACCCCCTTAAAACAAGTGCAAAGCTTAGCTTGGTGGGCAAGGGGGCTCAAATTTGCCCTCCGCACCCTGGTTCAATTCCCATTGAAAGAATTCATTATTCCCTTTTTTATTGCTTTGATTTTTTCCATAGTAAGGGATATGAGCTCCGTTTTTGATCTAGAATCTCAATCCAATAAAAAACCCTCATTATTTTTGGGCTTAAATGTAAAGCTTTATTCTTCCTTTTGTTTTTTCTTCTATCTCTTCTATGCTATTTATCCTTTCTCAATTTGTTATTGTTCAAATTTAATAGGTCCATTCTTTTCAAAAAAGAAATTCTTATCTCAATTGCTCATTTTATTTCTACGTAGCTCTCTTTTCATGTACTATCTTGAAGAACTTCTTTTAAGAAAAAAATAAATTGTTATTAAACTTGAAATTGAGGTAGATTTTTTTATATAAAAAAAGATAAATTAAATTTAATCGAATGAGGAAATTTAAAAGTCGTGAATATCTTTTTAATAATATCTATTTAATTGAATTTTATTTTCTTTGATTTCATGGTATTTTTTTTTTATTTTCAATTTTATTCTAAAGAGATGGAAACTAAATTTAACTACACTTATTTTGATTTATTCATCATTTGTCTTTTCTTTTTTCTTTCTTCACATGACTAACCTAGTAAATTGAACTAAAATCGGCGATGCCATTTACTTAGCTTCTAAATATGCATTATAATATTAGTAACTCAATCCTTACACCTTTTAAAAAAAAATTGACGATTTTCAAAGTAATATATGATTGAATGAGCACTAATTCAGAATTTAAAAAGGTTCAAAATAAAGTAGAATAGTGCAAAATAAAAAAAACATAAAAAAAATTTAAGAAGGCTCGATAGAGTAGGGTAAAGTAGAAAAAAATATTAAACGGGACACGGCAAATCAAGTTGAATTTAAAGGGCTAAGGTTAGTCTTTTTCTCCCCCGCCTCACTCCGTTTTAAACCTGTAATTTTTGCTTGTTTGCTTCTTCATATTTTGAATTTTCTTAGTAAAAGTCCTGACTCCGCTATTACATGGATTCACGTGAATCCCGAGAACCCACTAGATACGCCCCTGACAAAGACACTTTGGACCACTTCTTAACTACGGTAAGTCGTTTGCATGCTTTATTCATAGGTTTTATTAACATTTTCCACACATGTGCAGAATTTTAATAACTTCTCTAATTCATCAATTGATGATAGCACAAAATGGGATGATGGTGAAGAACTTCTAGGAGCAAGCTCGAAGAAGGTGATTGCCAATTCAGGGATTACTTCGAGATATTAACAGTTAAGAGAGTTAAGAACTAGAGAGTAGAGAGAGTAGAGAGAGTAGAAGAGTAGAGAGAAGAATTGTATTTGTTATTCAATGGATCCGTAACACAAGGGATTGAGCCTATTTATAAAGCTCAGTACAATTGTAGTTACAACAAATCTGTTATCACTGTTCACTCTAACTAACTTGTAACAGTCCTAACTAACTCTCGGATATCAACTAATTCTGGAAATTTAACAGAATCTTAATAGAGGACTATTAATTCTACTCCAATAATGTGCTCGTTACTTCATTTCCTCTTCTTCTTGCATCAATACCCCCCCCCCCTCCCCTGAAGATCAGACTTGCCCTCAAGGCCGAAATGATGGAAATCTATGTTGTAATTCGGATGAGTACTCCCAAGTAGCTTGAGTAGGATCAAGCCCATTCCATTGCACTAGAACCTAAGCAACAACTTTATTGCCTCTTTTGACAAGCCTCCTCTCAAGTATAGCAGTAGGTTCAGGGCAATAAAGACTAGAAAGGTGAAGAACTGGGGGATGATTGAAGATCACAGAAACTTCATAACACCTCTTTAGTTAGAGACATGGAATGTAGGATGGATTAAAACATCAGCAGGCAACAGCAACTTGTAAGCAACAGCTCCCACCTTAGCCTCGACCAAATAGGGACCAAAATATTTAGCAACCAACTTGTTAAAAGGCCTAGCAGCAACTGAGACTTACCTATAGGGCTGCAACTTTAAGTAGACCCAATCTCCTACTGCAAAGTTCCTGTCATACCTATGCTTATCAGCCAAATCCTTCATTCTCTGCTGAGCTCTTTGGATATGGAACTTCAAAGGGGAGATAATAGCTTTCCTAGCCTCAAGAGATCTATCCACCATCTCAGATTGAGACTCACCAACAAGATAGGGAAGGTGTATGAGAGGTCTTTGGCCATAGAGGACCTCACAAGGAGTACACTTGAGAGTGGTGTGGTAGGTAGTATTATACCACCACTCAGCTAAAGGCAAATAAGAAACCCACTCCTTGGGGCTATCTGAACAAAAACATCTCAAATATGTCTCAAGAGTTCTGTTCAGAACCTCAGTCTGCCCATCTGTTTGGGAGTGGTATGCAGTAGATCTCTGAAGTTGCACCCCTAGTAAGGTTAAACAATTCCTGCCAAAAAGTACTGAGGAACACAAGATCTCTATCACTTGTTAGACTGGCAGGAAGGCCATATAGCTTAAAGACATTATCAAGGAAACATTGAGCTACAGACTGAGCTGTGTATGGATGTTGTACGCTGATAAAGTGGTCATACTTACTTAGCCTGTCAACCACCACTAGAATAACATCCTTGCCATTCACCTTAGGCAACCCTTCAATGAAATTCAAGCATACATCAGTCCAAACCCCATCTGGAACAGGTAGTGGTTGCAATAAGTCTGGGTAGGCAGAAACATCATACTTGTGCCTCTGACAAATGTCATATCTGTTAATGAAATCTCTGGTGTCCTGGATAAAAGTCTTCCAGTAAAAAAAAGATTGGAGTCTCCTAATTGTTGCATCCATGCCTGAGTGGCCTCCTTGAGGAGTTGTATGCCACAAACTAATAATAGTGTTCCTCAAATTCTGGTCATTTCCCACTACTAATCTACCCTTCCACCTCAACTGATCATTGGTCCAAGTAAAGGACCTGAAGGGTTGCAGTTGTAGTCTCAACACTAACTCTTGTAACATAGGATCAGAGTGCCATGAATCTTTAATTTATGTATACAATGCATCATCATAAGTGAGCAAGGAAATAGTTAATAACTCAGCTTCAGGTTTCCTTGACAAAGCATCTGCAACTTTGTTATCAGTGCCCTTCTTATACTCAATAGTGAAATCAAATGCCATCAACTTGGATATGCCAGCCACTTGAAAGTCAGTGTGAATAGGTTGATCCAATAAGTATTTCAGTGCTTTCTGATCAGTCTTAATAATAAATGATCTTCCCAGTAGGTAGTGAGACCACTTAGTAACAGCAGAGAGAAGAACAAGCAATTCTCTATCATAAACAGACATAGCTTGATGCCTTGGTGATAAAGACTTACTGATATAAGCTATGGGATGCCCCAATTGCATCAGAACAACACCTATTCATTTTCCACTAGCATCAGTCTCCACTAAAAAGGTCTTAGAGTAGTCAGACATGGCCAGTATAGAAGCATATATCAATGTTAGCTTGAGCTTTTCAAAAGCTTCAGTAGCAACATCAGACCATAGGAAATTATCTTTCTTCAAAAGCTCATGTAGTGGTTTGCAAATAGAACCAAAGCCTTTTATAAACCTTCTATAATAGCCTGCTAGTTCCAAAAACTCCCTCAGCTGCTTAATATTGCTAGGGACAGGCCATTCTTGACTGTGATCTTCTTAAGACCAGTTGAGACCCCTTCAACACTAATGAAATGCCCTAAGTATTCCACCTTATGAACTCCAAATGCATACTTAGACATCTTAGCATAGAGCTGAAATTTTTGCATCAAGTCAAACACTGCCTCAACATGTTTAATATGGTCCTCCTCACTTCTGCTGTAAATCAGAATATCATCAAAGAAAATCAACACTGACTTTCTTAGCAATGGTTTAAATACTGAATTCATGAGGTTCTGGAAGGAAGATGGAGCATTAGTTAAGCCAAAAGGTATAACTAAGAACTCATAATGGCCCTCATGAGTTTTGAATGCTGTTTTGTGAGTATCACCCTCAAACATCCTCAGTTGGTGATAACCAACTCTCAGATCTATCTTAGATAAGATCATTTCCCCTCTTAATTCATCTAATAGATCTTCTATAACAGGAATAGGGAATTTGTCTTTAATGGTCAGTTGATTAAGCTCCCTATAGTCAACACAGAGTCTCCAAATCATTTCTTGCACCAATTTCTCTATAATGTCTTTCTTAACCCCTGGATATCTGTAGGGTGTTTTACTTACTGGATTAGCTGCTTTTACCAATGGTATTCTGTGATTATACATACCTCTATGGGGAGGTAATGTAGTTGGTATTTCAAAGATGTTGGCAAACTGGCTAATCAATTCAGTTAAGCCAGGAGAAATGTCATCACATTGATCACTCTGCAACTGGTGGCAACCTGTTCCCTTCTCATTTTCTGTGAGCAAAGACATCATAAAGAATTGACCATCAGATTCTCCTTCTTTAATCATTGCTTTAGCTTTTGCTACCTTCAACCGACCAGTAGCTCCTCTTAAGACATGTTTCTTGCCTTGATATATAAACTCAATGGTCCTATTCTTGAAGTCAAACAATATCCTTCTTAGAGTGTTCAACCACTGCACTCCTAGGACAATATCTACATTTCCTAAAGGCAAGATAAGGAAATCAGATGCAAATGTTGTTCCTTGCAGCAACCATTGCAAAATTTTACATACTGAAGTTGTTTGAACCTTCCTTCCATCAGCTACACTTATTGATTGAACCTTAATACTGCTAGCCTGACACCCTAACTTCTTGGCCATCTCCTGGTCAATGAAGTTGTGCGTGCTACCTGTGTCAACCAAAACTTGTAGAGGCATTTTCTCATGATATCCAGTCACTCTGATAGTCTGATAACCAGTAACTCCAGTAAATGCTTGCAGAGATATAGTCATCAGTTCTTCATTTCCCAGTTCTAATTCTTGCTCCATGTTATCTGCTTCTGATTCAATCATCATTTCATCATCTACAATATCCACCAGATAGAGCTGTTTCTTAGATGTACACTTATGTCCCACTACATATTTTTCATCACAATAAAAACAAATTCCCTTAGCCCTTTTCTCATCCATTTCTGGAGATGTTAACCTTCTACCATTCTGAGTTCCATTGGGCCTAGGATTCCTGTAAGGCTGTATCTCAGTAGTAGGTTTCTTGTAGGTTGTATTTGGAGTGAATGTTCTCTGTAACCCTTGTGGTCTGACCTGACTAGGGGTAGGTAGAAGTGGACCTTGCGGCCTAGTAACAGATCTCAAGCACCAAGAATTAGCTTGTGCCTCAAACACTTCCTCCTGCAACTTGGCAAGCTTGTAGGCATGCATCAGTGTTCTTGGTGCTTGAATCCTCACAAATTTATTTAATTCTAGTTTCAAACCCCCTAAAAAACAACTGATAGTGTTCTCTTGAGATAGATTTATAGCAGTTAACAACCTATCAAATTCAGCTTGATACTCCCTGACACTTCCAGTTTGGGATAACTTCTTAATAGCCTCCATAGGATCTTCAAAACTTTCCCCGAATCTCTCGTTCAAAGCCAATACATACTCAATCCAGCTGAGATCTATAGTAGAATTCCTAGATTTCATGAATGACCTATGCCATGCAATTGCTTCCCCTTCCAGATGGATATAAGTCATTTTTACCCTTTGATCAAAGGGAACTTCATCCATAGAAAACAACTGATCCACCTTATACAACCAAGTCCTTAATTCTTGGCCAGAAAATCTAGGGAAATCTAACCTAGAATAGCGAGTGAAGAAGTTACCATAGTTGGGATTTTCCTTATGCCTGACCTCATGCTGAAATTCTATAGAACAAGCTCGGTTAGTTGAAGATTCAACTCTAGCCACATCTTTATCCCTTCCTTTGCTTCCCATACAATTCACGACCTCCCTGATTTCTCCCAGCTTCTTATCCGCCTGCGAATTTCGATCATTCATGCTCGTCATACCCTCCATTAATTTCTGTAACTGATCTTGAATCTAGGAAAGCTTATCTTCCATTTCTTGCTGGATTTATCTTGACTTTTGCTTCTGGTTAACATCAAAATGGCCAAGGAACGATGGCTTTGATACCAATTGATGCACAAAATGGGATGATGGTGAAGAACTTCTAGGAGCAAGCTCGAAGAAGGTGATTGCCAATTCAGGGATTACTCCGAGATATTAGCAGTTAAGAGAGTTAAGAACTAGAGAGCAGAGAGAGTAGAAGAGTAGAGAGAAGAATTGTATTTGTTATTCAATGAATCCGTAACACAAGGGATTGAGCCTATTTATAAAGTTGTTATCACTGTTCACACTACTGTTCATTCTAACTAACTCGTAACAGTCCTAACTAACTCTCGGACATCAACTAATTCTGGAAATTTAACAGAATCTTAACAGAGGACTATTAATTCTACTCCAATAATGTGCTCGTTACTTCATTTCCTCTTCTTCTTGCATCAATTAAATTCTTCTATAAAATTAATTCCATCTATTTATCTCCTGGTCCCATCCCAAAAGTTAGTTAATTTGTGCACTTAGCTCGGGTTAACTTGACAAATCTCTTAAGAAAATTTTAATTAGAGATATATTTTATCAATGATGTTTTAGCACATTAAATTCGACTACTAGTATTTTGTGTAGTTATTTAATACTAGGAGTAGTATAGAAAAAAATAATAAAACTCTCTAGATATATCTTATCAATGATGTTTTAGAATATTAAATTCGACTACTAGTATTTTGTGTAGTTATTTAATACTAGGAGTAGTATAAAATGAACAAGTAAAATGAAACATATTTTTGGTGTATGAACTAAGTAAATGAAGCGAAGGGAGTACTATCTTATCCTCATTTATGTCTTAAGATAAGATATAATATCACTTTTTATTAAGAAAATAATAATTAAATATTACTCTATTATAGTATGTGTAGTCTTCAAGAATAATTACTACAACGAATACAACAATAATGTAATAATATATCCAGTGTAATTTCACAATTAAGGTATGAGAAGGATAGAGTGTACTCAAACCTTCTCTATACTTTAAAAGGTAGAGATAGATTGTTTCTGATAGATCTTCGACTCTGAAAATAATTTAAAAGAATAGGTAGTAGCAACAAGCAGAAACTAACAACTAGATAATAAGATACCCTAGGCTAAAACTTCTTATAGTAGGAGTAACATAAACTTATTACCAAAAATAAAATGAAATAAAATATTTAATTTTTGTCTTTAACTTTTTAAAATGATAAATAATTTGAGATGAGTATTTTTAAAAATTATCAAAGTATAAATAAAGGGAGTTTTAATGATCATTCGGTATTCAATCAAACGGGAGACAATTCCTAGTAACTCATGTCGAAGATTCCTCATTTTCTGTTTGTCTGTATGTATAGAATTTCTTGTGCACTCCATGTATTTGTTAAAATGCACGAATATCCCCATCTCAATGGAAGGGAATATCCTCACAAAATCATAACGATCCTCTAATTTCAGTCTTTTCTGCATTTCCATTGGTACAATTTTTGCCCTCTACGGAGATAGCCAAGTTTACAGCTCAAAAGACAAGTCTATCAATGGCATTGGGTGGGGTCTCTTGATTATTTAGTTGTCATATAGTGGTTAACTGGTTATACATGTGAGACAAAAATAATGAATTAGTCCTTGTGGACTTATTTTGTGGGTTTGTATTTTGTGATTAACTTCTGCTTACCGAGTACATGACCTTAGATAGGATCTTAGGGAGGACACGGATTAGGGTAGAAGGTTAGATAGTTAAGCGTTGTCTCGCTTATCCTTCTGTACTATTAGCCGTACTATTACTCTTGTAGTTTCTTGTCCTTAGAGTTTTGTTACTATCTGTTGTATTTTGTACTTCGATTATCATATTATCTTGTTGTGATTACTGTTGAGGATGATTTGTCATGTTGTTTATAGTATTTTGCCATGACTTTTTCATTTCGGTTATTTCTTTTTCCGTACTGCTTTGAACTGTTCTTTTTCCTTGAACTGAGGGTCTACGGGGAATAGTCTCTCTGGCTCCAAGGTACGGATAAGGTCTGCATCACTCTACCCTCCCCGGAGCCCACTTTGTGGGATTACACTGGGTATGTTTTTCTTGTTCTTGTATTTTGTGATCCAACAAGCAATCACCAGTAAGTAACAAGAAAATGAGGGATATAATTTAGTAGGAAACTCTCTTTTTATGTTTTGGTACAACTTTGTTTCCTCTTCTAAATCACAAGCTTTTCTCTGAGTAACGTTTATACTAATTAGCTTTCAACCACTTTCCGGTTCCTCCTAAAAATGCAATATATGGCTGACTTGGTCCTGTATCCTGTTTTACAGGTGATCCTTGAAAAGTTAGCCACTCCATATGTACAGAAGTTCCATGATCTCTACCATTTGAGGGAAAACATAGAAAAACTGCAGAATTCACTACCAACTGCTAGAGCTTTTCTTGATGATGCACATAAGCGACAACAAACAGATGAACATGTTGAAAACTGGTTGGTGAAGCTCAAGGACATCGCTTACCAGTTGGAGAACTTACTGGATGAATTTGCTGCAGAAAGTGTAATATGCGAGCATCGCACTGGAAAAAGCAAACAAGTAAGCAGTCTATTTCTACCTTTTGAACCATCAAAGCATCTTTTTGACCTTGCAAAAATGCTACCAAAAAAAGTTAAGGAACTAGATGAGATTGCAAAGCAAGGCTTTAGCTTAAATCTCAGAGCAACAACTGCAGAAAGACGATTTGACAATTATGACAGAACAAAAGTAACTGGATCGTTTGTGATAACATCAAAAATATGCGGAAGAGATGATGATAAAAAGAAGCTTTTAGAGCTTTTGTTGACTGCATGTGATGGCAAAACTGGTGGGGTTGTTTCTGTCATCCCAATTGTAGGTATTGGAGGACTTGGCAAAACTACTCTAGCTCAACTAGTCTACAATGATGAAAAGGTCATTCATTTCTTTGACATAAAAATATGGGTTTATGTGTCTCGGGATTTTGATGTAAGTAAGATCATATTAAGCATCATACAGTCTGCAACAAAAAGGAAGTGCGAACTCTGGGAGATAGATCTACTTCAAGCTCATTTTCAAGATTCATTGGGTGGAAAGAGATTCTTGATTGTTTTGGATGATGTATGGAATGAAGACCAAGAAGAGTGGGATAAGCTGGGTGACTTATTGCAAAGTGGTGGAGCAGGAAGTAGAATCATTGTCACTACACGGAGTACCAAAGTTGCGTCAATAGTGGGAACTACTTCCCCCTATTGTCTCCAAGGCTTGACTGAAGATGACTGTTGGGTTTTGTTCAAGCAACGAGCTTTCAGCAACGAAGAAGAAGTTGAGCATCCTGATCTGTTGGAGATTGGCAAACAGATCATCAAGAAATGTGGAGGTGTGCCTTTGGCAGCAAAAACATTGGGAAGTTTGCTGCGCTTCAGACGAGAAAAAGAAGATTGGCTGTTTGTGCAAGAGAGTGAACTTTGGGAACTTGAGGAATGTCGCAGTGGCATACTGCCAGCTCTTAGGTTAAGCTACTTACAGTTGCCTCTACACCTCAAGCGATGTTTCGCATTCTGTTCATTGTATCCAAAAAATTATGAAATTCATAAGGAAAAGATGATCCACATATGGATTGCTGAAGGCTTGATAACATGTCATGAGAGGAACAGACAGTTGGAGGACGTAGGCAGCGAGTATTTCAATGACTTGTTGTGCTTATCATTCTTCCAAGAAGTCAAGAAATTTGATGAGACTGATCTAGCAGTGTACAAAATGCATGATCTCATCCATGATCTTGCTAGAAGTGTGGGGAGTAAGGACTTCGTGATATTGGGACATGATTGTTCTCAAGCTAACATGGCACGGGTTCATCACCTGTGAATCCTTTGCCATTCAGGTCCCGCTTCACTTCCAAAGGACTTGTATGGTGCCAAACATCTGCGAACACTCCAATTCTTGTGTTGCACCCGGGACATTCCTTCTTCTTTTCCTCTGAACTTTAAATACTTGCGAGTCCTGGATTTAAGTGGTTGCGTGAAAAAGGTGGATGAGTCAATTAGTGATTTGATATGTTTGAGATATCTTGATCTCTCCAGCACTTCTATTAAAACACTCCCTCATGCTATTTGCAACCTTTCTAATCTGCAAACGCTGAACCTCTCTTCTTGTGGTGACCTAATGGAGTTACCTTTTGGATTGGCTAATATAACTGGCTTAAGGCACCTTAAAATAGCGGGATGTAATGGACTGACTCGCCTCCCTGCTGGTCTGGGGAATTTGGTTCAGCTTCAAACTTTGCCTTTGTACATTGTGGGCAAAGGGATTGGAGAAAGCATCACTGAAATCAGTTCTCCAAACTTAAGAGGTGAATTGAGTATAAGGTGCCTGGAGAACATCAGAGACAAAGAAGAAGCTACACTGGCTAATCTGAGGGCGAAGAAATATGTTGAGTTGTTAAGACTCCAATGGGGAAGTGGTAATGAAGAGAACATAGTGAGGCTGGCAACAGGGTCTACTTCATACGAGGTTTGCCGAGAAGTTGATGGTACATCAATATTATTATCAAGGGATAATGATAATGTTGTGGAGGGTATCCTCGAGTGTCTTCAGCCACATGTAAACCTCAAAAAACTATATATCAAGGGATATCCTGGATTCAAATTTCCAGATTGGGACCTCCCTAATCTAGTTCTGATTGCTTTGATCAACTGTAGGGGATGCGATACTTTACCTACCCTTGGGAAGCTTCCGTTTCTCAAAACACTCTGTCTACAAGGGATGGATGGACTTACACATATTGGTGAAGAGTTTTATGGAGGCAAAACCCTCAAATTCCCATCTCTGGAAAACCTAACAATCAAGGACCTCCCCTGCTTAAAAGAATGGTCTTTCATAGAGAACGAAGCAGAAGTATTTCCTCGCCTGCAAAAGTTAGTTGTAGATAAATGTCCTAATCTCATCTCTGCTCCAACATTTCGATCTCTTCTTTATTTGGAGCTCCGTGATTGCCATCCAAAGATCTTGGAGTCTGTGGAAAACATGTCTTCACTCTCCAATCTTGTGATTGATGCGCTTCAAGGTTTAGTGCACCTTTCAGGGAAATTGCTGGAGAATAACAAATCTCTGGAGACTGTGGAAATACTTTCATGCAAAAGTTTCATTTCTCTTCCTCAAGAGATAGAGCACCTTACTGATCTGAAGTCACTGACCATTAGCTACTGTGAAAAACTAACCCATTTGCCAGCAGGAATCCGAAAGCTGCAAGCTTTGGAGTTCCTTGAGATCAATGGGTGCCACAGCTTAAAGTCATTTCCATCAGAAGAAATTGCAGGTTTCAACTCCCTAAAGAGCTTGTCTATTGAGAATTGCAGCAACCTGATTTATCTTTCAAGTGCGTTCCTCGATCTCACAGTCTTAGAACAGCTCTCTATCATGGGTTGCCCTCGCTTAACTTTATCTAGAGATAGTTTCCAGAATCTCTCGTCTCTACGGAGCATGAGTATCATATCCTGCCCTGAATTATACCCATTGCCAGTTAGCCTTCAACATGTCACTACGCTGCAAAGTCTGGTAATCCATAGCAGTCCTCATCTCACAGATCTTCCTGACTGGCTTGCTAAACTTTCTTCTCTTAGATCTCTAGCAATTTCAAATTGCGAACGTTTGATATCATTGCCAGAAGGAATAAAGTACCTCAATGCTCTTCAGCATTTGTCAATTCAAGACTGCCCTCGTCTTGAAGGGCTTTGCAAGAAGAAAGGTATGGAATGGCGAAAAATAGCTCATATTCCACACATATATGTTGGTTCACTTAAATTTGGGAGATGACTTTGGCTCCAACTGAAGGCTGAAAGCAGAAAACATCTCTTTTCCATCCACATTGGGATAGCAGAGTAAGCCACCAGTGCTTTCACATTTTCTCCCTCTTATTTCCGGGTGCAAGTCATATATATGCTTGCACCACTGCTTTCTAGCTGATGCAGGATTTTTACTTCTCTTACTGTCTTTATACACTTGCTTGATACATGTAGTATCCAGTATATCTACAAGTATTCTACAATTGCAGTACCGATTGTTTGAGAAATGAAGTACATGACTTTGATACTGAGTTAATGTTATGATGCATATAAATATTTTAGTAAGTCAAATAGCCAAGTGATGTCAAATTCTCTCTTTGTGAATTTACAAACTGTGATTTTGGAGAGGAAGCAATATGAGTTACAGATATGTGATCTTGGAAAGGACATTACACCTTACACAACTAATTAACTTTAAAATTAGTTTGCAGTGCTCCACAGTGCTCTCCTGTTTTACTGTACTAGTAGAAGGTTGTCTAGATTTAGTTCAAAGTTTTCCAAGCTTCTGTACTACAAATCTTCAGCTGCAATTAATTGGGTCTTGTATTTGAATGAACAGGTTTCTGTTGCTAGAATAAAAGGATGACCAGAATGTACAGATGAAGCGAACTTGTTTCCAGCTAATCCTGGGGGTCTGTTTTTCACTTCTACAAATAATTTTTGGCTTTGATCTGTAACTTCTTTTGGTATTTCTTATTCTGATGTGAGATATAAATACCACACAAGGCTGAGAACACAAAAAATAGGGGAACCATCATGTGACAGTGCAAATATGAAGAATGGTAGATGCAAAACACGGAAATAAAGTGAAGTTAGATGATCTTCATACATGTTTGATCTTGACAAATAAAAAAAGCTTATGTTTTGTATGTTCTTCAGCTAAATTCCTAAAGGCAGAACATTTGTTCTTCCTTGTCATTTCTGATATGATAGATCCCACCCCTGCAAATCCCCTCCCCCAAGGGCCAACAATGGCCTTTTGCCACCTTTTCTTCTATTAGTGATTCGAACCCCTGACATCATGGTTGGAGATGGAGGGTCCTTCTTCAACATTTTGATCTCAGTAATCTCAATAAAAGATAAGGTCACGACGAGATGAACAGTTTATCATTAGGATAGGTGTTACGTGGAATGGTAGTGATGCATGATGTTGAGTCATTGAATGGTGATAGAGCGGCAAAGCTTTGATAAATCATCTCATGCACAGGGGAGTGATTGTCTTTAGCTTTGATAACTCATCTCATGAACAAAATAAGTTATACCTTCTTCAAAATTGTGACATCATTATTCTTTCCCTGAAACGTAACATTGGATGTCATTTTTCTGTTTTGGAAACATAAAAGGATATTAACTGAAGGAGAAGAAAATAAACTGTGCACTACATTTAATAAGAAAATATTTTTTTATATTTTGATAATGATTTTGGATTTTCTTTTTTAAAATATATTTCTTATACCTCCCTAGGAGCTCCCACCTTTTCTGTCACAACCTTAGAGTTGGAGGTGGAGGCTGCTTACCATCTGAGTAACCCCCTGTTGTCCAGTGAGTTTTAGATGCAAAGCAAAGACAACCGAGGAAGAAGCTTCAGAAATCAAAGAGGTTCAGTGAGGAAGAAGAAAAGGATGATGATTAGGCTAATGAGGATCTCAGCTTGACATTAATGTTTTTTAAAGGGTTCTGCTTTAAACAAGTAAAAAACTGTAAACGTGACAGATTTTAAGATGTTAAAGTAGAAAGATCAAGAAAGATAAAAGAGAAAGGAGGAGGAGGAGGAAGAAAAGATTTGAGGTCCAAGAGGACTCTGTAAGTGACTGAATTTTGTTGAGAAGTGATGAATCTTTTTTTATCACACCCTTGTTCTTCCATTCACGAGATTATCTCGGTAAAATTTAACTAAAACTCACTAGAGAAGAATGCTCATGCAGAATTTATTAGGTAAACCAGTTGTTCTGGTTTGGTGCTAAGTGATTGCTGTGAATTTCTTCTTGAATTTGTTCTTGTGTGTAACGCCCCGTAAATTCTAACGTTCCTCATGGTGCTTGTAGAACTAAGAAAGATGAGTTTATGGGAGTTTAGAATCATTGGGGATGTTGTTAGATTGATCCAGGGAGTTTTTGGGAATAAGGAACACGAGAAAAATATGTTTCAGGGCCCGAAAACAGTGTATTACCGCGTTAGCCCCGTGCCACGGAGCACAGTAATAACCGTTTTATGATAGTCCACACGATATGAAAAAATTCAATTTTCATACCATTGGAAAGAAACTATATGTAAGCTTGAAAGCTAAAACAACAGAAACGTAGAAAAGATTTCCAGCTTTGAGAATATGTAGCTCGGGAATTGTGAAAGATTAAGACTGCAATTACTCAATTGTAGACTTACAACACTGAGGAAAATAAGTTGTCATTTTCAATATGTGGAACTGGAGCTGGCAGCTTCACTGGATCTCTGGGGTTGAGGTGAGAAAATATGCCGGTATGGAACATGAGTAATCTTCCACCAATCTACGCCACCATCCTGCTTACAACGTATCTGGAGGTGAGGGCAATCTTGGATAGAGAGGTGCTGCAGTGCACTAAGGCCTCGAAAAGCTACTGGTAAAGATCTAATATTTGGACAGTTTGATAATGCCAATGATTTTAATGACGACAAATTCTCTAACCATTCTGGCAAAACAGCAAGTCCCGGACAACTTCTTATTTCTAGGCACTGGAGTGTTTTGACATACTTGAGCCCTCTGGAAGGAATTCTATCTGAGGGCAGCTCAAAATGGTCAAGCTCTTAAGTGATAAGAGATGCTCCATTCCATCAGGCAAAGCAGATAAACTTGGACAGTACATAATGGTCAGGTGTTCAAGGGCTGTCAGACGCTGCAATCCAATATTGATGGAAGCCAAATTGCTGCAATTCTCGACTGACAAGGTCCGAAGAGATCTTAAACCCCCTTCATCTTCTGGAAGAGAAACCAAACTGTGGCAGTCGCTTATCTCAAGAGACTCCAAAGAAGTGAGGTTCTGGAAGCCTTTAGGTAGTGAGAACAGCTACCAGCACCAACGTAGTGTCAGGGACTTGAGGAAAGTCAAGCTTCCTAGATCTGGAGGAAGGCACTGGAGGTTTGGACAAGAGCTAATCTTGAGACACTTGAGAAGGTGATTTTTGCCAAGAAGCTTCTCCGGTAAAGCTAACAACTCACCAAACTCCTCGATTACAAGGGTTGATATCAAGGTTAATTCTTTAAAGCACCCAAGTATTTCTGGATTGCAACCTTGCAGCTTCAACTCTTGTATAGTCGGAATAAGTGGCACTGAGATTAGGCAGGGGCACTTCCCAAGAGTTAGTTTGCGTAGCTTAGGGAACATTTCCTTTCCATCAAGGGTTGACCAACCCTCCAGAAGTGGGAAGTCTTTCAGTAATAGCTCATAGAGTGATGCGAATAACATCGTGTTGTTGTCACCATAAAATTCTTGGCTGATGCATGTAACAGTATGCATTCCCTCCATGTGTAAGATTCTAAGGAAAGGAAGATGACCAAGGCTTGGTACATGTAAGCATCCTCTGCAGTTTATCAGCACAACCTTGGTCACTCTTGGAAGCATCCAATGTGGACACCTTAGGCCAGGATAGCCCACTATGAACAAATTTTCGAGATTTTCATGTGGTTGTAGGTTGGCTAGAACTTCCCCGGCAAGGATCTGATCACAAAGGGAAGCTCCTGTTTGAGGCTCTTGTGAAGACCCTTGTATTTGGACTTTTCTCTGTTTAAATCCAGTTAAAGCAGGATTCATAATCAGATCTGCACCATCACTTCCCCAGCAGAGCCCTAAAGACTCTAGATGTTCCTTATTCTTGATTTTGGCTGCTTCAGCTTCTTCAGCATCGCTTACATACTCCAGGTGTTTAATTTTCAATTGACCTCGAATGTTTAGAAATTGAAGATCAGAAATACTTGATTTCCATCCCCATTTCTTTCTCAGAGATAGATTACCTCTTGCAGAGACCTTGTTACCTCTAGGAAGAGACACAATGAATATGGGTAGTGTCTGAAGATGAACTAATTGTTCAATTTGAGCAGGCATCTGAGTAAGTGCTTCACATCCGTCTATGATAAGATGCCTTAAGGAAGTAATGTGACCTAAATCAGGTAACATCTGAAGATTATGACAGCCAAATAATTTCAGCGTCATCAAAGAGTGGAAGGAAGAGATGCTCGAAGGTAATTCCTGAAATTCTGTGTTGGAGAGATCAAGATACTTCAAACTTCTAAGCTCGCCTATTGACTTTGGAAGGTCTATGTTGCAGCCACTCAAATCGAGCACCCTCAAATGAATAAAGCTTGAAAAGATATTTGAAGGGACTTCATTCATCTTACCAACTGAAAAGACTAGCAAAGTTCGCAAGTATTTTGCTTGACATAAAGATTTTGGAATCATGGATGATCTATAATCAGAAATGATTGATGCATGACGAATGTTTGTGAGATCATTTATTATATTTCTGCTAGCTAGTATAGTAGCTTCACTCGTTGTAAGATGTCGGGCAAGAGAGTAAAACAAGTCATACATCTTGTATGTTGTTAAATTTCCATCACAAGATTCGTTGACCTTTTCAAAGAAAGACATCCACAATAACTCATCAAAATACTCTGCTGCAATGTCCTCTAGTTGCCTTCCTTCTTCATCTGCAAAGACTAAACCATGTGCTATCCACATATTTATTAGATTCTCCTTCTTGATCTCATAACTTTTGGGAAAGGTAGAGCAGAATGAAAAGCAATGTTTGATATTCGATGGCAAGTGCAGGAAACTAAGCAGTAGAACAGGTGCAATTGCTTTCTTAAAACATCCCAAATTCCAAATGCTACTGTTTTTCACATGCAACCACTCTTTCTCCTCTTTTTTAAAGCGCATCATGCTACCAATAATTTTTGCTGCTAAGGGAACACCAACACATTTCTTGCTGATTTCTTTCCCAATTGACAACAGGTTTTGGTAGTCAGACTCTTTTACCTTATGAAGAGCATACCTTTTGAATAGAGCCCAAGTATCTTCTTCAGTCAACCTCCTCATTGAGTGTATCAGATTTGTGCTTTCCATCATGAATGCAACTTTTGGCCGACGAGAGGTTATAAGGATCTTGCTTCCATCAAAGCCAGCGCTAAGGAGGGGCATTATCATATCCCGGTCTTCCTGGTCATCGCTCCACACATCATCAAGCACAAGTAGGTATCTTTTCCTGTGCAATATGTTCCACAATTGGGACTGCAGTGTATCCAATTCTGATAATTCACATTTCTTTGCAGTTGTGGACTCAATTGCTGCTCTTAGAATGTTTTTCACATTAAACTCATCTGACACAAAAACCCAAATTCTCAAATCAAAATGTTTCCTCACCTCATCATCATTATAGGCTAACTGAGCAAGTGTTGTTTTGCCAATTCCCGGAACCCCAACAATTGAGATCACAGGAGGAATATTCCCTCCTTCAGATGCTGATGATGTTAACAACTGCTCAACTATCTTCCTTCTCTCCTCTCCTCTTCCAAAAACTTCAGATGACATGACAAAAGAACCAGTTTCTCTTCTTTTGGATAGCCTATCACCTGTTTTTCTTTCCTTTAGATTCAACTTTAACCCTTCAATTGCAGCTTTTTGTAGAGTATCAAGAACATTCCTCATGTTAGTTATATTTACTGCATAGGTTTTCAATTTGCTTTTGTGAACAAATTCTTCAAGCAAGTCCGCTGCCCTGTAGGCTGCATCTTTAATCTTGGAGATCCAAATCTTAACAGCTTTGTCTACTGTTTGTTGCTCTTCTGCATCTTCAAGAATTGCTTGGGCCAGAGGTAGTACTTCTTTAAGCTTCTTGATTCTGTCCTCCAGCTCCCAACACTCAGCAAACTTCTGTACTATTGGAGTGGCTAATTTCTCGAAAATAACTTGCAAAAGTGGAGCCAAGACAATATCTGCCATCTTTAAAAGTTGTGTTTTCTCAGAATTGGAGCAGAGAATATATGAAAAGATACAGTTCATCCACTGTCTAGTTTTATTTTTCCAAGTCAAGCTCAAGTGTCCAAGTCAAGCAAGGAAGGCTTAAAGTCAAGATTGTCCGAGTCTTTTCCCTATCTTCTTCTAAGATGCGCTAGATTTTTTTTGAAACAATAATCGTGATATCCCGATCAGTTTGCAAGCACCTCGATTAATTCCGCAAGGTACCTGTTATCTCCCACCCTCACAGGTACGGTAATTCTTGAATTATGGGTAAGATCACTCAAGTTTCACGTCATATTTGGCATATCAAAGTCTTGAAAATTGTTCTTGCTTTCCACTTATATTTGTTGTATTTATGTTTTTAATCAGGATTTAAGTTGTTTATATTGAAATGTAATGGATTCTTTACACCATTAGTGCAATTTATATATTATAATAATAATCTATTATAGGTTATCAATCAATGCTATTAAATTAGTGTATAGAACTTATTGTATCTTTTACGGTTTTTTTTTTGTATCTTTTACGGATTTAATACAAATTAATCAAAAATTATTCCAAGGTTAAAATTTTAAAGTGAGAAATAGCTTCTTTTTTTCTCTATTGAATGAAAATTATAATGCTGAAGTGTTTGATCCTAGTACTTGATGCATCATATAAATGAGGATTCATATAGTCGATCTCAACTTATTTGGAATTGAGGCTAAACTATGGTTCTAATTTAGCCAATACAAATTAAGCTAAGAATGACATACATTATACATTTGAGTAGTTATTGCTGTGCATGAATGCAACATCGATAGAGCATCTTTGTGTAAGAATGCGATAATCGTCAGCATATATAGTGAGGAGGAGGCATCAAGAATACTGTGGTGGTTTGAACTTGAGGGATATACTGTTGACACAATGGCGCTCGTTTGTTGGGGTACTAAACCCTTCACCTTTAAAAACATGACCAAGATGGCCTCCACAAGCAGCACAAGTTATCTCCATCCTCATGCCATCTGGGTCTGGCTGAAAATCATGCAAATCAACTTTAAGTGTTGGGAATGTTCGAATAAGGAAAAGTACTTGCAGTCTTTGTAATTTAAGCAACTCTAGCATTGGAAATGAGGCTTGTAGAGCACAAAGAGGTAATGAGCAAATTGAGAAAGAGTTGTGATAAAACGATCTAACAGTATTTAGAAAGTGGAAAAAAACAATAGGGATCTAGCTAGCATGATTGAGAAGAAGCTCACATAATGTGACTCACATTGCAATTTATGGCTCCAGGGAGGCCCTCATAAAAAGAAGGCCAGCCACAGGGTGAGTTGAATTTGGTTGAGGATCTGTAGAGGGGAGTGCCACAACCAGCACAGAGGTAAGTGCCTACACCAAAAAACTTGTTATACTCCCCACTCCCTTGATTCCTGTCAAGTAAAAATCAGGGATTACAATCACTTACTAATTAATACGCATCACAGAATTATAATCAATTTCACTTTTGCTTTGTTTTGTTAATTGTTGTCTAATAGCGTAGCTAGCAGCTCTAATCAATATCATTCAACTACTCCTCAATCCAAACTAAATGATGTCCTTTGTCCAATTCGTTCTATTGGGGCTCATTTCTCCGATACAATTTTTATTCGAATTCAAACCAAACATTAGTTAGTTTGATCTTTCATACGCTGATTCAAACCAAACAAATTAAAACAGAGAGAGTAATTAGATAAATTATGAGCTCTCTAAAGCTAGAGTTTCCCAAATGTCACAGACAAGTAATTCTCTAACCAGACCAAAAAGACTCCTAGCATAACTGAGTCGTAATTCCAACTAATTGGTATCGCCTATACAGATACACGTAACAACAGATAGAACATAGAAGAAATAGAGATTATAAAGCATACTCTGTGCCTTTCTGCCTCAGAATCCGGAACTGTTCAGGGGAGAGAATGGCACGCCATTCCTCCTCTGACTTCTGAACGGACCGTACTGCTGCAACCCTGAATTGGGTATTGGACAGGCCATGAATGTGGACTACTTTTTTGGGCTTGAAAATCAGATTTCTTGAAGGAGCAATTGGTGAGAATTTCAGAATCTGAGAGTCCATTGAGATAATTATTTTTTTTTCCCTTTTGGGTATATAGTTTACTCTCAAGGACCTATATTTGTGTACTGAACTGCTGATGATTTATGATTCTCATCCCAACAGTCACTGTTGCATCACAAAATTCGGGTTAACGACGACTTGTACTATCATCTTGTATTCCACCACTGGTTTGTCGCCAACGCAGCAAGATTTTAAAAAAACAGTAAACTGGCAAATCTTTTCTTACGATTTTTTTCCTATTTTTTTTAATTGTAACTTTTAACATTATATCTTTCCACGTTGCAAGGCGTGTCAGCCACATTATTCTTCACTGTTCCTTTTTGGAAAAAAAGTTTAACGCCAAGAATAATAGTATTGATATGACAAATGTACCCTTCAATTAAGTAGACCGCTCTTTGAGTGACTTCGACTAAGCTGGGACGCACGAAGACACTCCCCCACTCTCCTCTCCGGCATTGAATTTTCTTATTTGTCCAAGGGGTTAAATTTCAGAAATGATAACTTGACTTTTTTTTTTTTTTATAAAAATAATTTAACTATCTTTTCCTGTATAAAAATAACTTAATTATCACTTTTTTCATTAAAATAATTTAACTATCTTTTTTTACACAAAAATAACTAAACTTTGGGTAAACTAACACAAAAATCACATGGCCGGAATACGATAACTTTTCAATAAATCGTACTCTTTTTTATTTTAAAATTTTAAAAAACACTCAACCCAATCCACCCCGACCCAAAATTTTATCGGAATGGATTGGATGTTTTTAAAATTTTAGTTATTAAATTTAAAATAAAAAAAAGAGTGAAAAAGAGTGGGGCTCATCGAAAAAGTTTCGTATTTTGGTCATGTGATTTTTGTGTTAGCTTATTCAAAGTTTAGTTATTTTTCTACGTCTCAATATATCAAAAGAAAATAAAAATATTTTTCTACGTCTTAATGTATTTAAAGAAAAGAATATATTTTTCTACGTCTTAATATATTAAATGAAAGAATTTTTTTTTCTTTGGGAATAATGGTTCTTGTTCTTTTTAGTATATTTTTCAAATGAATTTTGGACCGGGTTGAGTATTTTTAAAATTTTATTTATTATATTTAAATTTTAAAAAAAAAGTAAAAAAGAGTGGGGTTTATCGAAAAAGTTACCGTATTTCGGCCATATGATTATTGTATTAGTTTATCCAAAGTTTAGTTATTTTTGTGTAAGAAAAGATAGTTAAGTTATTTTTGTGAAAAAAATTGATACTCAATTAAGTTATTTTTGTGTAAGAAAAGATAGTTAAATTACTTTTATGAAAAAATGTGATAGTTAAATTACCATTTGTGAAATTTACCCTCCAAGTTATATTCAACAATTGTTGTAAGATGTGATGACATAAAAAAAAGAAAAAGAAAAAATGAAGAAGATCATTACGATGTACTATCACTGCTATCTAGGGACAATCTTGTGTTAGTATGAGAAAAAAAGTCGTAATAAAACTCTTTTGACTTGCTAAAATGAAATATTTATTTTTAGTATAGGAGTGAAGTAAAATAAAACGAAAAGAGTAAATGGATAAGTTGTTTAAATAGTGTTTCATATATCAAATGTAGTCTCTTATTACTCTTATAACTTTAATAACCTTTTGGCTTTGAAAATAATACTCCCTTTCCCTTTTCAATGAAATACAGAACCCTCCTTGACCTTAATATGAAATGCTAGTTTTAAACCTTTATCTTTTTCTTATATATAAGAAATAATTAAAAATCTAATATGCAATTCTCTATTTTTTTTAAAAAAATATATAAAATATATACTTTTGCATCAAGTCAAATAATCCACCAAGATTCTTTTTGGGAAGGATTTAAGTTATATTCCAGGTATATATGGACATTGCAGAAAGAAATTTTATACCACTAGTGCAATTTAAATGCAGGGAAGAAAATGACATCTCTTGCGTTCGAAAATAACTTTTTTCAAATTTTTTATGTGTAAAAAATAAAAAATGAAGAATTTTTATGTCTAAAAACAAAGATCTCTTGTAAAAAAGATATAAAAGTATTTTTTTTGATTTTATAAAAGCCTAGAAAATTATTTCTCCAGATAAATGAATAAATATAACATGTTATTAGTTAATTTATATTTTAAGCTATCTTATTAGACTTGTTATGAGAAACACCAAAGTTGGCGTTAGTCGATTTAACTTTGATGGCGTAAAACATTTACATACTCATGTATGAATGCATACAATTTAAATTTTTTTCTCCCCCAAGGGGAAGCTTATAGATTCAGCAGAGCGCAATAGCTTTGTTTTAAATTTTGTATTTGTGTTTAAAAATTCATTTAATATGTATAAATAATTTATTAAGAATCTGATAAGTTTTATTTTCTAGAATCAAGAGCCCATAAACTCAAAAATCCTAACTCCGCCTCAACTCCTTTCTTGGGGTTATATATTGATTAAATAAGTTAGGTCCTTTTCCTACATTCTAACTTAAAAGATGGTTAAATCGTGAGATCTAGTCATCAACAGCCAAAAAGGAAAGTTAAGGGGTTGCAATTTTCTGTTAAAAACAGTGATAATTAGTTGGTCTGCCATTTATTCCAAAGTCCTTTAATTTCTCTTTTTAATTAACGAACTTGCAAGTTTCAATAACATACATTGCGTTCTTAGAACCACTTCTTCTTTGTTAAATCCATTCACTATTCTTCGGATTTGGCTCCTCTCCATTTCCCCCCAAATTCCTACTTAGATAGATAGATGACACATAGCATAAGTTAAATTTAATGGTTAAGATTTAATTGGTCAAAGTAATCTCTAATCATGATTCCAAAAATAATTATAATCTCACAATCTTAGCAATATATTATCTTATCCATAAATATAGTTAAAAAAATCTCTTCCTACTTTTTTTTCCCTACGCAAAATTTATAGCTAACTCCAATATGTTTCTATCTTTTTCTCTATATATTTATTTACTTGTAATTCTTTTGAACTGTGTTTATTTAAGATATACCACCGATTTTGATTGTTTTAATATATTTACACTATACCCTTTACATTTTCTTGGATTTTTATCACTTTTTATTTGTTCAATAAATATTGCACAGGGAAAAAAACTTTTCCCACTATATTAATGAATAATATATATATATATATATATATATATATATATATATATATATATATTTATTGTTAAGATTGTGAGATTAAATAATTTTTGAAATCAAATATATAATATATTTATTATTTAAATCATGGTTAGGGATTTACTTTGAATCTTAACCATTAAATTTAACTTATGCCATGTGTCACTAATCTAAGTAGGAACTTAAGGAAAATGGAGAGAAAGGAAATGGAGAGGAGCCAAATCCCTATTCTTCAGGATCAATAATAATAATACTCCCTCCGTTCACTTTTACTTGTTCACTTTGGACTTTGTAGTACGCTTTTTAAGAAACAATGATTGATATGACTATTTTACTATAATACTCATATTAATTTATGTTTAGTATTAGGTATTAAAAATGATTTGGGGAATAAGTAATTAATACTAACGGTAGAACGTAAATGAATAAATATATGTTGGAAAATTCATGCTAAGCATAGTGCGAGTTTATTGTTAAAAATAACATAAATATACTGATAATTAGCTAATATTAGTATCTTTAACCATTAAACGTCGTTTATTAAAAATACCATTCTAATTTTCAAATAATTAGACGTTAATTTCATTTAATTTGTGGCTATTAGCTTCAATGGTTATTTAGTTTTACTTATAAATTAAGTGAAACCGTCCATCACTGTGGACAAGTAAAAGTGAACGGTGGAAGTATATCCCACTGAAATATTTGAGTAGCTTTTGATCTTACCTTATTGATGGAGTCATCTTCCAAACTGAATCTTTTACTTAACATTCTTAAATACACTCTGGGGGTAATGTATCAATTCTCCTTACTCAAACATTTGGCTACTTGTCAATATTCAAGGACCCTTGCTAAATTATCCTTTTCTAAGTCAAAACTTATGTAGCTATAAATACCCATGCATGATATTTTTATAGCATCACCATTCTTTATAATATTCCCAAAGCAAGAAGAGCTAAAACAAATTAAAGTAGTTTTCCACAAAAGGAGAAAAAATAATAAAAGATCGATATACCTCGATATACCCTTTTTATATATATGGCTCGGGTAATTCAATATTTTGCAATATTATTCTTTCTTCATCTCGTTTTGGTGAGCTCCGTTTTGTTTCGTATCGCGGAAGCTAGGCCATTTACAATGGTGCAAAGTCCAAAAAAGCATTTTCATGTTGTGGTGAAAGACTCTGGACCTAGTCCTGGAATTGGCCATCGTGATTATGAAGATTTTGAGAAACCTAATATTGATCATGATTTTGGTCCAAGTCCTGGTGAGGGACACAAGTAATAAATTTCCTCAAACATCTCATGCAAAAGTCGAGAAATATATAATTTCTATACTATACTCTACTGCAACAAGTACGTAGGTTCTCAATAAAACTCAGCGACTCTTAAGAAGACAAAAAATGTTTAGGTGTGATCACTTAGCTTGTACCATTATTGTGGATTATGTCAAATGTTTGATGTATTTAATACGTGGTTTATACATGTAAGTAGTTACTATATTCTTCATGTATGATATAGTGAAAGAGGCTGGTATAATTGCTTCTTTCTTGTAGAACAATATAATATAAAGAAATTAAATTAAAGTCTTATCATATATATATATATATATATATATATATTATATCATTCAATTCAAAAAGGGAAGTTGCATAATTATTACGAAATCATGAGTGGAATAAGAAAGTTGAAGGTAATCTTATACTTAAGAAACATTAAAGATGTTAATCCTTCTTTTGTTATTAATATGAAGATTAAAAGCAATAACAAGGGGAAGAAAAAAAATCAAAATTTCTCCAAGGGAAATGAGTTTTGCCTTCAATCAGTTCGATATTGTAAACCTGCAAAAATAGAGAAGTAGTATAGTAGCTTGGCATACTAATGTTATTGATTGATCTTTCGAGTTCTTCTTTATGTGTAGTTCTTTTACTGTATAAATTTATATGATGCTGAAAAATATATGAGATGCGTGCAGTTCAATAAAACCACATAGAGATGTATGTAGGGTTCACTTCACCATTAGAATTGCTTACAATACTTGGTGTGAAACAACACTGTACAGTGAGCAAGAAATTGTAGAAGGCATGCATTTCTTTGATTCTTTCATGTTATCCATAAATACATTTTGAGACCAGCTTAATTATGTCTTCATAAAATTCTTTTTTCCCAAGAAATTGCCACTGGACTACTAACCACATGCTTCCCATCTGACCAGTGACCACTCAATTCTACTGAATACCTTTGTAGTTGAGGACATTGATGGAGCAGTGAAAGTCACAGTATACGATTTCTTCTCATTTATCTGAGTGAAACTCAATGTTTCAGGCTCAACTATAATAGTTACTTTGTATGTTCCAGCTGGTCCAACATTAGTCAGTGTCCGTCTGTATTTGAACCGGCATTTCCGGTCCCTGCTGCAGGGAATGAAACAGCAAATGAAGGGTAATTCAAATCTGTAACACTGTATTTTTTGCTTGAATCACATGTGAAGTTTCTTCTTGCTAAGGTGTTGATTTGTGATGGAGTGTATTTCAATGCACAGAGGAAATTGAGGTAATCATCTGCATTTATGTCGTAAACCAGTCCTGGATTGACCGCCGGAACGGGATCCACGTGTCCGGCCCCGTGATCGAACGGCGTCGATGGTTTTCCAGTGGCCATATCTAGTAGTGCTCCGCCGTTCTTGTAGGTGGCGTAAGCGGTGGTCATTAGCGCCGAACGAATGGCGGCGGGGCTCCATTCAAAGTGGACTCCTTTCAGCAAAGCCGCTAAGCCACTCACGTGTGGACACGACATGGATGTGCCCGAGAGCATGTTGAACTCGACCCGTCTATCGTCCTCAGGCCACCCCGTTGGAGGGGCTGCTCCGGTCCAACCGGCCAGAATTTTAACACCGGGCGCGATGATATCTGGTTTAAGTATCTCCGGGGTTATTGGATTTGGACCTCTGGAACTCAGCCCTGCAACGACAGGTGACGGTTCGATTCCTACCTTTGTTCCTCCAAAAAGAATCGTGGCCGTTGGATTAGGATCTGAGGTTAAATACCTCTTGATTGCATCGCCGGCTTTTTGACCCACCGCCGCCGCTGGAAGTAAATGGGATTCAGCATCTAACTCCTCCCCAAATGCGGCGGTGTTAGCCAATACCATGCCGGCTCCACCAGCTTCTTTTACCACAGCACCCGTTGCGATTCCATCGAAAATCCCTGATCTGTCACACAGCACAATTTTACCTTTAACTTTCTCAGGAATTAAGGTACCCGTTATACAGAGATTTCCATTGGTTACGTTTTTGCTAGCATTAGCAGCAGATATAAAGGGAATTGGGTGATAAATTACCCGCGTAAAGTGAAACGCCGGTGTAGTTTTTACCATTTCCAAGGCTTACATAAGCTATAAAATCACGGTCCAATGTTCCGGCACCAACGGTGGTGATCCAAGGTGCTACGTTGGACAAACGGGATGGACCTGCATTTCCAGCAGAGCAAGAAACCAAAATACCGTTTTCCATAGCAGCAAATGCTCCAATTGCAGTGCTGTCTTTGTAGTAATCCACTGCGTGATCATTACCAAGTGATAACGAAAGCACAGTAACGTTATCATCAATGGCTTTGTCCATAGCTGCCAATATGTCGGCTTCAAAACAATATCCCCCAATCCAGCAAACTTTGTACACGGCAACTCTGGCACGATTGGCCATTCCACGAGCATTTCCAGAAGCATAACCAAAAAGGTTAGCGCCCTGAACAACGGAACCAGCTGCTGTAGAAGCAGTGTGTGTTCCATGGCCATAATCATCCCTTGGAGATTTGGATTCTTTTGACTCATCAATTGGACCAAGAGTACTCTCATAGCCTCTATAGAAGTCCCTCGCCCCAATAAGCTTTCTGTTACACTTGGCGGAACTGAAATTGGTGCCGGACTCACACTGACCTTTCCACCAAACGGGAACATCTTCAAATCCACTATCGTCAAAGCTCTTCCTTTCCGGCCAAACCCCTGTATCGAGTACTCCAACTACGACATTACTCATAACATCTGACTGGAAGAGATCAGGTCTTTTATCAAGACCCAGAAAGAAAGGCGTCCGAGTAGTGTGGAGTTGGTATTTCAGCTCAGACAAAACAGAGAGAATCCCAGGTTGGCTCTCTAAGGATTCAGCTTCTTGAGCTGTAAGCCTTGCTGGAAAACCATGGACGACGTTTGATTCAGAGACCGATTTAAGGGACGAGTCATACCAGTGAGTATGGTCATCAAAGGTTGCTGGCATTAGGTATTTAGCCATGTGAATGATATATGTTTTCTTCTCCTCCATTGCCACAGACATGTTGCATAAACACAGAAGTACAGCAACAACTAGCACCAGGTATCTAGACATTTTGATTATCTTTTGTGTTTTTTCACTCATTCTCTTGGACTGCATTAATAAAGGGTCTGGATGAATAAGCAATGAGAAACTTCAGGTAATATATATATAGCACACTAACTAATACAGTTACTTGCATGGAGTGTGAGAGTAGTAGTGAAGTGGGGCTGTTGGTGGGGAGATAGCGATGTTATTTTCTTCTTATGAATGATTGGTTTCAAACTAAAAAGATAATGGAAAGATCCAGCCAAGCAGAACAACTGATAAATAAAAGATTAAAGGATGAATTGATCGATGACATTCATAGAAATCACATTTCTTAACGTAATTAATCAAACAAAGAAGAGAGTACAAAATGGTAATGCGTATTCTCCTTTCATTACGTTTCTTCTGCATTACCATTTGCTCATTTGCACAAGAAAAGCCAGAAAAGAAACAGAATTCCATAATTCTCCAAGTTGCCATACAACTATTAATTTCATTCCTTTTCTTTTTTGGTATTTACATACGATTAATAGCCATTCAGTTTGCAGTCCATATATTAGGGTCCTTTTATTACGCCATACACAGAGTCATGTCTAGTCATTGATCCATCGATTTTACTTGTAGTTTTTGATGCAACCTTTTCTAGTGAACAAATAAAATAATTTTGAAAAGAAAGATGTACCGTTTCTTCCATAAAATAAGGAAATCAGAAGCTTTAAGTTTTGTTTTTTCTTTAAGTGTCTGATCTGGAACAAGCAAGAAGAAGCTTAATATTAGTTTGTAAACGCAGTTAGTTTAAATGTACAAGTAATTGGAAAAACTACGTGTAAGGTAGGGGTGTGCATCGGTCGGTTCGGTTCGGTTTTGTATATTATCGGTTTGGTTTATCGGTTATCGGTTTGTAAACATGCAAAACCGATAACCAAACCAATAAGATATTCGTTATCGGTTTTCGGTTAATCGGTTTTTGGTCCTTAACGGTTCGGTTATCGGTTTAACCGATAAGAAAATGCTCCTATAATATTTTTGATTTCTCTTATTTTCTTCTTCATATATAGACTACTTTCATGCATAAACATCTATACAAATTACAAGCATAAGCAAATTCAAATACGTTATTACTAAAATAAACTTATTTTCTTTCTTATTAAGTAGAAAACTTGAATACAGTAGCAACGGTAGCAATTTCTCAAAAAGAAAAGCAACACTGATAGGTAGAATGCTATCAAAACAATGACTTTAGAAAGAAAACAACAACACTAAGACAACAACTATAAAATACAAAAAATAATAGGGTATATATTTAAAATCTAAAGCCACTATTATACAATTATGAATAAAAATATAATCTAAATATAATCTTATTGGGTTATCGGTTTAACCATTAACTAAAACCTTAAAACCGATACCGAATCGATAGCCCAATAAAAAAATTTACAAAACCGTTTAAAAACCGTTAACCCAATACCAATAAACCAATAATATTTTTATCGGTTCGGTTTATCGGTTAAACCGATTTTTGCACACCCCTAGTGTAAGGCATACTGAGCATATATTGATAGTTGGATTGTCCTTGGAGGGAACCAAATTCTGAACTTGAAAACACCAATTTTTCTCCTTATGACCTATTAATTGTACTTACCTTGAACATTTTGTATAAGGCCCCATTTGGGAATATATTTACAAATTATCTAATATTGTTTGTTATTTAAATGTGATATTCTGGGATGTAAGTTACATCAATAGATCTAATCTCTCATACACGCATGATTTCTCACATTCGGACAAAAGCTACTATATATATATATATATTACAAAAGCTTCTGAATTCAAACTTTCTTTTATTGAGTAACTTATTTACCCTATACTAAGATTTATCAACAACAAGGTATATAGAACATTTTAAACCATAGTAGCATTTTTAGTTAAATAGCACTGTCATTTGGAATTTTATTTACTTATGGACTTATGGATCACTGAGAGGATTCGATTTGATTTTGCAACCACTAAAAGCCACCAACAGATTAATTCCCACTACTTAACTAGCTTAATAAATTTACTGCACTCAGTTATTATGTGAATATATATCTACTGGATGCAATAAAGTTATCATGAACATATATATATATGTATATATATATATATAGAAGTTAACAATATTTGTAACACCACTGCTTTTTTTTGTTAAGCTTATAAAGTAATTATTACGAAGATGAGTAGGTACTTTGTATGCATTGCATCCACCGGCCAGTCATTCGATGATCTTCAGGATGGTGGACTAAGAAAGTAAGAATGCAATAGTTCTCAATTTCTCATCTTTTTATTCTCCTCTTTAAAGATTTTATAAATAATTTTAATTATTTCTATTTGCAATCTAATCAATATATTTTATCGAATAAATAATTATAATACATTATTTCATCGGCTTCCTTGAGTTTTTCACTATCGCGCGAAGCACAAATCACTTAGTATAAGACAATCAAGCAGATCACAAGCGACTTCTTTTCTTGGAAAAACTCAAATCAATACCCTATGAGGGAGATTACAGTTTTTAACTTTTTCAAAAGGCGCGATTTGACGTCAAAATTGACTGTAAATTATTTTTAATAAACTTGAATACTAGGTTAATTATTCTTTCGTGTTCCTTTTTAGATTACTAAACTTGAATGTAAGTGATAATAATTTTATTACGTGACATGGATATATTGAATTTGATTAGGACTTTGATATTGGAGAAGTAAAGTAACAAGTAATTTTATAATGATTAAACACACATATAATGCAACGTAAGAAAGTAAATTAAATGTATCCCAACTTAAAAATTCTCATATAATTATCTTCAAATTTGTTGAGTAACAACTGTTAGAAAGCTAAGCATTAAACAATATAATGTGCTCTTTTAATTTTTAGTTGACTTTGTACAATGTTTAGAAGAAACTCTTAGTAGTAATATAAACAAAGTTTTTATATTCAAAAAGTACATATTCCCCGTATTGTCAAAATTTATGGCATACAACGTTGAAAAATTATCCTTTCGACTTTAAGATCTAATCACCATAACAAATTACAAGTCTAAATGAAAAGGATTAAGAAAATGAGAATGCATGTTAATTATTGTGCTAAATGTATACACTATGTATTATGAGAATATCTTAATTTATTCTAAAATTGTTTTATAGTGGAACAATTTATATATTGTGTAAGGGGAAAGAACGAAAGCCGTGAATCGTGATGACATAGTTTTTTTAGTTTAAATATTCAAAAATGGAGTGTAATAATAAATGTTTCCCACCTTTAATGTCGTGAATTTCAGTTTTTAAAATGACATTTTCTTTGTTTGAATATTAAAATCTTTGTATAGAACTTTTATAGTGAAAATTCGAATGAATCAGAATAATTCAACAAAAAAGAAGCTTCTTTATTAATATCGTTTTAAAACTTTGAAATGCATTTGCTGATTCTCTATTCAAATTTAAACCGATGAATATATGATTGATTATCATTTGTCAACTCATGCCTCAAAAGTCATTTACAAAAAGACAGCTAAGATAATAATTTAACAATTATTGGATGTGAATAAATCCGTAAATATTGTTTTCGTGCCATTTATAGGTTATAGGCTTGAATCGTGAAAGCAATTATTAATATTTGCATTAGGATAAACTATTTACATTGCACTTTTTTGGGTACGACCCTTCTTCGAAACTTACTAATGGAAAATATTTTATGCACTAGACAATCCTTAATAAATTTTCAAATATTAAACAAAATAAAGAATAACACTCATTAGTTATGATTCTTAAATGAGTTAGGCTAAAAACACACATAAAATATTTTGATTTTTTGAATTTTATACCAGAATTATTAAGTGTGTGGGTTTCTTACCTGAACTATCACAAAATGTTTAAAGAAACACACCTAAACTATCAGTTGTTTGAGTTTCCTACTTGAAATTTTAGGTATGAAACTCAAACAACTAATAGTTCAGGTGTGTTTCTCTAAACATTTTATAATAGTTCAGGTATGAAACTCAAAAAACTGAAATATTTGAGGTGCGTAAAACTCTTCACTCTTCTCAAATTTTAAATTGTACTAACTCTAATTACATACTTTGAAATCTAATCCAGTATAGTACCAACTCCAAATCCAAGTCCAAAAAGGAACACACATTTTGACATTATTAACATATTCCTAAATGGAGTCGCAGTCTCACGTTTGGACCAATTCCTAATCCTAATTGATATTGGAGTGTGCAACCAACGCGTATATTGAAAAATTGAAAAATGGAAAAACCCCAAACTATAAATATGCGTTCCAAAAAGTCAATAATCACCAACCAGCGTCGTACAATTCCACCATCATCGTGGATTCGGTCAAAAATATAATAAAATTGCCTAATTATATCAGCCCACCGGCCACCACTCAACAAATTTTTTTATACCAAACCCATCACCATACCCATTCTATTCTGTCACCTGCTCCAAATCTCAATAACAAATCTGGGTTTCGGAGCTCTCTCGCCATAGCCAAATTTAGTTTTCAATGGCGGTTGCGAGCGGCTTTGCGACCTTTGCGGAGTCAGGTGGCAGTTTTAATTATGATTATTTAACTTCTACGTCTTGTTCTCCTTCTTCTGTGGATTGTTTTCGTAGTCGAGTTAGGTTTTCCGGGAGTCATCGAAGAATTAAGCCGTTGGTATATTGGACGAGTCCTAAATGTGAGGTATCGTCCAACTCGGTGGTGAAAAATGGCAATAAGGAATCTAGAACATCGAGTCTTTCAGCTTTGGAGCTTCTGAAAACATCTGCTGCTGATCGTAAGCCTTTTTTTTCTCTTTCTTTTATTAATTACTTGAAGTTTTGGTATTGTAGCTAGAGTTCTGTGATGTTTTTCTAATCTTAAATATGTGACTTTGATTTAACTAGTATAATTATTGACCCCAGCTAATTGGGGATTGAGATTTGGTATTTACCATAGCTAAATCCGTGCTTTGATTGAGGTTTCTAATTCTGAGGATTGAGGTTCTAATTTTAATTGGAAGTTTTGATATTTTAGCTAGAGTTCTGTGATTCAATTATTGAATCCAGCTAATTGGGGATTGAGGTGTAGTTCATTGATTGATATACGGTGGATAGTTCGAGTTTACTTAAGATGTCTGACAAAGAAGGTTAGAGTTTTAATCTAACATAGGTAACTTTTTCTTGCCCCAGGATATACAAAGAAGAGTAGCAGCATCATGGTTATTGGACTTAACATTCACACGGCACCAGTTGAAGTGCGGGAGAAAGTTTCTATCCCAGAAGCACAATGGCCTCAAGCAATTCGTGAACTATGTTCCTTGAATCATATAGAAGAAGCTGCAGTATTGAGTACTTGTAACAGAATTGAAATATATGTTCTAGCGCTTGCCCAAAATCGTGGAATTAAAGAAGTGACTGAGTGGATGTCTAAGGTAATTTTTTCCTCAAGCATCATTTATCTGCATAATGTTTTCTTTTGTTGACTCGCATCTTAAACCCGTGTGATAAACTAGCAACACTCTCATATCAAACTGCATTCAACTCTAATGTGCATCATCTACCCTGTGTAGCTTGCAGTAAAACTAGAACAAATTCATGCTGGTTTCAATGGTTTAGGAATTACCTTGTATATTCTCCATCATGAAAGATACACTTAACGATAAACAAAAGATTTTGACTTGCTATGCCATTTATACACTGTATTTCTACATTTAGGAAGGAATTCCATTTATTTTACTGTGCTTTGGTTCCCCTGCTTACAAATGTCTTCGCAGAGGTTTAACTACCTAAGCACAGATTTCAAAGAAATACAGCCCTAAGCTACAATGTTCACTTTTTGTTGTATTTTATATGCAAATCTTTTTTGACACAAATATCTTTGTTTGGCAGTTTAGTGGAGTTCCAGTTACAGAGCTCTGCCAACACCGGTTTTTGCTATACAATCAAGATGCCACACAACATCTGTTTGAAGTAGCTGCTGGACTAGATTCCCTAGTCCTGGGAGAAGGTCAAATTCTTGCACAGGTCAAGCAAGTTGTTAAGAATGGACAGGGGGTCCCTGGCTTTGGTAGGAAAATAAGTGAGCTATTTAAGCGTGCAATCACAGCTGGTAAGAGGGTTAGAACTGAGACCAGTATCTCCAGCGGATCAGTATCAGTCAGTTCAGCGGCAGTGGAGCTTGCTCTGCTGAAACTTCCAGAGTATTCTTCTTCTACGGCCCGCGTGTTAATTGTTGGAGCTGGCAAGATGGGAAAACTTGTGATCAGACATTTGGTTGCTAAAGGGTGTAAAAAGATGGTTGTCGTTAACAGGACAGAGGACAGAGTTGCTGCCATCCGTGAGGAGTTGACGGATGCTGATATAATATACAAACCTTTCTCAGAAATGTTAGCATGTGCTGCTCAAGCTGATGTAATATTCACCTGCACTGCTTCGAAAGCTCTTTTATTCATAAAGGAGAGTGTTCAAACTCTCCCTTCAGTGAACTCTGAAGATGCGGGCCAGAGGCTATTTATCGATATTTCTGTTCCTCGGAATGTGGATCCTAGTGTCTCAGAACTTGAAGGTGCACGTGTTTACAATGTGGACGATCTTAAAGAGGTTGTGGAAGCTAATAAAGAGGATCGGATGCGGAAGAAAATGGAAGCTGAGGCCATCATTGCTGAGGAAGTGAAACAATTTGAAGCACTTAAAGACTCCCTTGAGACCGTTCCAACTATCAAAAAGCTCAGGGCATATGCTGAAAGAATTAGGGCTGCCGAGGTTGACAAGTGTTTGTCTAAGATGGGTGATGATCTCCCCGAAAACAAGAAAAAGGCTATCTATGATCTCAGTCTAGGGATAGTAAACAAGCTGCTACATGGGCCAATGCAGCATCTGAAATGTGATGGAGCTGAAAACCGGACTTTGAGTGAGATACTTGAAAATATGCATGCCCTTAACAGAATATTTGGTCTTGATACAGAGACTTCTGTATTGGAAGAGAAGTTACGAGCCAAGATAGAACAAAATCAAAAGCAATCATCTTGAGGTTCTTTGCCATTCAGATTCTTTCAATTATTTCCCCCCCGCGAAAAGGTCAATTACTTTTAGCGAAGTTCAATCAGAAATGATCATCGTTTCAGATCCATGTTTTCTGGCAGTTTGCTAGTTTTAACTGTATCAAATTACCCAGGACACGATGAAATTCTTTTTTAGGCCATAGGTAGCCAATATTACACGAGGGATTCCCTCAGATTGCGGGAAAGTCTGTCGTAGTTGCAGTTGTATTTGTAATACTTATTTGTTCCAGAAGAGTATATAGCCATTTGTTGAATCCAGAGGAGTATTCAACATTCATATATCAAGTTCATGAGGGCTTTGTGAAGCTTCTCACATATTGTCATTACTTCTTTCTGTCTGTTGCTTGCTTTTTGTTTCTACTTTCTTCCCTTTTCCAGTTGTCTCATCCATTTATTTGTTTCTCTAGAAAAAGTATTAAAATTATAAAACGCAATAATCCTGTGATCAAGGCAACTAAAACCATGAGTTACTAAAGGTGAAAGTCTCAATCTGGCTAAATAAGTAGTCAATTAGCTCAAAAATGCAGAATATTTTACATCAACTCTAGCATATAACTCAATGCATATATAAGATGTTTTGGTATCTCTCCAAATTGTTGGGAATTTCGACCATAAACGCAAAACAAAAACATTTCTCTTTACATTTCATGCTAATTTCCAGATTATTGCCCCTCGTGAAGTACTAAACTATTGAGCCGAGAGTCTTTCAGAAACAGCCTCTCTACCTCCACGAGGTAGACTCACTGTGGGATTTCACTGGGCATGTTGTTGTTGGGTATGTTGTTTGTTGTTGTTGTGAAGTACTAAACTAGATCACCTGTAGTTCAAAGTACCATTTCAATTTTCAACAGCTCAATATAAAACTGGTGGAAAACCAAATCTCAATTTATTAAACTATTCAGGAGGGAAGGAAATAAATTCCCCATTCTGTTCAATTAACAAAACAAAAGCAGCAACAATGGCTATATATATAGATCTTTTTAAGAATACATTGAACTTTTTTTTAGCTAAAAGTCGATAAGGAAAACTGAAATCCATTCTATTCATTATCATCATGTGAAAATCCCATCAATTTTTTGAGACCAAGGAAACAAGAAGAAGAAGAAGAAGAAGTAGAAGTGAACTCAGGAGTATTTTCAACCAAGTACTCATCAACCAATTCTTTAACAGACCTAGCAGACAATGGATGGAAATGAGCACCCCATTCTAAAACAAAACTTTTAATCAAAACCCATTTTTCCTCTTCACTAAATTTCTTCCATTTATTCTTCATTTCCTCCGATTTCAAGCCCGTGTAGTTACAGAACTCCACGAACAAAAGTTGTTTGCTTTTCTTCAGTGCTTCCTCTTTCTGTAACATCTGGGTGTTCATGTTTTCGACCTCTGTTGCAAAATCTAAAGCCAGCTCTAAATCGCTCATGTCGTCGTTGTTGGTACAGGAGACTTTCTGAAACTTGGGTTGATTCTTGAAGGTATACATACAAGGGACCCAATTGGTTTTGGACTTTGTGGATTGTGAAGGGAAACGATTTGGGTAAAGAAGATGAATTCTCAAAGCCATGGAGAGAGAGATTGGTCGATGTTTTTGGATTGGATTTTAAGGGGGTTTCTTTATGAGTTTTATGCGATTGTTAGGGCTCTCGGCGTTCTCTTGCTTGCTATGAGGGTGCGTTTCGAGGTGAGTTATACATGTATAAAATTATGTGCGCGTTTGGTCATGAGAATTTTTTACTATTTTTTGAATTTTTTTTTTTTCGAAAATAGTATTTGGCCATAAAAATTTCAAATACAACTCTGGAGTTGTATTTGGAAAAGTGAAAACACCCTTCACTTTTTTTTCAAAACTCACTTTTTTCACTTTTTAAATTTTTTTCTTTTTGAAAAAATGTTAAATTTTTTATTTTCATAAAATAACCCTATTTAAATTATATTTCATTTTAAAATCATATTTTATGTTTTTTAAAAATATATATTTAAGATCTAGATAATTATTGCAAAAGTTATGGTCAAACACAACTCCAATTTTAAAAATTTCAAAAAAGTGAATTTTTTTTGGTTCTCATGGCCAAACGAGGGCATATATATAAGTAATATCATGTTTAATAGTTGGTTATAAGGATATAACTTATTTATGTATAAAATTAATATGATATTTGATTTGTAATTTAAAAATCTGTATGCATGATAAAAAATGGAATAATTAGTACATGAATAACTAAAACATGCGTAACTAATACTCCCTCTGTCTCATATTAGTTGCTCACTATATTAAAAATAGTTGTCTCATATTAGTTGACCACCTTACTAAATAAAGAAAACATTAATTAAATTTTTCTCATATTACCCTTGCAATTAATTTTTTTTTGAAGTGTTCACATTCATTTGTAAAGTTTCAAATAAGCTTTTTAAAGGGTAAATTAGTAAAACAATCTTTTTATTTATAATTTCTTAATATGCGTGTAAAAAGGAAAGTGTGCAACTAATATGGAACGAAGGGAGGGGTAACTAATCTCTACCTTGCTAATGGTTGCATAATCTACCCAGCTATCAAACGACCCGAGTGTTCTAACTTCTATTTACCACTCCTAAGTCGAGTTTGGGGCTAAAATTGTCCCTTAACTATTAGAGTAGGTTCATTTTGGTCCTTCAAATATAACTATGAGCATATTTAGTCCCTTAACTTTACTAAAGTGGAGCACTTTTGATCTCCCTAACAAAATCCGTTTAAAAATAACGGTGTTAAACCCATGTGGCACCCACGTGACTTGTAAAATACAAGCCCATAGAGGTTAAGTGTTAGCTATTATGAGAATATATTTAATTTTGTACGCTCTTAAACACAATTAAGAAGAAATTCGCACACTCTTCACCAAATTACTAGCTACGTCACTGACTTTAAGACCATTTTGTTACTGCATTTAAGAAAATGGTTATTTTTTTTGAGTGGGCAGATTATTGTGTTCTAAAGTATTGTCTTCAAATATAAATAACTACTACTATATTAATCCTAAAAAATTAAGAAGACAAGAAAGAAAGAAAATGTATATCAATTAAGAAAGAGATAACACTATCAAATTTACACCGTTAGAAAATTATCCTTTCCGCTAATTTTTAACATTATTATGTTAGGAAAACCAAAAATGCTTCACTTTAGTAAAGTTAAGGGACTAAATATGCTCAGGATTATATTTGAGGGACCAAAATAAACCTACTCTAATAGATGAGGGATAATTTTAGCCCTTTGCTCCTCCTAAGTCCCACCCCATCAAGTCCATCTTTCTTTCTCTTTTTTGGCCTTTTCTTTATTTTACTTTTTTTAGAAGTATTTTACTTTTTAACTTCTTTAAAAGAAAAATAGTGCAGTGCATGAAACATTTCATATCAAACCGAAGGAGTAAAATAAATATTTAAAGGAAATGATAGTAATTTACCTGAGACTTAGTTTTTGAATGATGTTGGAGTAGATGCAAAGATTTTGAAAAAAGAAGAAGACTTTTTAACGCGTTGACTAAAGTTTTATAACATACCAAATACACATTAGCATCTAATCTTGAACATGTTATATTCGGCCAACATTAACATTAAAGAACTTCCAACTAAAAAAAGGTGTTCAATGTTTTTGAAATAGTCTGAGAAGACAATTGTACCGTATAAAACTAGAATGGACGGAGCATTACAGATTTTGTGTTTCTTGAGGAAACATGTGGGTATTATTGACGTTGAGTACTTAAGAGTAGCAAACCAGTTTTATCGCAAAGGAGGAAAAGAGAAATTAAAAGTAGTTAAATATTTATAAGAAAACAAGCACTATTGGGAATTTGCAAGAAATTAAAAGACCATTTTAAGGAAAAAGAATAGTTTTTGGTTGGGAAAAAAAGGATTAAGGATAAAATCGTGTAATTTGAACAGAGTTTGAAAAAGAAGAGTGTACACCTGAAGGGAAACAAAGAAAAAATCTATATAGCAATGATGATACATGTTCTACAAAGTTACAAAGTGGGGGGACAAATCCTCTTGAGGTATGAGGTGAAAGGGGAAAAAGAAAAAAAATTGTTAAGAGCATAAACTCTAGGCTTTTTGCTTATAATCAGCCTCCAATTTTCCTCCCCAAAGTAAGCACCAGGAAGGCATATCTAACCAAAGGGCTACACAGTCTCAAAGGTGAAATCTCCAACCCCCACCCCCTACCCCTCCAAATGATAGAAAGAATGTAAACTAACACAAAATAGTGAACTGGTTCTGCCACCTCCTTCAGATCAGCAAGTTTGTTATGGCTGTCAAAAAAGCCCACATCTTGATCTATCAGGAGCTTAGTTGCAAATAATTCACGAAAGCTTCGCAACCGTCTACAATGATCACCCTGTCTCCAAAATATACGGAGTGATTAGCTGGGCCAAGATATCGACCCATGTATCTGGAACACCAGGAAGGCACCAGTGCATACAGTCCTGACCCCAGACCGATACTGCATCCTTTTTCCCCAACCAAATCGCAGGATGGGCATCTGCCCTGAACTCACTCAAGTGAGTCAGATCGAGGATTCTGATATTTGTGCCTTTTAAAACCTCTCCAATGAGATGATTTAGTCGCCTTGCTTCTTTGTTAACCCCATTATATCTGGGATCAAACCACAGGTCAAGCTGTTCAGGTATCAGTAAGATTTTCTTCAGAAAACTTGTCATAACTTACTATTATTAACTTTCTAGTGCATAATAAGTCCCTACAATTTGTCAAAAAAAGTATACAGGAAACCTAATTGTCTGAGAAAATGTAAATGTGGGAACAAGCACTTTTTTCTATCAGTAGGAAAATCACTTAGGGCCCGTTTGGAAAACCACTTGGTAATTGGATTTGAGTGTAATTGGGTGTAATTACACAGTTGGATTACAAACATGTTAAGTTTCATACTTCTGTATCAATTGTCAGACAATAGGAGGCAAATCCTTGCTAAATGCCAACTATTTAACAAATTATCCATATCTTTCAACCTTCCTTGCATAAGATTGTAGCCTAAGCAAGCATTTTCAAGTGATTTCTATTAGTATACAAGGGACATTTCTATTAGTAACTAACCAAGTTGATTACCTTAGAAAGTGGAAATCTCAAATTTATCAAAAAAGTGCTACATTTGCATACCTGAAGTTCATCAAGGGGTTCATCCACTGTGCAACTACCATTTTGATTCCAATCACCACCGTGAAAGTGCCTTGGTGATTGCAAGCGCCAAAATTTAAGTGTTTTCTGTGGTAATTCTTTTTCTATGTAGGCAATCATATTCTCGAGAACAACCTTAAGTCCATCAAAGATATCTAATGGAGGTTGAATCAGTTGCCCTGCCTTGTAGAAAACAAGAGGTGTCTCTTTAGGGAATTTGTCAAAGCCCCACCTAGAAGATATTGATAATCATTAAAACCAAAGGAGTTAGAGATAATACGTTAATAGCCAGATTCGGTGAAATAATTTGAAATGTCATAAATACGGAAACCAAGAGCAGAAGATGATGCTTCCCCCTCCCACTGGGTCTCCTCCCCCTCTTCCCCCAACAACAAAAAGAAAAAGTTAATAACCCAAAAAATTGAACCATCATTATTCCAGAATTAGATGTGTACCAATATGTGTCTACAGGAAAAAAAAAATCATACAGTAGTCTTTCAGTTTGTTTATTCTCAAGTGTAGCCCCACCTGTGATCATAGGAATACTTGCTTTTAAGTCTGAACAAACACAATTGAAATTATTAACAGTGCAAAGTTGCTGCACACAACAAATTATCAGCCGATCTACCTAGCTCATCCTCCATTGGCACTTCAATTTCCTCCCCGCTACACTCACATCTAAAAGAACAAAGATAACACCTTCCACTTAAAAAACATGTACATTTTTCTACTTAATACGGCAAAATTTTGGTTTTTGGCAACATATTAATTTATAATTTTGTTTTCTAGGATTAATGTGTGATGCCATTGAAGATAGATAGGCGCTAAGACCTTTATGTCATTGAATAAAGTTTTAGAACTTTTCAAGTTTCAATAGTGGTACAGGTAGGCGGTTAGCATCCAAAGGTGGCTGAAGATTCCATCCATACGTGGTGTGTTTGCAAGGTTGGGCAGGTAATTACAACAACAACAACATACCCAGTGTAACCCCACAAGTGGGTTCTGCCTATGCAGCCTTAACCCTACTCTGTGAAGGTAGAGAGACTGTTTTTGATAGACCCTCAGCTCAAGTAAAGCATATCAACAATCAAGTAGGTTGGGCATGTAATTGATGTTAAAATTTTCGCCCAACAATCCACTGTCATCCATATGCTTTATTCAATTTGTTTACATATTATGTAAGAAAACTTCAAACAAAAATGACAATATGTCACAATCAAAAGAGAAAGAAAAGTGGTCATTCTATTTGGACCGCAGAAGTGATAGACATATCAGCTAATGTGCTAAAACAGCACGAAGCACGTAAAATTACCAATGACCGGTGTTGAAGACTAGAACATTGTAAAAGGCACCAATATGAGCCCAATCATCTGCTGGAATATCGACATCTACTCGATATCTTCCCTTCAATCCATCTTGGCTGGAGTCGTCACGCTGTTTTGGCTGCCACCTTATTTAATCAGTAATGAGCAAGTAAGCTTATGACTTCAAAGAAAACTCACACCATACTTCAGACTGATATCCAACTTTGGCAACATTCAAGAATGAGGACAAACTTTGAAATGCAAATGCTACACAGGATACTGTTTTCACTTCTGTTAGCTTAATTAACCAGACAGAACGAGAACTTCTTAAAAAAATTTAAGTAAATGGTCAGCAGATCTCTTACAAGAAATTGACGAGTAACAGCCGTATCAAGAAGCTAATCTACACTCTTCTAATGACCAAAGTCCCTTCATGATACCAGAAACTGAAGCTAGTCATAATTCAAGCTCTATTATCCACTTGAGCACTCAACTCAGCCAGGCAACAGGTTAGAAATCATACAACAAAGAGTTTTAAGTTAAGAGCTCCAAATTCAATGTAAAAATATGACTTTCTAAATGATCCAATATAAGCATATGAACTTAATTAGCAAAAGTTAACTAATGCTACAAACATCCTGGAATGAACAGATTTTTTCTTGGAAAATTGCACTATGAACCCTATCCTTCCAAAGCTCCAATCTTTGCATTTGCTACTAAACAACACAACTTATAACAACAATTCAAGGAATATAATGCAATACAAAAACAAGGTAAAATAATAAAGCAATGTGCTCACTCATATTTGGCGAGCAAAACAGCACGATGATAACCCACGGTAACATTAAACTTTGGAAAATATGCTCCTCTCCAAGCACCCTTTCTCTTCCATTTCTTTGCACTAGAATCAGCCACTCTAAGAACACACAAAAACGAAACCAAGAAATTCTCATTCAAAGAATCTCCAACAAACCCAATATTCTTGTTCCTCATTGAATCCAAGAACCCAACCGGGTCGATCCGAGGTAAATCACACTTGTCAGGCGTCCATTTCCAAGAATTGATCCGACCCATGTTGTCTCTTTGGTTTCTGAGACAGTTCCAGGCGTTCCTGTGAAACGGGCAGGAGTCATCGTAAATGGGTTTGCGATTCGGGTCGCTGACCCACTTGCCTTTGAAGAGATTACAAGAGGGTGAAATGGTAATTTTGGGTTTTGGAGAAGTAGGAGGGTAAAGAGGAAGGGATAGAGAGTAGAGGAAAATGAGTAGCAACGTTGGCAGAATCAGATATGAGAAGAGCTTTGGGGTTAGCTTCGACGCCATTTCTGATCTCCTCTAAACATGAACCAAACATGAAACCGAGGTACCATTTCAAAATAGTAGTACTATGTGGTATTATCGAGTTTATAATTTATTTAAATTATATACTCATATACCCCCTCCGTTTTAATTTGTTTGACCTATTTTGATTTGACACTTAATTTAAGAAAGTTAAGAAGACTTTTGAATCTTGAAGTTAAAAATTAAAGATGTACCAAAATGCTCTTTAATCTTATGATGTTAAACATGTCACGTGGAAAGTTGAAATTGAAGAGTTACAAAAAAGGAAAGAGACTTTCTTTTTTAAATGTACTAACAAGAAAAAATAGACCAAACAAATTGAAACGGAGGGAGTAGTAAATATTTTTTATATTAAGGTTTTTTTTTTTACATTTTATAGTAGATTACTTATCTTGTTGCCAAGTTATTTGATCCACTAATCATGGTGGGGTTAAATAGTTTTGTATTTTAGATAGTACCATGCTATTTGAAGGGAAGGAGAGAATTCAGTATGTCAAAATATAGTACGATATATATTAGGAAGGGTTTTTGATTATTTTATCTAATTTATGTTGCAAGATTTAATCTCTTTCCTTTAAATATTTATCTTAAACTATAAATAAACATAATTTGATATAATTATTTTTAAATACTACGACATATAATTTGTGAGAAGGGAGAGTATGTCAGGAAATACTACAATTATATTCCCGTGAAGCGACTAGTACAACCAAACCAATGTAACAAATATGGACTAAACGAAGATATAACATAGGGAAAAAGTGGGAAGGGAAGAAATGAGCTTTATTGCTTTCAATATCTTTAGCAAAACGTAAACAAATTATCTTTCTCCCTCTTGGCAAATGATTTATCGAATGTGTTGATAGATACAAATTCACCTGTTTCTGGATTCTATTTGCATTTCAAATGGTCCTATTGATTAGCCAAAACTTTCTGAGGAAGAAGGCCACAGAACTAAAGGGGGAAGTGGGCATTACTTTTATTGGGGAAATATCAACATTATTTCATCAAGTGGTAACTCAAACTCAGTACATTCAATTTCAAGATCATTTGGGACAAGAGAAAACATTCAAGATGGTTTCTATGAATCACCAAAATCTTGATAAATGAATCCACATCTTCTTAAGCTTCATGACTCACATTACCGTTTACTCAGGGCTCCTGCTGACGTAAGCTTGATTTCTAGTTCCCTTTCAGAATGTCATAATATTGCATTGGCTTCTTCTTGGGCTCAGCACAAGTTTCCTGAAAAGGAGCAACATTATGTGTTGGTATTGAAGTCATTTCTGCATAGGGATCATAATATGTTTGATGCTTTGAATGGATCATAGTTGCTCTCATTTATCTTGGTTAAATGGTCAATTACCTCAATTGCAGCAGCTAAGCGCAAAATGGAAGCTTCACACCAAGGTCGGCCAATGAGTTGCATACCTATGGGAAGCCCTTGCTTGTCATAACCAACCTGAGCATGTAACTAACCCATATGAGATAACCATCATTGTTGTACTAGGTGAATATCACCCTCATTCTGAAATGACCAACAAATCCTACATTATGGATCATTTGAAGGAAGATCTGGGCTAAAATATGCTTCTGGAGGGGATAAAGCCTTTTTTCTTTTTGGGATAAGTAGTAAAGCCAATTTTGAACCGTTCTATATAAATTTTTTCCCTTTCATGCCAATTGCTACTCTTTTGTGAAAGATAATTTTGGGATAAAATCTAAAAACCTTTGAAACATTAGGGCACAGATATTTTTATAGATAATTTAAGTTCATGCAAACCCTCCCTTAGACTGATGAACCAAATGTTGTTCCATGAAATATAATATTGGCTTTACTTCCCTCACAAATGGTTCAAGAGAGTACCATCCCTGAATGACCACCGGTCAACTAACTACCCTGGACAAAGAAGATAGGTGCTACAACTTACAGGAACAGTAACTGCAGGAAGTCCCAGAAGATTTGCTGTTATAATAAACCGCATAAGATTTCCTGAAAAATAGAATATACATGAATACAAATCACCTGAAACTGCAAAACAGTAAGCTGTCCAAGAAATAGTAGAGAAACAGCATCTGTATAGTTTCAACTAACTCCATAGTTGATGATGTCTGGTAAGAGGTGAGTGTAGGGAAAAACCTGAAACTTGCAAATTAGTCTCCCCAACTTCAAGAGCACTTGGTGGAATTCTAGGTGCTGTCATGCTGAAAAAGAAGTATCAGAGATGGTTTTAGGAACATTGCTGCATTCATTGCAACAAGACAATGAAATGCCTATGCACACAAGCTTAGGATGTCATACATCTAACTTTGACATATATCAACAAACTAATCTCCCGTCTATACATCCTAGACCTGCCATTTAATGTTTTAGGTATCCATATGAACAAGTCAGTCACGTGATCACTTCATTGCTAAGAATATTATCTCAGGCACAGAAGTTCTGTGTACCACAAGAGGAGGGAAACAAAAAAGAGCAGGAAAAACCGAACAGGGAAATAGTTTGAATAAGATGAGTGATTAAATGTGTACACATGAAAAAAATGAGAAAATATGTTCATTAACTGGAATAGAGTAAGCCTTGGAGAAGGATATGAAAGTCAACTCCACACATTTCAGAGACTTCCTTGACGTACCCAGTTGTAGGTGTCACAATGATATCCACCTTCTTGAAAATCTCCATATGGAAATACATTAACCTCCGCCTGCAACAACCCAGACAAGAGTTATGTCAATCATGTTTCTTGTACTTCTGAAAAATTGCATTTCTGCTTGTATATGTAAGAAATGCATACAGCATTAATTGAAAGTTTTAGCATTGCAGAATATTGCACAAACCAAGCACAAAAGAATATTGCATAACTAGTGAACAGCATAGAAGTTAGAAGACAATTGTCCTAAGCAGTCAACATTTTCTCCTTTCATCATCCCATCGTGCTTTCTGTATGAAGCATAACTTTCAGTCTTTCAGGATGTTAAACACTCCACCATCCATATCTTATCAAGTCATATACTTAATTTGGAAGGTAACTGACTTCTTTCAACAACATTGTATCAGGTTTCCAAAATTATCAACTTCCAACCTAAGGTAAGCTACAATTATCTGACGTTTTCAGTCATTTCAATTTTCAGATGCCACCGTATTTCTAAACCAATACAACAGTTCTCAGTTGGATTCTGACACAAATTCATGACTAAGATTAGATTGCTGTACTTTAGGTTGCTTAAGAAACAATATGTCTCACCTAAGCCGCTGAGCAGCAACATAGTCTGCTGCTGTAAATGAACGAAAAAGTGCCAGAGTGGTGCGAACATCATATGTCAATTTCTCTCCTTTCCTGGAGACAAAAAGAAGAAACAGAACCACGATGATATCAGGAAAAAACTTGAAGATGATCCCAATAAGACATTGAGATCTATTAAGAACATTTGATAATAGAATATTCAAAGCAAAAGTGTGTACCCATCATAACAGTCTGGATTCAGTGCGCATAGTGCTTCAGACCCAATAGAAACAATATGAGCTACGCGCATCTCATGCAACTCTGGTATTACAATCTCTACCGTCTTCAACCATGAGATGAAGAAAAATATTAGACATTAACAAACATGTAGAATGATAGATTCTCATTATTGATGCTAATGGTTCCAACAATTCTAAACCAAATCTAGAAGATACACCTGCCAAAGTCCAAGATAAAGCAATGAAGAATGTAATAATAGAAATAGACTTACTTTGCATCCATGCTTTTCTGATAGCCGACTGAGAACATTCCCGCACTTGTCAGATATATCAGTTGAGAAGACATCATTAAACCACTGTAAAAGGATGTTGATATGAGATTATCAAAGAAATAACCAAATACAAAAAACTATTGTGAGCAGAAGTATAGTCACCTCTGAATATTTTCCAAGGCGCAGCGATTCCACAGATTGGGAGCTCTCTTGTGAAGAGAAATTAGGTACACAAGGGAGGGACTAAAAGAAATAGAGGAAGGTGATTAAATTACAGAAACAGAACTTCTGATCAACAATGATGTCCAGAATCAGTAAGATGAATGTGATATCTTAACGAGTCTAGAGTCTGCTGGTGAGATTAAAACTAAGAACGCAGATTTTAGATGTTCTAAACATATACATGATGTTTCAGGTTAACCTGTTTACTAGAAGGTGCTTTACAAAGTAATACAATGAAGAAAAAGGAAGAAAGCAGAACAGTCAAGAGAAATGCAGAGTTTAAGAATAGAGCAGATGAATAAGCATTCTTTGGTGGTTACCGGTCTCAAGGGGATTCTATCAGCAGGAGAGGACCCCAAAATTGCTGCATACCTGATAAAGTAATGGAGATGAACAAATCACACAGCAAATTCCTAGTGTAACTTCGATCATAAATTTATTTAAAACAAAAGTGAGAAGAATAAAGCTATCAAAGCAATAACACGTTGGCCAAACATGTAAATTACATCAAAAGGTCCAGGAAGACTCATCCCGACATAGTTCTGTGGAATACTTGACAAAAACACAACATTACATCGCCATACCATTTAGGAGGAAGGATTCCCTCGTACTGGCATTTTCTCCAGATCATCAAAATATCTTAATCCTCCTACTACTTTAAATCTATAAGAAGCTACATTTTCCATATTCAAACCCATGACAACTTACACAAGTACGGTGTCCTCAACTGTTGTGGCGATTGGTCCAATAACTGCCACCGTTCCATCATCACATATTGACCTGGATAAATAAAACAGAGGCTATAGTGAATCTTCCCCATCCTGAAAGACAATTTTCTCCCATCACATGAAAAAAGAACCATTTCGGAACACCATCTATGCACCAAAACTGACTTAATAATAAGAAAGTACAAGCGATAACAGGTTTGATGCTATTGAACTGACTAAAGGCAATGCATTAAGTGGAAATACTAATCATTTCACCAGAATCACTAATCCCTCCAAGTTAAGAAAAGCAATATGGATTCATTGTTTGGCTGTTGATTTCTTTTCTGACAAGTTTGGAGGCACTATTCCATAGTCAAATTGTGTACTAAGCAGTAAGCCCTATAAGCATCGAAATCAGTCACAACTTATGGAACTTCAATGAGTTTGGATTTTTTTTTTTAATAACCGTGGTGTCTGGTCGAGCTTGCGCGCACCTCGACTAATTCCACGGTAGAACAGATGGGAAGAAATCACCTAGTGTTCTGTCTCTGTTGGGATTTGAAAATCTGGGACTTCATGGTTCTCAACCAGAGGCGAATCTAGGATTTCTAAAACATGGGTGCACTGCTAAAAGAAAGAAGGAAAAAATGTATTAAGTGGGAAGTGTCCCTAGTCCTCTAGGTAAATAACTTAACATTTAACCAAGTGCATCATTTAGCATTCTTATAGAATGGGTGCCAACGGATAATATTATACCAATTTAAAAAAATATATACATAAAATATCTAGTTTTACGGAGAGACCACGGGTTCACGTTCCTTTTTTTAGCCTATAAATTCGCCCCTGTTCTCAACCCACTTCATTGACCAGCCACGCCCTTGGGTGCCACTGAGTTTTGAATTCTTGCTACCAACCAACAATAATTTCAAGCTCCATCCTTGATATTGATCTACATATTATTGATAAAGGGTATATACATACATATATCTTCGTATAATTTGGACTAATGAAATGTAACCTGATAACTAAATAAGTTTCATATTCAATTCATTGCCCTGAATCCTGATAACCAACTAAAGTTTCATATTCCATTCTGAATAACTAGAGTTTCTTCATTTTTTATCTAGATAACTACAGTTTTATATCCCATCCTTTGCATAGGCGAGCAACCTATGAGAAAGTAGCCTTGCTGGAGTTATCTTGAAGTGATATTAATGTGATAGATGGAAAATAGCATAAATGGAAAATAGCATAACTTATGATCATAATACCATCTTTCGGGTACTGGAATGGTGTTATTGTGAAAAAGTGTGAACGTTGTCTTGACTCATACAAAGATCTGAAGAGATTATCAATCCAATTTGAGATGGTCTATCATCAATATACATAAAAATGTTGAAGTAGGTCCCAGACTAATGTGTACACATGCATATATGAACCACAAGCTCCTAAATGAAGATACAGCATAAATGCAATAAAAGTTGATGGTTAATGAAAGAGGAACAAGAATAATGGCTATACAGTTGGAAGATCTGTTAGAGAGAAAAACATATCATACGGCACAAGTACAACAATAGGATGAGCTCACCCGTTCATGTCAGTTCGACCGTATGTTGACTTCAATCCCACAACACCACAAAGGGAAGAAGGAATCCGAACTGAACCTGTCCTTACACATTAAATCAAGCATCAATAAAATACTGTTTTATGAAGCTTAAATAAGTGGATTCTTCAGTGGGACATGGTATAGGTGTACAACCTCCTCCATCCGTTCCCAAAGCAGCTGAACACAATCCCGAAGCCACAATAGCTGCAGGGCCTGAGGAAGACCCTCCTGTGTACCTATCTGGATCATGTGGGTTTCGTGTAGTCCTGTCAGAGAGAATTTTAAATCAAAAGTTATAGGGCAGAGAAGAAAAAGTACGTTCACAATAACTAATAAACAACTCTAACATTTTCCACCTCAGGATATAAACAATTTAGGAAGCAATTGTTAAAGGTCACTGTGAAGGAAGTCTGTGAATGCTAGTGTTGCATTTAAACAGAACGGAAATATTTAAGGACTGCCTTAGAAAGGGTTAAATGCAATTTAACATTTCATGTACACAAGGCCTTTCAACAAAAAATATGTAACACATACCCATAGTTTGCGTTATTGCCAGTAGTGCCCATGCCCAACTCATGCATGTTTGCCTTTCCAACCAAAATTGCACCACAACTTCGTAATCTTGACACAGAAACAGCATCCTTCTTTACCTCACGAACCTCATGCATCCATGTAGTTGCTCCTGTTTGCACCAGGTATATAACTATTCTGGAAATAGGGCTCGGTGGGAAGATGAAAACTAAAATACATACCCTTTGAAGGGTGAGGATAGCAATCTATGTCGTCTTTGATTGCCATGAAAATCCCATCCAAGATTGACAGAGGGTTCCCTGCATATTCCCCGGTCAGAAAAATATTATTTTGACTGGCCACAGTTTGCAAGTACGACAAATTTTGGAGCATATGTATACAGCACGGGAAACATGTAAATATCAGAATACCTTGTTCAAATCTCTGTGTAGAAGCAGCAGCTTGCTTTCTTACTTCATCAGGGTCAAAGGAAATTAATAAAGGTGCTGTGGGATTCTTATTGTTGAACTCCTCAATAGCTGAGATGAACCGCTCTGCAATCTGTAACACAGGGAATAACTTCTCATCCTAGAGATTAGAAGACAGAAACAAAAACCAATCAACCATAGAAGTGCCTTGCCATAGATGGAGTTGTAAACTTAGATCTGTATGCATATGCATAATCACGAATCTTCCAATAGCGGAATGATGCATTTGTATCACCACTCCAATTGCTAGCTGGATCATATTCTGGAAGACACTTTAAGGCTAGCTCAACCCGGTCTTCAGGCTTCGCGTCTTCTTCCATGCTGACAACAGCAGGTTCTGGCTCTACAATCAGGAAGTTCAAACTGAATTAGTGCGCCAAGTATACAGCCCTTTGTATCATAGCAAAGTCAACACTGGCATCTCTTTTTAAAAGAAAAAATCTAAGGAGGTTATTGTCGACATATGATGCCTGGTTCCACATTTTTATCTCTGTGTGTGCGCGCACACACGGTCACACACATATATACATCTTCTGCATCCATGTTGATGCCATAAATTTTAACAAGTTTTTTCATCAGTAATATGAATATGGAAGATCTCACTATTATCTTACTACAGCACCGCCGTAGAGTAGCCGCAAATCCCATGAGTAAGAAGAAAGAAATTGACCTGGTCAACTTGCGTGCATCTACTAATCCAACATGTACTTGTTACATTCTACAAGTACATAACTACATTGTACTAATCCAACTTGAGTGCATCTGCTAATCCAGATTTTTGGCCACCCCATTGTATAACCAAAAGAAAATTACATGGGCGTTTAGACCTGTCTCCCTTTGGTCCTTTTACTTGTAACTTGTAAAGCCATTCATTCAAGTGAAAAATGGAGCTAATTCCAGCAATGTCGAGGGAGGACAAAACACAAAAGAAGCACCTTTCTATTTCATTTCTAACGGAAATATCCAAATTTAGAGGGAGAGAGAGTTGATATCTTAAGCGCAAGAATGAACCTTGAGGAGGAAATTCGGGTTTAAACATAGGACCCTCCGGTATGACGGTGTACTTCAACTTCTGTCAATCATGAATATAGCTTCTTCAGTCTTTGTTTAACCATTTCATGGATACTCACAAGTCACAACAGGAAGTAAATTGCATACAAATGCAAAATTACAAATCAAACCTCGTCAATTTTGTTTTCATTCTTGAGGTGATTCATAATCAAGGATCCAATACCCGGTACTTCAATTAGCTTCAGAAAGAACTTGAACCAGAAACCAGTCAAATGTGGAGCTGCAGAAAGAAAAAAAATGCATAATTTAATTGACACAATACAAAATGCAATCAAACAGTATTCCCTCTGTTTCAATTTGTTTGTCTGATTTCGACTTGCACAGAGTTCAAGAAAGTAAAGAACTTTTCAATCTTGTGGTTTTTAAACTAAAATATACTAAAAATGCACCAATATGTACTTTAATTCATGGAAACTTGAAATTAAATAGTTGTCAAAAAAAAAGGAAATACACATTTTTTATTGAAAAAGACTAAAAGACAAATTGAAATGGAGTGAGCATATAACATGGAGATATATAAAATAGAAACCTTGAATATTCTCCGGTATGTACTTCACCTCCGTCAAGTCAACTTCACTCGCCGGTATCATCACTCGTTTGTTCCCCATTTCTCAATACAATAACTCAATCTATCAAAAAAATCACCATAATCATGGATCTCATAAATAAAGATACAGAAAAATCAAAACTGGAACTTTCTGGAAAAATTGACTTACCACACACCTAGCAGAAGTAAATGCTTTCAGCAAGTATGGAAGGTCGTTGCCGGCCGGCGATCACTGGTTAATGATAACGTGCGCAAGTGAGTTAGTGCACGTTTATAATTTACCCAAATTGGTTCAAAGAAAAGTTGTTGAGAAGATTAAAAGCATGGGGGCGGGGGTGGATATCCAGTAGAGTACAAAATAGTAGGCTATCGGTTTATCCAATAGCAACACAAGTGTCAATTTCAAAAAAATTGGAGACTTTTGCAAGAATATCTAAAACGCGCCAGTTTAAACGATTATTTCTCTGTGATTGGTTTTTACCTTTCCTAGGAGGGACAATGACATTTTTGGGCTGGGTTTGGCCCACTAAGAATTTTGTTTTATCGGTGTGTTAAATAAACGTATTGGACGCAAAAATCATATCAAAAATCAAAATTAGGTTGGTATTGATACACAAAAACACACTCTAAACAATAAGACTATATTATATATGAGCATAATAATATAACACAACTATTATCAAATTAACAATAACAGAAAGAAATTGTTCCCAATTTCATTGGGTAAGAAGTAACAATCCAATAAACAAATAAATTCATCGCATATTAATATGTTATATATATATATACTTTCATAATCTAACTTTTTGTGAAACACACTAAGCAAATAAGAGTTAGATTGAGTGATAAGTATTCATCATTCTTAGTTAGATTGAGTGATAAATATTCATCATTTTTAGTTAGATTGAGTGATAAGTATTCATCATTCTTAATTAGAAGTTTCGTGTTTGAATCTTTAATACGAAGTCCCATTTGTTATGGGGCAATTCATGCAAGAATCTGAATTTAATCGTACCTCAAAGCAAATATTAAACACCAACGTAAAAACAACAAATAAATACAACGTCACAAAATTCATCAAAAATAATTAAGCGACGGTTAGATTTATACACCTTGACAAGAGTCCGTGCGATGCTACCGTTTGTGTTTAGCACAATTGTAGTCATTATATACTATACTTAAAGAGTCACTATGCTATACCGTGGAGGATTGCTACTAATAAGAGTCCTATTGTCTAACACTATTCCACAAATTTAGACTTTTTTTTTCATAAATTAATAATAATTTTTAAAAAATACACTAAATGATAATTTTATCTATCGTAACTAGGAAAAAAAGAAACAATGCAAATTGGACCCAAATTTCGATGGCCATGCACGATTTTTTTTTATTTTACTATATATAACAACTCAAAAATAACTTAAGAAAAATAATAAAAAGTACTGTAGTAATCAAACTAATACAAGTTATTCTTATATTTATCGTAACTATATCAAACAAACTAAATCCAAAAAAAATATTTTGACGTGTTCCAATAAGTTTTTTTATGAGTTAATTTGTGTTATATATGTAGTTCAAATTGGATCAAACTTTTACATAAGATCATGTACGTTATGACCAAAATGACTCGCCAATAAATATATATCTGACCTAACCTACCAAAATTCAGAGCAAATTGAATGAGTTCTATTTTGAGCTGAATATGACGCCTCTGCTCGCAATGATGATCGAATTAGTTGAACAGATGATCTTTGAAATGGGAGTTCTCAGGTTCGAAATCTTTTGCATGCTTTCTTGATCGAGCTCGTAACAAGACGCTTGCCTAGTGCGGTTCACCTCTCCTGTGTGATTCAAGCTAGCTATTACATTGGAACGGGATTTACCCAATGTACCTTACGCAATATTGGCATTCAATTGACAACAACCAAGTTGGTTGCCATTTATTGTGGATTAAAGTCCACATTTTTTCTGGAAAGTACTTCCCCACCAAAAGTACTGATTGCCATGTTATTTATAGTAATATGTATAGTCACATGTTTTTTTAATTGTAGTATATGGTCAGATGCATTTAAAGTATTATTTAGTCATTAATCAAAAGTATAAAATATAATAATTTATAATATTTTTTACATAATTTCTGAATATATTAATTTTATTTTAAAAGTATAATAATAGATGCATGAGATATATGGTGAACCAAGTGGAGCTCCATCGTAAAACCACTAGCAGGAAGGATAAAAAGTCAATTGAAGATTAAAAAAATAACTTGTGAAATACATATTAGTCCTGATAATGAACAAAATTAGAATCAACAATAAGTTCAAATATTAAAAAGGAAAAAAAAATAGTAGTTCATAAATATGGAACTTCCATTGTTTTCTTTTGTTGGTATTTTTTGTACTTGCTTTAAGTTGTATAACGTATGGATTCTGTTTTTTCCTTCAACTGTTTAGAAATGTTTGATAGAACAAATTACTTTACATTGACTTTAGGCAAATAAAGTAGGTAAGAACTTGATGCAGTTTCATTGACTATACGTTTTTTTTTCTCTTCAAAGTAATCTAACATAGCTTGACTATTAGGGATGGGTCTGTTTAAGCATTAAGGATACAAACTTTGACAGCTTTTTATTGAACGAGGATCAAACATTAATCACATTTCCGCATGACTCATTTAGACAGGGCCACAAAAGCTATTATTCAATGTCTGAAATGAGTCGAGTTGAGCTAAACAATTAGTCACTAACCCAACCAACTCTTATAAAGTTTTTATTTCTTTATTTGTTTTTTTATAATTTATTTTATTACCTAATAACTTTTTTTTTCTTCATATTATGACGTTATATAACATATCAAATTAACAAAAAAAGAACTTATTGAAGTTTTTTTCCATGTCAATTTGGGCTACATATTAGCCCAAATTTTAGATGGACTAAGATTAAGCGAGTCAAAATGGGTCGAGTTAATAAATGGACAGATCATTAACACTAGGCATGTTGAACGGGTCATGTTTTCATGTGCTAATTTTGGCGCCCCTAACTGCTACTATTCCAAAGTAAGATCTATGTACAAAGTGGCGTTGAGATCAATATGGTGTCAGCTTCTTTTCCAAGAAAATGGCCAGTGACTCATTAGTTGGAAGGGTAACCATACCTCTATGGCAGCTGCCAAGCGCAAAATGGATGCTTTGCACCATGGAAGCCCAATGACCTCCATGCCTATGGGAAGTCCTTGCTTGTCATAGCCAACCTGACATACAAGATTCCAACAGAAATTTAGAACAATTGGAGATATTATTAGTACCGCCATATTGCACATGGTGAATGAAGTCAATATAAATGAATCTGTTAGCTATAACTAGGCCAGGTCCATAGATCTAGCATATATAACCACAACACTTTTAACAATTGTGTCTTTATAGTTAAGACTTTTGAAAATGTTAATATAGGAGCCTTTTGTAATGCAGTTTTATTTCCCGCTCAGACTATCCAGGACATAGGCTTAAACTTAACTAGACATTTATTGTGCAGTCCAGCATTAACAACTTTTCCAGGGAACAAAAGCTTTAAATTAACTAACTAGACGTTTAACAAGAGATGAGAGCAGATAATGCAGTAATCTTTTAACATATAAGGTATCTGGACCGCGTATAAAATTTGCCAGAGACATTGTGCTTTTCAATATTCCGCCAAGTTATTTTTTCTCAATCTGCAGTTAGTCAGAGCTCCATCTCATGGTGCTTGTGGACATAAGGTAAAGCATCTATGATCCAACGGTTTGTGATCTTACTTTGCATGCATTACCATTTTCTTGTTAGCCTCTTGCACAAAGGCGGATCCGTGATTTTAAGTTTATGAGTTCTGAATCACAACTCCATTTGTTCACTGGGTTCTGGATAAATTATCTATACATATTAAGTGAACTTTTTCCTGCAAATACAGGGTATGGGTCAAAGCTATTGGGTTCTACCAAACCCGAAAATACTATTGTGGCTCCGCCCAGGCTCTTGCATTCTACATAATTTACAATTAATCAATCACTGAATACATGTCACCCAGCAAAAGTTCCAGTTACTAATTTTGAGTAAGAAGGTGCTCACTCTGATGTAAATGAAGAACGTGGCAAATATTAGCTTCTACATGTTCCCAGACTCTCTCGTCTTTCAGAATTCAGACTGTTGAATAGATATTTAAGTACACAGCGTAGCCAAGAATTTGTCTCTGCTTATGCTACATGATTTCTTTGAAATACAAGGTTTAACATTTTCAGTAACCCTTCTGCTGCAACTATGCGGGCATTCACCTGTTTCTGGATTCTATTTGCATTTCAAATGGTCTTATTGAGGCAATTAGCCAAAACTTTCTAAGGAACAAGGCCACAGAACTAAAGGAGGAGGTGGGCATTTACTTTTATTGGGAAATATCAGCAATATTTCATAAAGTGGTACCTCAAACGCAGTACATTCAATTTCAACATCATTTGGGAAAAGAAAAACAACTTTCAAGATGGTTTCTACGAATCACCAAAATCTTGATAAATGAATCCACATCTTCTTAAGCTTCATGACTCAAATTACTGTTTACTCGGGGCTCCTGCAGACGTAAGCTTGATTTCTAGTTCCCTTTCAGAATGTCATAATATTGCATTGGCTTCTTCTTGGGCTCAGCACAAGTTTCCTGAAAAGGAGCAATGTTATGTGTTGGTATTGGAAGTCATTTCTGCATAGGGATCATTATATGTCTGACGCTTTGAATAGTTGCTCTCATTACTGTTGGTTGAATGGTCAATTACCTCAATTGCAGCAGCCAAGCGCAAAATGGAAACTTCACACCAGGGTCGGCCAATGAGTTGCATACCTATGGGAAGCCCTTGCTTGTCGTAACCAACCTGAGTGTAACTCACTGATATGAGATAGCGATAACTATCATTGTTGTACTAGGTGAATATACCTCATTCTGAATGTGACAAACAAATCCTACATTATGGATCATTTGAAGGAAGATATAGGCTAAAATATTTTTGCTTTCATGCCAATTGCTACATTTTTGTTAAAATTATCTTGGGATAAAATCTAAAAACCCTTGAAACATTAGTGCAGGGATTTTTTCGATAGACAATTTAATTGTATGCAAACCCATCCCTTAAAACTGATAAACCAAATGCAGATCCATGAGATATAATCTTGCCTTTACTTCCCTCAGAAATGGTTCAAAAGAGTACCATTCCCTGAATGATCATCGGACCCTGGATAGAGGAGGAAGGTGCGACAACTTACAGGGATAGTAACTGCAGGAAGTCCCAGAAGATTTGCTGTTATAATGAACCGCATAAGATTTCCTGAAAGTAGATCACATGAACAGAAATCTAACCTGAAATTGCGAACAGTAGGCTATCCGAGATATAATAGAAAAACAGTATCTGTATAGTTCCAACTAACTTCATAGTTGATCATATTTGGTAAGAGGTGAGTGAAGAGAAAAACCTGTAACTTGCAAATTAGTCTCCCCAACTTTAAAGCACTTGGTGGAATTCTGGGTGCTGTCATGCTGAAAAAGAAGGAAGTAGCAGAGATGGTTTTAGGAACATTGGTGCATTCATTGCAACAAAACAATGAACTGCCTATGCACACAAGTTCAGGATGTCATATATCTAACACATGTATCAACAAACTAATCTCCCGTCTACACATCCTGGACTTGCCATTTAATGTTTTAGGTATCCACAAGAACAAGTCAGTCACGTGACCACTTCATTGCTAAGAATACTATCTCAGGCACAGAAATCCCACGAACCAAAAGAAGGCGGGAAACAAAAAAGAGCAGGAAAAACCAAACAGGGAAATAGCTTTTTAAAAGATGAGTGACTAAATGAGTGCACATGAAAAAAATGAGAAAATATGTTCAATAACTGGAATATTAGAGTAAGCCTTGGTGAAGGATATGAAAATCAACTCCACAAATTTCAGAGTCTTCCTTGACGTACCCAGTTGTAGGTGTCACAATGATATCCACCTTCTTGAAAATCTCCATATGGTAATACATTAACCTTCGCCTGCAACAATCCAGACAAGAGTTACGTCAATCATGTTTCTTGTCCTTCTGAATGATTGCATTTCTGCTTGTTATGCATATGACATTAATTGAAAGTTTTAGCATTGCAGAGTATTGCGCAAACCAAGCATAAAAGAAAATACATAACTAGTGAACAGCATAGAAGTTAGAAGCTATCACATACGTGTCGGATCCTCCAAAAATGCACTACTTTTGGAGGGATTCGACACGCAACCATCGACAATTTTGAAGAGTCCATGCAACATATACTTTCAGAATGTTAAACACTCCGCATCTTATCAACTCATATACTTGGTTTGGAACGTAACTGACTTCTTTCGACAACATTGTATCAGGTTTCCAAAGTTATCAACTCAAAAGTTTTGGTAACTAATAAAGTGTAATACACAACCTAAGGTAAGCTACAGTTATCTGACGTTTTCAGTCATTTCAGATGCCACCGTATTCTAAGCCAATGAAACAGTTCTCAGTTGTATTCTGAAACAAATTCATGACTAAGATTAGATTGATTTACTTTAGGTAGCTTAAGAAACAATATGTGTCACCTAAGCCGCTGAGCAACAACATAGTCTGCTGCTGAAAATGAACGAAAAAGTGCCAGATTGGTGCGAGTGTCATATGTCAATCTCCTTCCTTTCCTGGAGACAAAAAAGAAGAAAACAGAACCAAGATGATATCAGGAAATAATTTGAAGTTGCTCCCAATAACTATAAGAGATTGAGATCTATTAAGAAGACATTTGATAATAGAATATTCAAAGCCAAAGTGTGTACCCATTATTACAGTCTGGATTCAGTATGCATAATCCTTCAGACCCAATAGAAACAATATGAGCTATGCGCATCTCATGCAAATCTGGTATTACAATCTCTATCGTCTTCAACCATGAGATAAAGAAAAATATTAGACTTACAAACAAACATGTGGAATGATAAATTCTTACAATATCTAATGGTTCCTACAACTCTAAACCAAAGCTAGAAGATACACCTGTCGAAGTCCAAGATAAAGCAATGAAGAATGTAATAATAGAAATCGACTTACTTTGCATCCATGCTTTTTCGATAGCCGACTGAGAACATTCTCGCACTTGTCAGATATATCAGTTGAGAAGACATCATTAAACCACTGTAAAAGGATGTTGATATGAGATTATCAAAGAAATAACCAAATACAAAAAACTATTGTGAGCAGAAGTAGAGTCACCTCTGAATATTTTCCAAGGCGCAGCAATTCCACAGATTGCGAGCTCTCTTGTGAAGAGAAACTAGGTACACAAGGGAGGGACTGAAAGAAATAGAGGAAGATGATTAAATTACAGAAACAGAAATTCTGATCCACAATGATGTCCAAAATCAGTAAGATGAATGTGATATCTTAACGAGTCTAGAGTCTGCAGGTGAGATTAAAACTAAGAACACAGATTTTAGATGTTCTAAACATGTAAATGATGTTTCAGGTTATCCGGTTTACTAAAGGAACTCTTACAAAGTAATACAATGAAGAAAAAGGAAGAAAGCAGAACAGTCAAGAGAAATATAAAGTTTAAGAACAGAGCAGATGAATAAGCATCCTTTGGTGGTTACCGGTCTCAAGGGAATTCTATCAGCAGGAGAGGACCCCAAAATTGCTGCATACCTGATAAAGTAAAGGAAATGAACAAATCACACTGCAAATTCCTAGTGTAACTTCTGTCTTAAATTTATTTAAAACAAAAGTGAGAAGAATAAAGCTACCAAAGCAATAACTTGTTGGGCCGAACATGTAAATTACATTAACAGGTCCAGGAAGACTCATCTTGACATAGTTCCGTGGCATACTTTACAACACAACATTGCATCGCGATACCATTAGGAGGAAGGATTCTTCGTACTGGCATTTTCTCCAGATCATTAAAATATCTTAATCCTCCTACTTTGAATCTATTGAAAAAATGTCAGATTTTCAGTATCTTCTTATTATAATTTAGGTGTGGTTTTGGGATTACACTTAAAGGAATCCTGCACACCCTAATGGTAGCATAAATCTGCGTTTTGGACAGGATTAACTGTTAGAGTAAGGTTGATAGATATTAATGAGGTAAGCAGTTACAATGTTTCAGAATGCACTTATAGTTCTTTTATGTGGTATGACAATATGGTTGAATAATCATTCTACATCATTATGCATAACTCTTATCATTTTCATTTCCTTTCCTCAATTCTTTTAGTCTGTCCTTTACCCTCAGCAAGCAGATTTATGAGAGGAAAATTAGTCCAGCTAAATTCAATGTTTGTTTAATTTATTTGGTTAGTCCAAATGATAATCGGATAAAAAATGTTTAAGATTAAGCATGTTCTCATATTCAAACCCATGACAACTTACACAAGTATGGTGTCCTCAACAGTTGTGGCGATTAGTCCAATAATTGCCACCGTTCCATCATCACCTATTGACCTGAATAAATAAAACAGAGGCGATAGTGAATCTGCCCCATTCTAAAAGACAATTTTCTCCCATTACATGAAAAAAGAACTATTAGGAACACCATAAAGATTGAATGCCAATGCACCCGAAACTGACTTAATAATAAGAAGGTAAAAGAGATAACAGGTTTGATGCTATTAAACTAACTAAAGGCAATGCATAAGTGGAAACACTAATCATTTTACCAGAATCACTAATCTCTTCAAGTTAAGAAAATCAATATGGATTCGTCGTATCACCATAGTCAAATTGTGTACTAAGCCCTATAAGCATGAAAATCAGTCACAACTTATGGAACTTCACTGAGTTTGAAATTCTTGCAATCAACAAACAGTAATTAAAGCTCCGTCCTTGATATTGATCTCCATATTATTGATAAAGGTATATACATCCATATTATCTTAGTATAATTTGGACTAGTAAAATTCAACCTGACAACTAAATAAGTTTCATATTCAATTCTATACTCTGATAACTAAAGTTCATATTCTTTTCTGAATAACTAGTGTTTCTTCATTTCTTTATCTTGATAACTAAAGTTTTATATCAATCCTTAGCATAGACAAGCAACCTATTAGATGCTACATCAAAATAAAACTTCTCAGAAAGTATCCTTACTGGAGTTATAAATATTTGAAGTGACATTAATGTGGTAAGATGGAAAATAGCATAACTTATGATCATAATACCATCTTTCGGGTACTGGAATGGTGTTATTGTGAAAAAGTGTGAACGTTGTCTTGACTCATACAAAGATCTGGAGAGATAATAAATCCAATATGAGATGGTCTATCATCACTATACATAAAAGGTTGAAGTACGTCCTAGACTAATGTATACACATGCATATATGAACCGCGAGCTCCTAAATGAAGATAACAGAATAAATGCAAGAGAAGTTGATGGTTGATGAAAGAGGAACAAGAATAATGGATATACAGTTGGAAGATCTGTTAGGGGAGAAAAACATATCATAAGGCACATGTACAACTGTAGGATGAGCTCACCCGGTCATGTCAGTTCGACCATATGTTGACTTCAATCCCACAACACCACAAAGGGAAGAAGGAATCCGAACTGAACCTGTCCTTACACATTAAATCAAGCATCAATAAAATACTGTTTTATGAAGCTTAAATAAGTGGATTCTTCAGTGGGACATGGTATAGGTGTACAACCTCCTCCATCCGTTCCCAAAGCAGCCGAACACAATCCCGAAGCCACAATAGCTGCAGGGCCTGAGGAAGACCCTCCTGTGTACCTATCTGGATCATGTGGGTTTCGTGCAGTCCTGTCAGAGAGAATTTTAACTCAAAAGTTATAGGGCAGAGAAGAAAAAGTACGCTCACAACAACTAAGTAAACAACTCTAAAGTTTTCCACCTCAGGATATAAACAATTTAGGAAGCAATTGTTAAAGGTCGCTGTGAAGGAAGTCTGTGAATGCTAGTGTTGCATTTAAACAGAAAGGAAATATTTGAGGACTGCCTTAGAAAGGGTTAAATGCAATTTAACATTTCATGTGCAGAAAGCCTTTCAACAAAAAATATGTAACACATACCCATAGTTTGCGTTATTTCCAGTAGTGCCCATGCCCAACTCATGCATGTTTGCCTTTCCAACCAAAATTGCACCACAACTTCGTAATCTTGACACAGAAACAGCATCCTTCTTTACCTCACGAACCTCATGCATCCATGTAGTTCCTCCTGTTTGCACCAAGTATATAACTAAATCTGGCAATAGGACACGGTGGGAAGATGAAAACTAAAATACATACCCTTTGAAGGGTGAGGATAGCAATCTATGTCGTCTTTGATTGCCATGAAAATCCCGTCCAAGATTGACTGTGGATTCCCTGGGTATTCCCAACAGTCAGAAACATATTATTCTGACTGAGCACAGTTTGCAAGTACTATAAATTTTGGAGTATTATTTAGTTAAAGTTCAACAATGTATACAGCATGGGAAACATGTAAATATTAGAAATACCTTGTTCAAATCTCTGTGTAGAAGCAGCAGCTTGCTTTCTTACTTCGTCAGGGTCAAAAGAAATTAATAGTGGGGCTGTGGGATTCTTATGGTTGAACTCCTCAATGGCTGAGATGAAGCGTTCTGCAACCTGTAACACAAGGAATAACTTCTCATCCTAGAGACTAGAAGAGAGAAACAAAAACCAAGCAACCATAGAAGTGCCTGTATGGAGTTACAACCATAGATGGAGTTGTAAGCTTAGATCTGTATGCATATGCATAATCACGAATCTTCCAATAGCGGAATGATGCAGTTGAATCAGCACGCCAATTGCTAGCTGGATCATATTCTGGAAGACACTTTAAGGCTAGCTCAACCCGGTCTTCAGGCTTCGCGTCTTCCAGGCTGACAACAGCAGGTTCTGGCTCTAGAGTCAGGAAATTCAAACTGAATTAGTACTAAGTATACAGCACTTTGTATCATGGCAAGGTCAACACTGGCATCCTTTTCTTAATTTTTTTCTAAGGAGGTCACCGTCTACATATGATCGATGCCTGGTTCCACATTTTTTTCTCTCTGTCTATATGTCCACATAATCACAAACATATATACTTGTAATAACTTGTGAAGCCGTTCATTCAAGTGAAAAACGGAGCTAATTCAACCACTGTCGAGGGAAAGACAAAACACAAAAGAAGCACCTTTCTATTTCATTTCTAATAGAAATATCCAAATTGAGAGAGAGAGAGAGAGTTTTGATATCTTTTAATTCGTGCAAGAATGAACCTTGAGTAGGAAATTCGGGTTTAAACATAGGAGTACTTCAATATCTGCCAACCATCATGAGTATATTTTCTTCAGTCTTGAATTAACATTTCATGCATACAAATACAATATTAAGAATCAAACATAACCTCGTCGAATTTGTTTTCATTCTTGAGGTGATTCACAATCAAAGATCCAATACCCGGTACTTCAATCAGCTTCAGAAAGCACTTGAACCAGAAACCAGTCAAATGTGGAGCTGCAAAACAAAAAATTGCACAGTTCAATTAAAACAATAGTACATAATGCAATCAAATAGTACTGTATATAACATGGAGATATATAAAATAGAAACCTTGAAGATTCTCCGGTATGTACTTCACCTCCGTCAAGTCGACTTCACTCGCCGGTATCATCACTCTCTTGTTCCCCATTTCTCAATACAATAACTCAATCTATCAAAAAATTGCCGGATGTTGCATGAGTTACTAATACAATTTTCTAGAATAAATAGTTGTTTGGTACTGCTACTTTTATATAAAGGCACGTGATTAATAAAATTTATAACACAGTGTTTTTCGTTCATATTTTCTACCAGCATCACCATAACCATCACGAGAAAAATCAAAACAGAAAAGCTTAAGATATGCATGGAACTTTCTGGAATTCACTTATCACACCTAGAAGTAAATACTTTCAGCAAGTATGGAAGCTCGTTGCCGGCCGGCGATCACTGGTATTGATAACGTGCGCAAGTGAGTGACTAAGCGCACGTTTATAATTTATCCAATTGGTTCAATGAAAGTTGCTGAGAACATTAAGCTCGTAAGGCGTGGGATATATAGTACTCTTACCATCCCAATTTGCGAGCCATATTTCGAATTTCCAGATTTAACAAAGTTTTCGTTATATCTTGATTTTTTTCATATATCTTTTAAATATTTTGAATATGTCAATTATAGTGATTTGTAGTTACTTTTTATGTAGTTTTTCAAATATATAAATTTTATTTCAAAAGGTTACAAAAAATTCATATCCAAATTTACGATTAAGATTAAATATTCAACTCTCAAAATTTGAACGATACCAAGTAAATTGGGACCGGGGATTACAAAATGTCAATTTTCAAAGATTTGGAGACTTCCTCAAGAATCTCTAAAATGCGGCAGTTTAACAATCATTTCTATGATACTGATTGGTTCAATAATTAGTTACATAGATCGAAAAGATAGTGTAATTTCTTGTTTATTGGACATCATTTTTTATTTTTTGTTTTGTCCTTTGATAATGTGTTTAATTATTAAATTAAACTAATACAAGTTATTCTCTATTATAATAATAACTACATCAAACAAACTAAATTTAAAAAAAATGATATGTTTCGATAAATTCTTTTTATGAATTAATTTGTGTTATACATGAAGTTCAAATTGGATTAGAACTTTTACGTAAGATAATGTAGCCAATATATATATATATATATATGGCCTAACCTACCAATTCAGAGCAAATTGAATGAGTGATACTTTTATGAGCTCAATATGATTTCTTTATCCACAAGGGTGGTCGAGTTGGTTGAGCATGTGATCTTTTAAATTGGAGTTCTTAGGTTCAAAATCTCTTACATGCTTTCTTGGTCGAGCTCGTCGCACAAAATTTGCCTAGTGCGATTTATCTCTCCTGTGTGATTCCTAAAAAATAGCGATCTTGAATTTCATTCTCAAAAAAAAAAAAGGAAAAGAATATAATGCCTCTAGGTTCAGACTACACTGACCTTAACGTACAAAAAATGGCATTCAATTGCAACCAACTTGGTTGCCATTTACTGCGGATTAAAGTTCACATCTTTTCTGGAAAGTATTAGTTTACGCCTTCCTTCCAAAAAATGATTGGCATGTTATTTATAGTACTAGAAAGGGATATCCTAACAATTTTTTTCGTTCAATTTATGTGGCAGTAATTGATTGAACATGAAATATGAGCACTTTTTTTAAAAAAATTGTCATCTAAAACAAGTTACTTGTATTATAATAAATCATTTATCAAGGATAAAATAAAAAGTTTAAAGTTAAATTATATCTAAGTAAAGAAGTATGATAATATTTATTTTTTTAGACGGATTAAAAAATAGAGTATAACATATTAATTAGGACAAAAAAAGTATAAAAAAGCCCCGATGGATAGATATGCGCTGATAATAATGATTTCTTTTTTTAAAAAAAACAATCTTATTTAGAATATAGATTTGACAAGTTCTTGAAATAGGACTGAGCTTTAGCATATGGTTATTAATATCACTCATTTGAACTAATTTCAAATATGATCGGATTTTTTTTTCCTAATACCATACTAAATCACTAGTCGAGTTTTTACTCGATTTGACTCAAATTATCAATTTGATGTAATTTATCAGGTTTTTTTTGTACACCCCTAAATTAGCAAGGGAGAGTCGTTTGAATTCGATTATTTTTTAATTTTTATTTGTCATTTAAATTCCGGACTCCACCTCCAATAGCTTATTATCTTGGGCCCTTGAAACAATTTACAAAAGACAAACTAGTACCGTTAATAAATTTACGAGGGAAGTGAGATATTTCATATCCTATTTCTTAAAGGAAAAAGGACGATGTCATCGATAATTCAATATACATATGACGTTTGATGTCATAATTTCACTTGTACTTTTACTAATTCAAATTTCGACATCAAAAAATTATTTATTTGGGGACCCATATTTAAAACGTAATCAAAATTTATATCGTCAATCAAACACAATATAAATTTAAAGTATATTTGGACTGACTTATTTTAGATGTTTTTAAGCTAAAATAATTTTTTAACACTTTTGTAATATTTGTGTAAAATTTTAAAAAAAACACTTTAAGCATTTGTTTTTAAGCCAAAAACCATAAGTTAGATTCTTGATATTCTCTCGGGTTATTAATAGGAAAATTTTCGTATATATACATAAAACTAAATACTTTACAAAAAAAGTAGCCACACTTATTTTTACATCAAAAATAACTAAAAATAAAAAAATGCGGTTTTTAGCCACGACCGCTTGCTTAATATTATTTATATAATAATAATAAGAAATCTATAAACAAAAAGAAAAAACGAAAATCTTAAGCGTGGCTAAAGGATAAAAAACCGTGCTATTTATTATGTACTGCAGGTTTTTGCCACGATTGAACCGTGGCTAATTTATATAATTTTCTTATTTAGCCACAGTTTTTGTGTGGGTAACTAAAATTACAAATATAATTTATTTTTCATGCAGTTAATTTGACCACGAGTAGACCGTGGCTATATCTTATTTTACCGTGGCTAAATAAATTTTATATCCCTATAATGTATATGTTGTGTATCGATGTTGTATAAATAGTTACGCAATGTATCGATATTGTATAAATGGTGTATAAACGTGTATCGATATTATATAAATAGTGTATAAATGTGTATCGATGTTATCTAAATGGTGTATGAACATGTATATATGATGTATAGATAGTTATGTAGTGTATATATAATATATCGATATTGTATAGATGTTTATAAATGTGTATCGATATTGTATATATAGTTATGTAATGTATCGATATTGTATAAATTGTGTATAAACGTGTATCGATATTGTATAAATTGTGTATAAACGTGTATCGATATTGTATAAATAATTATGTAATATATTGATATCGATATTTATTTAACTACCATGCGTTTCACCCTAGTAAATAAAAGTATAAACAAAAAATAATAAAATAATATAAATATTTTTTTTATTTAATAAATGAAATGAAACAACTAAAAGAGCAAAAAAGGTTTTAAGAAAGGAGCAACAACCCTTTCAAAAAAAAAGAGGAAAAACATAGTGAAAGAATAGCAATATTTTTTTAAAAAAATAATTACACCAAAAAATGTTTTAAAAAAAAACAGAAAGAAAGATTTTTTTTTGAAAAGTGCCGGAAAAAAATTGAAAAAAAAGTTTGTGTTAGCGACGATTTTTGTATCAGATAGCCACGGTTTGCGCGTGGCTAAATCACGTTTTCTGGATAGTGTGGTCAAATGGCTAATTAATGTAATAAATGAGTGATTTTTTTAAGGTTAAACTAGCAAAAGAGACATATCTCCTTACCATATTTACTAACTCTCCAACTATTTTATTTTAATTACTTAATATACCACATGTAAACACCTTGATACATTGCTCCAGGTCGTGATACATCGCCCCAATGTATCAAAAGTAATTATCCAGAGATGAGGCGATGTATTACACCTTGAGGCGATGTATCAGAGCGAAGTGAGATGGAAAAAAGAGTAATTAGCTCCCAAATATGTGTGTTTTATGTAAGTTACCCTTTTTTTAAAGTGGCTATTTTGAGTGTAAATAAGTTTGATGGGCTGACATTCTGCCTAATTTTTCCTTAATAAATTATAAGCCCATCAAACAGGCTTTTAATCCCAAACTTAAATTATGGATATCCACCTTATCCAGCTCAAAAGTCAAATTCAAATCTAGGTTAATGAAGTTCCTAGATCCGCTACTGAATACAGGGTATGGGCCAAAGCAATTGGGTTCTACAAACCCGAAAATTCTATTTTGGCTCCGCCCATGCTCTTGCATTCTACATAATTTGTAATTAATCAATTACAGTTACTAATTTTGCAAAGTAAGAAGGTGCTCACTCTGATGTAAATGAAGAATGTGGCAAGTATTAGTTTCTACATGATTACCGACTCTCGTCATTTCAGAATTCAGACTATTGAATAGGTATTTAAGTAGACAGAGTAGCCAAGAATATGTATCTGCTTATGTTACATGATTTCTTTCAGCTGATACGGGGTTTATTAGAAGTTTGTGTTCTTATTTTGAGGGTTAGGAATAGAATGTCTCCCTCTCCTTTTTGGTTTTGATATACAAGGTTTTAGCACCTTTCACTGCAACTATGTGGGAATTCACCCGTTTTGGGGGAAATATCAGCATTATTATCATTTGGGAAAAGAAAAGACTTTCAAGATGGTTTCTGTCAATCACCAAAATCTTGATAAATGAATCCACGTCTTCTTAAACTTCATGACTCACATTAATGTTTACCCGGGGCTCCCACAGACGTAAGCTTGATTTCTAGTTCCCTTTCAAAATGTCATAATATTGCAGTGGCTTCTTCTTGGGCTCAACACAAGTTTCCTGAAAAAGAGCAATGTTATGCGTTGATATTGGAAGTCATTTCTGCATAGGGATCATTATCTGTTTCACGCTTCGAATGAATCATAGTTGCTCTCATTTATCTTGGTTAAATGATCAATTACCTCAATTGCAGCAGCTAAGCGCAAAATGGAAGCTTCACACCAAGGTCGACCAATGAGTTGCATACCTATGGGAAGCCCTTGCTTGTCATAACCAACCTGAGCATGTAATTCACCAATATGAGGTACTGATAACCATCATTGTTGTACTAGGTGAATATCACCTCATTGCCAACTGACGAACAAATCCTACATTATGGATCAATTGAAGGAAGATCTAGGCTAAAATATGCTTCCGGAGGGGATAAAACTCTCTTTTTGGGATAAGTGGACCGGAAAAAGCAAATTTGAACCGCTTTATAAAATCTTTTGCTTTCATGCCAATTGCTACCTTTTTGTGAAAATGATTTAGGGATAAAATCTAGAAACCCTTGAGCCACAGATATTTTTAGGGAAAAAAACCTATATATTCTATATTAGATAGAATATTACAACTTATACCACAAGATTTTAGTTTTCAATACCTACCATATGTTTTCTTGCAACATATACCAACTTAATAAATATAAAATAAAAAAAGGAAAAAAGGAAAAAAGGTAAAAAAAAATAAAAAAACGAAAATAGAAAAAAAAGAAAAAAAAGGCAGGCTCGACAAATTTCCTAAAAAAGGGCTTTAGGAGATCAATCAAGCCAACAATCTCTCATATATCAGATTTTTTTCCCTTGTTTTATTTATGCCTATTATATCTAGGATAATTTTCTCTTTAAAAAAAATAATAAATCATTAATTTTTATTCATAACTTAGAATTGTAAAATTAATATTTATTAAAGAAAAAGCTTATGTGTTTGTGTATGAACTGTGTATAATTTTATCAAATGTAGATGTAATTTATTTATTGATTTAATGCTATATATTAAAATTGATTTCTTGCTATGGTTGTTGAAACATTTACGGGAATTTAGTGATATATCATTTTCAAATACAGTAAGATAGTATTATAAAGTAGTAACAAACTGTGTATATATTATAAGATAGTTATTTAGTGGATCTCATTTTAGATTTATTCCTTAATTAAGTAGCATTAAAAAAATCATAATTAAATACAATAAAAAAATAATAACTAATTTATTATAATTTATAATGAATTTCAGAAGAGAGAAGAAAAATATTTATGAATTGCAGAGAAAAAAGATTAATTTAGTTGAATAATGATAATTGTAAATCCCTAAATTTAAGCCTACTAATTCAATTAAAAAATAAAATTTGGATAAATAAAGAAACAAGACTAAGAGAGAGAAGAAAGATTTTATTTTGTAATTATCGTCCTTAATTACAATGAGTTATTTAGCATTAATTAAGTAAACAACACTTATAGAAGATAGGTGCTACAACTTACAGGAACAGTAACTGCAGGGAGTCCCAGAAGATTTGCTGTTATAATAAACCGCATAAGATTTCCTGAAAAATAGAATATACGAATACAAATCTAACCTGAAACCCCAAAAAGCTATCCAAGAAATAGTAGAGCTGTATAGTTTCAACTAACTCCATAGATGATGATATCTGGTAATAGGTGAGTGTAAGGAAAACCTGAAACTTATAAATCAGTCTCCCCAACTTTAAGAGCACTTGGTGGAATTCTGGGTGCTGTCATGCTGAAAAAGAAGGAAGTATCAGATATGGTTATAGGAATATTCCAGCCTATGCACACAAGCTCATGATGTCAAAAATCTAACTTTGACATGTATCAACAAACTAATCTCCCATCTACACATTCTAGTCACGTGACCACTTCATTGCTATGAATATTATCTCAGGCACAGAAGTCCCACCAACCAAAACAAGGGGGAAACAAAAAATAGCAGGAAAAACCGAATGGAAAATAGTTTGAAAAAGATGAGTGATTAAATGTGTGCACATGAAAAAAATGAGAAAATATGTTCGTTTACTGGAATAGAGTAAGCCTTGGTGAAGGATATGAAAGTCAATTCCACACATTTCAGAGACTTCCTTGACGTACCCAGTTGTAGGTGTCACAATGATATCCACCTTCTTGAAAATCTCCATATGGAAATACATTAACCTCCGCCTGCAACAACCCAGATAAGAGTTACGTCAAGCATGTTTATTGAACTTCTGAAAGATTGCATTTCTGTTTGTATCTGTAAGAAATGCAGACGACATTAATTGGAAGGGTTAGCATTCAGAGTATATGCACAAACCAAGCATAAAAGAATATACATAAGTAGTGAACAACATAGAAATTAGAAGACAATTGTCCTATGCGATCAACATTTTCTCCTTTTCATCATCCCATCGTGCTCTCTGTATGAAGCATTACTTTCAGGATATTAAACACTCCATCATATCTTATCAAGTCATATGCTTGGTTTGGAATGTGTCTGACTTCTTTCAACAACATTGTTGATAGATTCCAAAGTTATCAACTTAAATGTTTTGGAAACTTATAAAGTGTAAAATAAACCTAAAGTAAGCTACAACTGACGTTTTCAAGATGTTACCATATTTCTAAATCAATAAATCAGTTCTCAGATAACAACGACAACATACTCAGTTCTCAGATGGATTCTGAAATAAACCCATGACTAGGTTAGATTGCTGTACTTTAGGTAGCTTAAGAAACAATATGTCTCACCTAAGCCGCTGGGCAGCAACATAGTCTGCTGCGGTAAATGAACGAAAAAATGCCAGATTTGTGCGAGTATCATATGTCAATCTCTCTCCTTTCCTGGTCAAAAAAGAAGAAAAAAGATAACCAAGATGATATCAGGAAATAATTTGAAGTTGCTTCCAATAAGACATTGAGATCTAGTAAGAAGACATGTGATGTAATAGAATACTCAAAACGAAACTGTGTACCCGTCATCACAGTCTGGATTCAGAGCGCATAATGATTCAGACCCAATAGAAACAATATGAGCAATGCGCATCTCATGCAACTCTGGTATTACAATCTCTACCGTCTTCAACCATGAGACAGAAAAATATTAGACATACTAACAATCTTGTAGAACAATAGATACTCACAATATTGACGCTAATTGTTCCAACGATTCTAAACCAAAGCAAGCAGATACACCTGCCAAAGTTCAAGATAAAGCAATGGAGAATGTAATAATAGAAATAGACATACTTTGCATCCATGCTTTTCTGATAGTTGACTGAGAACATTCTCACACTTGTCAGATATATCAGTTGAGAAGACATCATTAAACCACTACAAGAAGAAGTTGCTATGAGATTATCAAAGAAATAATGGTTACAACAAAACATTATTTCAGTGAACAACAGTGTAGTCACCTCTGTATATTTTCCAAGGAGCAGTGATTCCAGAGATTGCGAGCTCTCTTGTGAAGGGAAATTAGGTACACAAGGGAGGGACTGAAAGAAATAGAGAGAGATGATTAAATTACAGAAACAGAACTTCTGATCTACAATGATGTCCAAAATCAATAAGATGAGTGTGATATGCTTAATGAGTTTAGAGTCCGCTGGTGAGATTAAAACTAAGACCACAGTTTTTTGATTTTCTAAACATGTACATGATGTTTCAGGTTATCCTGTTTACTAGAAAGGTACATTTAAAAAGTAAGACAATGAACAAAAGGAAGAAAGCATAACAGTCAAGAAAATACAGAGTTTAAGAATAGAGCAGATTACCGGTCTCAAAGAGATTCTATCAGCAGGAGAGGATCCCAAAATTGCTGCATACCTGATGCAGTAATGGGTATGAACAAATCACACTGCAATTCCCTAGTATAACTTCGATCCTAAATTTATTTAAAACAAAAGTGAGACCAATAAAGGTATTAAAGCAAGAACTTGTTGAGCGGAACATGTAAGTACATTAACAAGTTCAGGAAGACTTATCATGACATAGTTACCTGGCATACTTGACAAAAATGCAACACTAAATCAACCATTTAGGAGGAAGGATTACTCTGCACTAGTTTCTCCAGATCATTAGAATATCAAAATCCTCCTACATATTTGAATTTATGGGAAAAGAAATTGAAATTTCCATATCTTCTTGAAAAAATTTGGCTGCATTTTTGGGATTACACTTAAAGGAATCCTCCACACCCTCATCGTAGTGCCCAAGCTGTCTTTTTTTCCCTTGGGAACAGAGGTTGCTCCAGTGGCAAGAGCACCAACCATGACATTGGGTTGGGAGTTCGGGTCATCAAGAAATGAAGTGGAAAAGGACAACCGTTAATTTCTGAGAAGCGGGGGTTTAGTCAGGTTTACTTTATTAAACCTTACAACTGTTCATTTTCCTTTTCATTTCCTCTGTGTGTGCACGCGCTCGCTGCATAATCAAGATGCTTATGATGATACCTCAGTGATTTGATGATAGTATAGTGCTTTAGTTGGAGGGACTCTTATAGCTAGTTGTGCAAAATTACCCCAACTGTCTTTGAAGTTTGAGCTTATTCAGTTCTTCAATTTAATTGGAAAACCAACCATCCAAATGACATAATTATACCTATACTTTCCAAACAGAGCTTTACACTAAGAGTTTCTAATTATCCAACTGGAATCCCTAAGATCTCTTTTCTCCATGTCTGAACTTTCTTCATTCACATGCATGCTCTTCATAATGATTTGAGAAATCTGGTTAAATCACAGTCCCAGAAATTGTGGTTCCCCTTGGAATCATGTAGTAGGCGGATGTCGGACTTATCCAAATCCATGTGTTACATTCAAAGCCACTCTATGGGCATGAAAATATTATTACGACAAATGGCTACCTAAGAAAATTTCAACTGACTTACACCTAATTGGGAGCAAAAAGTTCAATCACCACATACCAGCAGCTCGTACCAGGACAAACTGACTGAGCCTGCTGGCTGTGCAATCTGATTGTCCAATTGTCTTGTCAATCTCATGCTAATAATCAACAAGTAAAACACTGGTTTAGAAGCTATCAGGATTGAGGCATACAACACCATGTCGATGCCTTAGTGGTTCTTTGTACAGTACTGCTAGTTAGCAATTGACAGTCAGGCACTTGATGGGATTACTGGTCCTTGGACAAGATTAACTGCTAGCGTAAGACTGAATACTGATAGATCTAAATGAGGTATGCAGTTATAATGTCCAGAATGCACATATAGTTCTTTTATGCGGTCTGACAAGATGGTTGAATAATCATTCCACATCTTTATGCACAGCTCTATCATTCTCATTTCCTTTCCTCAATAATAAGATTCTTTTAGTTTGTCCTTTACCATCAGCAAGCAGATTTATGAGAGGAAAATGAGGCCAGCTAATTTCAACATTCGTTAGATTTATTTGGTTAGTCCGAATGATAATCGGATAACAAATGTTTAAGAGTAAGCATATTCTCGATATTCAAACCCATGACGACTTACACAAGTATGGTGTCCTCAACTGTTGTGGCGATTGGTCCAATAATTTCCACCGTTCCATCATCACATAATGACCTGGATAGATAAAAGAGAGGCTATAGTGAATCTGCCCCATCCTGAAAGACTATTTTTTTCCCTTAACATTAAAAAGGTACCATTTGGAACACCATGAAGATTGAATGTCTATGCACCCAAAACTGACTTAATAATAAGAGGGTAAAAGAGACATAGGTTTGATGCAATTAAATTGACTAAAGGCAATGCATAAGTGGAAATCACTAATCAGTTTACCAGAATCACTAATCTCTCCAAGTTAAGAAAATCAATATGGATTCGTCGTATCATTGAAGATCGTTTGGCTGTTCATTTATTTTCTGATAAGTTTGGAGGCATTTTTCCTTTGTCAAATTGTGGACTAATCCCTATAAGCATCATAATCAGTCACAGCTTATGGAACTTCAATGAGTTTGGAATTCTTGCAATCAACCAACACTAATTTCAAGCTCCGTCCTTGATATTGATCTCCAATATTATTGATAAAGGTATATACATCCATATTATCTTTGTATAATTTGGACTAATAAAATGTAACCTGATAACTAAAAAAGTTTCCAATCAATTCTTTACCCTGATAACTAAAGTTTCATATTCCATTCTGAATAACTAGAGTTTTATTATTTCTTTATCTAGATAACTAAAGTTTATATCCAATTCTATGCATAGGCAAGCAACCTATGAGATGCTACATCAAAATAAAACTTACATAGCATAACTTATGATCATAATACCATCTTTTGGGTACTAGAATGATGTTATTGTGAAAAAGTGTGAATGTTGTCTTGACTCATCAAAGATCCGTTGAGATAATCAAATCCAATTTGCGATGGTCCATCATCACTGTACATAAAAGGTTGAAGTAGGTCCTAGACTAATGTATACACATGCATATATGAACCACAAGCTCCTAAATGAAGATAAAGAATAAATGCAAGAAAATTGACGGTTGATGAAAGAGGAACAAGAATAATGGCTATACAGTTGGAAGATCTTTTGGGGAGAAAAACATATCATAAGGCACATGTACAACTGTAGGATGAGCTCACCCGTTCATGTCAGTTCGACCATATGTTGACTTCAATCCCACAACACCACAAAGGGAAGAAGGAATCCGAACTGAACCTGTCCTTACACATTAAATCAAGCATCAATATGATACTGGTCTATGAAGATTGACTAAGTGGATTCTTCAGTGTGACATGGTGTAGGTGTACAACCTCCTCCATCCGTCCCCAAAGCAGCAGAACACAATCCCGAAGCCACAATAGCTGCAGGGCCTGAGGAAGATCCTCCTGTGTACCTATCTGGATCATGTGGATTTCGTGTAGTCCTGTCACAGAGAGATTTTTAACTCAAAAGTTATAGGGTAGAGAAGACAAAGTACGTTCACAACAAGTAATAAACAACTCTAGAGTTTTCCACCTCAGGATATAAACAATTTAGGAAGCAAACGTTAAAGGTCACTGTGAAGGAAGTCTGTAAATGCTAGTGTTACATTTAAAACAGAAGGGAAATGTTTGAGGACTGCCTTAGGAAGGGTTAAATGCAATTTAACATTTCATGTACACAAAGCCTTTCTACAAAAAAAAATATGTTACACATACCCATAGTTTGCATTATTTCCAGTAGTGCCCAAGCCCAACTCATGCATGTTTGCTTTTCCAACCAAAATTGTACCACAACTTCGCAATCTTGAAACAGAAACAGCATCCTTCTTTACCTCACGAACCTCATGCATCCATGTAGTTGCTCCTGTATGCACCAAGTATATAACTATTCTGGAAATAAGGCTCGGTGGGAAGATGAAAACTAAAATACATACCCTTTGAAGGGTGAGGATAGCAATCTATGTCGTCTTTGATTGCCATGAAAATCCCATCCAAGATTGACAGAGGGTTCCCTGCATATTCCCCGGTCAGAAAAATATTATTTTGACTGAGCACAGTTTGCAAGTACCATAATTTTGGAGCATATGTATACAGCACAGGAAACATGTAAATATCAGAATACCTTGTTCAAATCTTTGTGTAGAAGCAGCAGCTTGCTTTCTTACTTCGTCAGGGTCAAAAGAAATTAATAGTGGTGCTGCAAGATTCTTATTGTTGAACTCCTCAATGCCTGAGATGAAGCGCTCTGCAACCTGTAACACAAGGAATAACTTCTCATCCTAGAGACTAGAAGAGAGAAACAAGAACCTAGCAACCATAGAAGTGCCTTGCCATAGATGGAGTTGTAAACTTAGATCTGTATGCATATGCATAATCGCGAATTTTCCAATAGCGGAATGATGCAGTTGAATCACCACTCCAATTTCTAGCTGGATCATATTCTGGAAGACACTTTAAGGCTAGCTCAACCCGGTCTTCAGGCTTCGCGTCTTCTTCCAGACTGACAACAGCAGGTTCTGTCTCTACAACAGTCAGAAATTCAAACTGAATTAGTGTCAAGTACACAACACTTTGTAACATGGCAAGGTCAACATTGACATCTAGTTTGTTTTTTTTTGAAGAAGGTCACAATCGACATGTGATGCCTGGTTCCACCCTTTTATTTATGTGTGTGTGTGCACGCACACAGTTAGACACACACACGTGTACATCTTCTGCATCCATGTGATGCCATCAATTTTAACAATTTTGTCATCACCAATATGAATATGGAAGATCTCACTATGCCGCCTTTGTTGGAATATGGAACTTGGTTGCCAAGATTGTAATTCCAGATCTTTGGCCACCCCCTTGAGTGTTCCAATAAAAAGAACATTGCACAACAACAACAACAAAAGAAAAATAACTACATTGGGCGTTTAAAACTATCTCTTCCCTTTGGTCCTTTTACTTGTAACGTGTAAAGTGCTCATTCAAGTGAAAACGGAGCTAATTCCACCAATGTGGAGAAGGGAAGACAAAACACAAAAGAAGCACCTTTCTATTTCATTTCTAACGGAAACATCCAATTTAGAGAGAGACAGAGAGAGAGTTGATATCTCTTTTAGTGCAAGAATGAACCTTGAGGAGGAAATTCAGGTTTAAACATAGGACCCTCCGGTATGACGGTGTACTTCAACTTCTGTCAATCATGAACATATCTTCTTCAGTCTTTAATTAACCATTTCATGCATACTCACAACAGGAAGTAAATTGCATACAAATACAAAACTAAAAACCAAACCTCGTCGAATTTGTTTTCATTCTTGAGGTGATTCATAATCAAAGATCCAATACCCGGTGCTTCAATCAACTTCACAAAGAATTTGAACCAGAAACCAGTCAAATGTGGAGCTGCAAAAAGAAAAAGAAAAAAAAAAAGCATAATTTAATCGAAACAATACAAAATAGTACTGTATATAACATGGAGATATATAAAATAGAAACCTTGAATATTCTCGGGTATGTACTTCACCGCCGTAAAGTCAACTTCACTCGCCGGTATCATCACTCTCTTGTTCCCCATTGCTCAATACAATAACTCAATCTAAAAACAAAAAAGTTCACCATAATTATCGCATAAATAAAGAAAATCAAAAATCAAAAACTAAGATATCCATGGAATTGACCTTGAAGTAAATGCTTACAGCAAGTATGGAAGGTCGTTGCCGGCCGGCGAGCAGTGGTTAATGATAATGTGCGCAAGTGAGTGCACGTTTAGAATTACTTTTAATATATACCCCAATTGTTTCAAAGAAAGTTGACGAGAACATTAACAAGCGCATTTTATCCAATAATCTCGAGTCTTGGGCTAAAATTATCCCTCATCTATTAGAAGAGTAGGTTCATTTTGGTCCCTCAAATATAATCCTGAGCATATTTAGTCCCTTGACTTTACTAAAGTGAAGCACTTTTGGTCTTCCTAACATAATAATGTTAAAAATTAACGGAAAAGGATAATTTTCTAACGGTGTAAATTTGATAGTGTTTTCTCTTTCTTAATTAATATACATTTTCTTTCTTTCTTGTCTTCTTAATTTTTTAGGATTAATATAGTAGTAGCTATTTATATTTGAAGACAATTTTAGAACGCAATAATCTGCCCACTCGAAAAAAATAACCATTTTCTTAAATGCAGTAACAAAATGTTCTTAAAGTCAGTGGCGTAGCTAGTAATTTGGTGAAGGGTGTGCGGATTTCTTCTTAATTGTGTTTAAGAGCGTGCAAAATTAAATATATACTCATAATAACTAACACTTAACCTCTAAGGGTTTGTATTTTACAAGTCACGTGGGTGCCACATGGGTTTAACACCGTTATTTTTAAACGGATTTTGTTAGGAAAATCAAAAGTGCTCCATTTTAATAAAGTTAAGGGACTAAATATGCTCAAAGTTATATTTGAAGGACCAAAATGAACCTACTCTAATAGTTAAGGGACAATTTTAGCCCCAAACTCCAATAATCTCAAAGGAGGATAAATTGACAATTTCAAAGACTTCCGCAAGAATCTCAATGTACGGCAGTTTAACCGTCATTTCTATGACTATATTCTCTCTGACTCGACGGAATTTGGATCAACCTTTTGTCCACCTTCTGTTACTCTTTTATTACTTTATATATTACACTATGCACTTTAATCGGGGACGTTCACTTTTTCCTATATAGCACACGAAATTTCTGCGCTAGTCTTAAGGATAAGAGTTTCGTGACTTTAGTTCAAATTTTGTATTTATCTTTAAGAAATTCATTCAATACCCGATAATTTAAAAGGATTAGAATTCTGAACTCATAAATTTCAAATTCTGATTTCACCTTTATGTGCTAATATAGTAAATGAAACTTTTTGTTTGCTCATTATTTAGGTTCATTTTTAGACTTTGTTTTTTTACATGATTTAGATTCTGGACCATTAATATAAAACTTCCATTATTTTCTAAAATTATTCATCGAAAGATTAATTGGCCCCTCGGAGAGGCTAATTAATGCGTTTCGTGGCATGTAAGTTCTAGCCAGAATTCAATACTTTTCTTTTGTTGGTATTTTTAGTATTTTCTTTAAGTTGTAAAACGTATTGAATCTGTTTTTTCTTTAGAAATGTTTGATAAAACAAATTACTTTTACACGATTTTAGGCCAATAAAATTATGTTTGATTATAGGAACTTTATCTCTAAAAAAGAAACTTGCTATAATTTGATGTGTTAAAATAAACTAATTTAACAAATACTTTAAAATAAATCAGCACAAACAAATTATTACATATGAATTGACTACTTATTTCTTATTTCAAAAGTCAAGTAAAGAAATAATTTTCAAGGCAATAACTCTTCTTCACCTTTACCAACACCGGTGATTTTAGTTTTTCACGGCAACCATCATTTTCCGGCAACTCCGATATAACTGAGCACCTCCGACCTCAATATAAGAAAGATATATTCGAACTATTCATACCTATATCCTTTTCTTTTTATTTTAAAAGTATTTGTCAAATTAGTTTATTTTTCTTAATTATATTCATTATACGAAGAAATTAATATAAAGGAGGGCAAATTTGTCAAATCATAATTAATTTATATTTATTTTAAATAGGCTTAAAGAATGGTTACAAGAAAATGAAAATAAGGGAGGTAAGCGTAATATCGTAAATCGTAAATCACAGGGTAGGTGAGTGTGATAAAGCGAAATCTAGAGAGAGGTCTCTGAAATTATCCCAATAATCTAATATAGCTTGACTATAGGAACTAAGTACTATTTAAGCATTAAAGATACAAACTTTGACAGCATTTTATTTAACGAGGATCAAACAGTAAGTATCAGTTTAGACTTTAGACAGATGAGCTAGACTTCATGACAACAAAAGCTATAATTCAAGAATTACAGAAGATGAACCACTTCTACAGTACTGTGCATTCTCAAACAACCAGTGTATAAGCTCAAATCATAAACTTCACATCTGGTTCCCTTTCAAAATATCATAAAACTGCACCGGCTTCTTCTTAGGCCCAGCACAAGTTTCCTGAGAAAAGCAACATATCACTGTTACTAGGGGTGTCAAATAAGTGCATTGGATTGTATTAAGGCACGTCAATATGTGTTGGATTTATAAATGCGGGGGTTAAGGTTACTTGGGCTGAAATGAGTTTGAGTCAAAATGAGCTAAAAAAAAGGGTCATTAAACCAACCCACCCAACTCTTACCAAGTCTTTATTTCTTTATTTATTTTCTTATAATTTATTTAATTACCTAGTAAAAGTTCTTTTAACGTATCAAACAAAAAAGTCTTTTTTATAAATATTTTGATGAAGTTCTCCTCGGGTCAATTTGGACTACACATTAACCCAAATTTTAAAGGGACTAAAATTGAGCTGGTCAAAATGGGTCGAGTTAAATATTTTAGTTGGAAGGGTAACTACCTCTATGGCAGCTGCCAAGCGCAAAATGGATGCTTCGCACCATGGACGCCCCATGAGCTGCATGCCTATGGGAAGCCCTTGCTTGTCATAGCCAACCTGACATACAAGATTCCAACAAAAATTTCAAACAGTTGAGCATATAGAGTATCAGGACCGCATATAAAATTTAGTTTGCCTCAGAAATTGAGCTATTCAATATTCCGGCAAGTTATTTTTTTCTTTTTTTTAAAAATTGGTAGCATGTGCAAGTTATTTTTTTTCACAATCTGCAGTTATCTAGATTCCCAAGTACATAGGATAAAGATGCTATGCTTACAGGGACAGAAATTGCAGGAAAGCCCAGAAGATTTCCTGCTAATACGAACCGCATAAGATTTCCTGGAAGAGAGTTTGAGAACAAAAAAAAATTTAAGATTGTAAAGTAGTACCTATCTAAAATAAGAAAGAAGGATAATGCATAAGAAGTTTGCAGCTAACTATAGTTTAAACAATTCACATAGGTGCCACAGTTAAGGACATCTAAAAAGAGGATCATCCGTCTTAAATCAGTATGTGCAACAACAGGAGAAGTTACTGCAGTTGTAAGAGCATCTCATTTCCAAGTTTGGAGTTCGAATAACCAAGGGAAAAGTGGGATGAAACACTGTTGTCCCAGGAAGGAGGGAAGGTTTGGGGGTCTGGGGTTTACCAAGTCGAAGAGAGACAAATCAGCGTGTGCAACCACTCTATAGTGCTCATATGATCAATCTTTTCAAACTCAGTTAGATCTTATGCAGTTGACAGCGTCACCCAAACAGATGAACCAGTTGTATCATAAAGACATACCTGAAATCCGCATATTGGCCTCTCCAAGTGTAAGAGCAGTTGGTGATATCATGGGCGCCGTCATGCTGAAGAATTGGGAAAACAACAGTTAGCTAAAGATGGTTTCACAGATATTTATATTTCAGCAGCAGAAAATAACGAATAAACCTGCCATTTTCACATATATGTATATTTTGGAAAGAGATTAACTTTTATGAGTATACACACAAGATTTTAAAAGGTTTGATATCTAGATTTGACATCATCAAGGTAATCAATCTCGAACTATCACCTTCTTGTTGTTTCAGTTAAAGAAAAATCTTATTCATGCTTCATCACTGATCAAATTCAATAATTTAATAGGAATGATGAGGGAACTAATGTTATTCACAAACATCTATCCAATGAAAAACAGAAAAAAAGGAAAAGAGCACATCAGGGAAACTAAAGAAAACATTTGCAGATTAGGTGCAGGCACACATAAAGAGAGGTGTAATATTTTTACAAGATGGTCATTCAAATGAATAATAAAGTGCTCTTACCAAGAAAGTGATAACAAAATTTATCAGCTAAGCCCAAAGATAGGAATGTGGTTTGTGGTTACATACGCAGTAGTAGGTGTCACAATGATATCCACCTTCTTGAAAATCTCCATGTGGAAATGCATTACCCTTCGCCTGAAATAATTAGAGAGATTATATCTCATAACTTATTATAATTAAAAACTTTGCATGTTGCCTATATCAGAAGAAATGCATTTCTACCCTAATTGATAGCTGAATAAAATACCAAGATATTGGAATGCATGCTTTCATTAGTATAAGACACAAGAGGATAAACAAGATTAGAGAGAATAACGGAGCAGCCAAAAATCATAGAGCATAAAAGCTACAGGCTTTTCTTTTTCTTATTTTCATCCTACCTACATTCTTTTGAAAAGAAATAAAACCTATCTAGATGACTCAACACTTAGTGTTAAGCCCAAAATTGAGCATGAAAAAAAAAAGGAAGACTAATAGTCAGTTTCTTACATAAAGGAGATTATGATACTTCTTGAGCAAATTTATGAGTAGCAACCTAACTGGTGGATCCAAAATAATTTCATTTTCATCAGATACAAGCAGGCAATGGTGATGAGAATCCCATGTCTTTGACAAGATTTTTCTGTTTATTTATGCAACTGTTACCCAAAAGTACAGAATACCACTGTCTTAGACTTCCAAAACAAGTAACAAATGATCAAGCTATGCACATCTCTGTTCAAATATCTTTTTAGATTCCACTAAATTTGCAGTGCAGATCGAATTCAGCAATTTGATAAATTATGCCCCACCTAAGACACTGAGCAGCAACATAATCTGACGCTGAATATGTTCGAAAAAGTGCCAGATTTATCCGAGTGTCATATGTTAATCTTGCTAATTTCCTGAAATCAGGACAAGAACATATCATTATATAAATGCAAAGCTGCAAGGTATTCATTAAGAAGAATATGAATAATGCCATCATTTCATGTACTGCCCCAGACAAGCCAGCTCAAGCACATGAAAGATCTGCTCAGTAAGGTAGACATACCCATCCTCAAGGTCAGGATTCAGCTCAGATAGTGCTTCAGAGCCAATAGAAACAACATGTGCAATGCGCATCTCACGCAACTCTGGTATTACAATCTCTATCGTCTTCAATTAAGGGAAGAAAGACAAAACCCTTTTAGAAATGGGAAAAAGCTAGATAGAAAGAAAATAGTTTGTTACAAAATTGAAGTTCACAAGACCCCCAAACTCTAAGCAAGCAAGATAGCAGATGAACAAGGACAATCCCTTGACAGTTGAAGAATTAGATATGGGAAATAAACTTAACCAAAGAATTGGATATAGGAAATAAACTTACTTTGCATCCATGTTTTTCTGATAGCTGGTTTAGAATATCCTCACACTTATCAGATATTTCAGTTGAGAAAACATCATTGAACCACTGAAGAAGGAAGTCAAGAGACAATTTAACTGTTACAAGAAAGTTACATTTCAGACACTTCTCAACCAGAAAAAAAGCAATTACCTCAGTATACTTCCCCAAGCGCAGTGATCCCATAGAGCTCCAGCTCTCACATGAACTTAAATTTGGTAAGCAAGGGAGTGCCTGAAACATAGTAAAGAAACACTAAAGCACGTTGATGGAATAGACACATGCACAACTCATCTCTAAAACACAAAGGTGAAAATTACTTTTACAAAATGAAACATGGCTCCAGAGTAATCTGAATAAGTATAATGCTCCCTAGATCATCTAAACTAGAAAAAGGCATTACAAATCAACCTCTTAGTAATGTACTCTCAAGAGATGATGTTTAGGTCCTACTACATCAGCTAGAAGAACCTGGCTATTACAGGAGTTGCACAGCTTCAGGATGTCTATCTGCAGAATTTATCCAGAGGCCAGAAAAAGACTGAAACTATCACTCGAGAAGCCTTCTCTCCAAGGTTTACATACTACCAGGGTTCCCAACACTAAGAAGTTGTATATCAACTCTTTTCTTTAGATTTCTTGTGGTTTTTTTTACGATACTGGTAAATCAATTATAAAATATCACTTTGTATTCTGCGACATTTTAATGAAATGGAGGAAATAAAAAATTTAAAAAAAAAGATGCATCATACAATATAGATTATAATGATAAGCATGCAATATTCTTGGGTAATTACCGGCTTCAAAGAAACCCTCTCAGCAGGAGAAGATCCTAAAATTGCAGCATACCTGATAGTAAGATATCACAACTTAACTTCCTGGAAATGTTTATCTTAAGCTCATTGAAGGCAAAAAGTAGAGGAATCCTGATTAGTTTGAGATTAAGGAGTAGTTGATTGATAGATTGATTAACTCACATAGTTGGAGGAAGAGTCTTGAATATTTACTACTTTCATCTCTCAAAGCATAAATAGAGTAAGAAATGCACTGTCCCATCCCCAAGATAAAGAGAGAGAAAACCCTTTTTAAGATATTTTTAAAACAGTAGATTTAAGCAAAATAAAGCAGAAATGGATGCGCACAAATAATGAGAGAAACACAATCAAACCATCTGCTGATAGTAGAACGTCACAGACATATTATATGAATTCAAGTACTAGGATGAGTTATTTTCACAAGCTACATGACTGCACATTCTTCCCCAGTAGTGATACTCAAGGCCAATTTGCATTATCACATCACCATTTATAGAACTATAAGAACTGGACATAGAAAACAAGTACACTCTGGGACATTCAAAACCGTGAACTACTTACACCAGTATGGCATCCTCAACAGTTGCTGTGATAGGTCCAACAATTGCCACTGTTCCACTATGATATATCAACCTGGCAAAAAAAAAAAAACTGATGAGACTAAAAAGTTACCTATTTAAGACTTACAAAGCTAGTGTGAAAATAACAAAGTATGCACAAAGCAGATTTACAATTAAGTTGACAAAAAGCAACATATTTGCACATATAATAGCTTCAATTAAGCAAATAATAGAATATTCATTTTGCCATAAAAGGAACTTCAAGAAAAATTCTCTTATTTACAACAATCGTGTTGGGGCTAGCTTGCGGGCACATCAACTATTTCACCAGGTACCTGTTCCTCCCACCAACACAAGTACCGGATAAATCTACCCACCAAGGTTTAAGCAGACCAGAATGCAGCATAAAAATTCAGAACTCCGCAATAGGAGCTCACCCTGTCATGTCAGTCCTTCCATATGTTGTCTTCAAGCCCACCACACCACAAAGGGAAGAAGGAATCCTAACTGAACCTGTAAAAATAAACTTTAGCAAACATGACACACAAAGATTTCACAAGATGACTCACGAGCCACATGGTATCATAGACAACCTCCTCCATCTGTTCCCAGTGCAGCAGAACACAGTCCAGAAGCTACAATAGCTGCAGAGCCTGAGGAAGACCCGCCTGTGTACCTATCTGGAGCATGTGGATTCCTGGTTGTCCTGTTATATATAGAAATCCACTCACCCATGCTGTTGTTTATAATGAAAAAACATTTCCCAAACGAAGTGGAAAGGTAAATTGTTATAATTGTCAGAGTTCATGTACATAGCAATAAGTCCACAATTCAAAAGGAAACAGTTCTATGAGTAAAGAAGAATAAATGGGTTTATATAAAAAGGATGCTATAAATATTCTGAAATAAACTATACTGACTGAAAGAACTTCATCCTTTAAAATTTCATTCCAATCCATCGAATTATTCGGCTTTTGATGCAGAAGATTTATAGATGAAGCTAACCATTTCGATAATATATCCAAATTCACTCCCTCTTGATTGAAAGGAATTCCTAAGTCCTAATACAAATATTGGGAATCTTTAAAAAATTGTCAGAGTTCACGTACATAGCAATAACTAAGTCCACAATTCAAAAGGAAACAGTACTATGAAATCTTCAAGGTTTCTCTTCATGGCAATTTTTTCCCCCAGGTTTGTTACTTCATTTAATATTTGACCCAATGTATGACTTAATTAAATGCTTAGTGAGCTTTAGCATCATGACTTACTAACTATGAAACTGCGGGCATTTCTTGTCTATTGTGTACAGCTTGTAAGCTAAACTCACCCAAAATTCGCATTATTTCCAGTTGTTCCGATGGCCAATTCATGCATATTTGTCTTTCCAACCAAAACTGCACCACAGCTTCGTAATCTTGAGACGCAGACAGCATCCTTCTTCACTTCACGAAGCTCGTGAAACCAAGTTGTTCCACCTGTTAGTCATTAAGCATGCAACTAAATCTGGCAAAGAACTATGCTTTGGCGACTAGAACTAGAGTACATACCCTTTGATGGATATGGATAGCAATCAATGTCATCCTTAACTGCTATGAAGATACCATCCAGGATTGATAATTCAGTTCCTGCACAAATGCAACCGCTAAGAAGTAGTAGTTGAGTAAAGTCAAATGCAGATAGCAGGCATGACATGTTTTTGAAATACAATGTCACAACAGCATACATGTCTGTATATGACCACAAAAAAGTATACACCAGAGTACCTTCTTTAAATCTTTGCGTGGAAGCAGCAGCTTGCCTTCTGACTTCATCAGGATCATAACAAATCAGTAGAGGTGTCGGTGGATTCTGGTTGTTAGACTCTTCTATAGCTGAGATGAAGTGCTCTGCTACCTATGGCACAATTGTAAAAATAAGCTTATCCTAATAATACATTTATACAAACACCATGAAAACAGAGAAAACAATGACTTGCCTGAGATGGAGTTGTAAGCTTAGATTTGTACGCATATGCGTAATCACGAATCTTCCAATAGCGGAATGGTGCGCTTGGATCAGCATTCCTAATACAGCCTGGATTGTAATCTGGAAGACATTGCAAGGCTAACTCAACGCGTTCTTCAGGTTTCCCATTTTCTTCCAAGGAAAAAACACCAGGTTCTGACTCTAAATCACATGCGATACAAAGTCTGTTAGTGATCCAAGTGGCATTGATTTTATCATAAAAAATTCCTAACTGTGGACCCTGGTGTATGCATTTGCCTGTTATCTCCTTCATTACTCCAGAAATAAACGCCTATCACCACATATTATAACCCACCTTCCCTCCACCCCTCTTCCAAATAGAGGTCTTTCACAAGGAAAGAGAAAGAAAAGATTGAAATAAAAGTAAGGCTATCTTTTCTTCTTTTTTTTGAAAATGGTATAGAGCAAAAGATAAGCCTATTTAAACAAGAACGTTAACCAAGTCAAGCAGTTCCTTTTCATTATGATGGTGTATTCGTAAACCAACGATAGATGAGCATGCCAAAATTCACACCTCTGAGAAGACGGACAGGAGTGTAGACAATGTAAGGAGAGAAAGCTTCAAGATAAATACTGAAGAAATAATAAAAATCGCAACTAACTTTGAGGAGGAAATTCAGGTATAAACATGGGAGCCTCCGGTATCACAGTATTCTTCAACAACTACCAATCATGAACACTTGACCTTTTCAGCTATCATAGAGTACGGCATCCCGCTTGACATGAATATTTACAACATAAAAACAAATAGAAATTGGATGCATTAAGAATCAGACCTCGGTTACTCGGTTCTTGTTCTTGAAGAAAATCATGATCATTGAACCAATAATTGGTGCTTCAATCAACATAACAAATAGCTTCAACCAAAATCCAGTCAGATGTGGACCTGCAAGTCCATAGGTGCAAATTCACTGTAATTTTTTTATTTTTTGAAATTACCAGTAACTGAATAACTCCCAATAATAATACAGAGATTTATAACAACAACTACTCCCTACCCTCTGTCTGTCTCAAAATAAACTTTGACAAACATTTTAATATTAATGTTCCTCCATTTTGATATGAAAATTCCAACTTATGATATTCTTTTTGTGTAGTTCCGAATATCTAATTCTTGATTTATTTTATTTTTTTATATAAGTAAATTAACCTAATAATTTAGCTTATAAATTCATATTAAAAATAAAATAAAAAATTGGAAACAAATTATGAACGACGGAGGGACTAGTACGCTTGATAGAGAAGGTGGAGAAGACCTTGAATTATTTGAGGCGTATACTCCGCGGCCGTCATGTCAACTTCACTCGCCGGCAATTTCACTATCTTTTTCCCCATTTCTAACAAACAAACTATTAAAATCGTCTAAAAGAGATACAAATTATATTATACTACTCCTGATAAAATGTCAAAAGCATACGTATTGCATGCGGTGAAGCTAGCTGTTAACATGCTGAAATTGAGTAAGGCATTTCCAAAAATGACAAAAAAAATTGCGCATCTTCCCGCCGACATACGTATTGCATCGTCTTTTCCCTCATTACTAATAGTCCAGTCTCCCGCATGCGGCAGTTGGTAAGTGAAAGGTGGAACCAATGTTTTAATGGACTGTTGCACTTTGTATGGATGGATGGTCGTCACACTCAAACTCAAATTAATCTGGACAACTAAAGTGGCATAAAAAATAAAAATAAATTAAAAACAAGTGCGTTTTTTTATTCTTTTTTCTTTTTTTTCTTTTTTTTTGCAAAATATTGATTCTTTTAAGATACCCCTCCTTCTCCTTCTTCTTCTTCTTACCTCCATTTCCATGAAAATACCACCTTGACCATCACATATTATCAATTAATTTAAAAGTTAGATTTTAAATTTATCATTTTTATCTCAAATATTAAAATTCGTAATGATGTTTCACAATAAAAAAATCACCTTTTAATCGTCAAATGAAAAAAAAAGTCATGTTATTGCTTAAAAATTTTCAAAGAGAAGATGAAAAATAAATAATGGCATAAAGTAAGAAAATATCTAAAATTAAAAAATAAAAGGACTATGATTGATTTTACACTCACCTCTTATATGAACAGATTATAATTTATCTATTTCAATTTTATTTTATTTTTTAAAAATTCTTTTAAAAAATAATATGGTGGTGGGTTTGTTAGTGGTGGGTGGAGAAAAAGGATGAATTAAAGGTGGTGAAGAAAAAGAAATCGATAATGATAATGGTGATGGGTGACGAAGAAGAATTGAAGGTTATATGTTGGTGGTGAAGAGCAAAGAATTGGCGATGATGGTGGCCGGATATGATTTTTCCGGTAAGATGAGGGCATGGAGTGGATGGAGTTTAGTGATGAAGAAGATATAATTATTGGAGGATTTTAATAGTTAATTAGGAATTAATTTGTGTAAATATAATTAACAAAAGAAAAGTTAATGAATAAAAAAAGAAAAAAATATAAAATTTATAATTTCTGACGTGGTGCTGACGTGGCAGGCGAGTGTAAAACACCACATATTGTGAGAGTGGTATTCTACGTTTCAGGGTGGTAATAAATTCACATTTAATATGTATAGGTGTGTAATAGGTCACCAGATTAGTTTGAGTGTGAATCGACTTTTCAAGACAAGTTCAAGATGTATTTAATGTCTTTTCTCTACTTTTAACTCAGTATATCCATGTCTTCCAACTTTGAATGTGCATGAATACATACTTAAATTTATATAAAATTAAATAAATTTAATTTTCACATAAAATATATTACTTATTCAAATTTATATAAATTTAAGTGTCTATTTGTCTAAACTGGAAAACCTAAATGTCATTTGAATTTAAATTAAGGAACACATTTATGTATTATATCATTATTTTATAATGTATTGTGTATATATATTATTTTGATAAATATAATATTTGAATAGATTAAATAATTTTTTTCGTAATTATTTAATATCATATATCATCAATTTAAAGAAAAAATCTATTAAAAAAAAGTAAGGTATGGGTAGACCGTAGTCCGTAGACAAAATGGGAAAAAAAAATTAAACTAACAATGCAATCATACTAAATCGATCATTGCAAAATGAGATTTTTTATCACTATAAAATACAACAACAACAACAACAACAACATTAGGAACTTCATCACTATAAAATGAGAAAAATAAAGTAATAATACGATCACACTAAATTGGTCATTACAAAATGGCACTTCATCCTTACAAAATTGGGTAACGATGAAAAGAGAAGAAGAATATAAAAAGAAAAGAAGTCGGGTCATGTTACACGGTTGAGTTTTAAAAAAAATGGATATTTAAAATTAGGAACGGATCATTTGATTTTGAACTTGATATGTGTCCCTCCACCAAAATTAAGGTCAAACTTGTGCCAAAGTATAATGGGAGGAGTATACTTAAATCGAAAATATAACATGAGGGATATAATTGGACCAAAAATATAACAAGAGCCGAAGGGTATATTAGATCTTTTTCCGTTATTTAAACCCTTGTTTGATGGTATTTTCAACTTATTTTATATATCTTATTCAGTATTATTCTTATAAATTGCAAATCATGACATTAGCAATATCAGAGTTACTACATGGAAGTGTGGTTAAAGACCTTTTTAAAGTATAGAAAGCTCAAGAATGTGGAGAGTATTTTTGTAAAAAAATATTTTTTTAAAAAATTATGCAATGCATGTTATTTTTAAGAGATAATTTCAAAAAAATATACTTAGTAAATATACATTGCAATTTCGTGACCAAAAAAGTACATTACATTTTATAGCCCAAATTTAAATTTGGCCATAAGTGTAAAGCAACTTTTTTTGTATAACAATGTATATATTTGTATATTATTATATATTATTGTATATACAATATAGTCTTTTTATTTTGGTGATTTGTTTCTTCCTCTCCAATTTATACACACTTATACAATGTAGATACATTGTATAATTATGCATATATAATGTTTAAACAATGTATCTACATTATATAAGTGTGTATAATTTGAAAAGAAAGAAGAAAATCACTGAAATAAAAAAATTATATTGTATATACAACAATACAATATACAAATATATACAACAAAACGTACTTCATCTTCTTCCTCAAATTCAAGTACCAAATTCATCCAAAAACACCTCAAAACAACACCAAATCATCCAAAATTTCACATTTATGCTCCTCAATACATAATCGATCTTTTGCAATCATACCCACTCGAAGAAAAACTTATTTACGAAAATTTAATTTTCAAATTTTGAAGCTTGGAGCTTCAAAAATGACTGAACATCCAAAAAAATCATGTTATAGCTGCGAAATTATAATGTAAATTTACTATATGCTTGGTGTACGAATTTTATAGACCCATATTCCCTTAGATGTTCATTAGTTGTAGCAATATGAACAATTATGAAGATTGGATTGTGTGTGTAAGAGAGAGTAATAATTTGGCTAGGGAAGTAAAGTAACATTCTTTTTTTATAGGCATTGGGCCATTTTTGGTAAGGGCTTAAAAAGTTGGCCATATTTTGCAATGTAAGGTTATCACATGTACTTTTATGTAATTTTTCCTATTTTTAATACACCAAACCAAACAATAAATAAGAAATAATCTCAACATTACTAATACACTTATTTAATACTATTCTGGTACATGAGCTAGACTTCATGACAACAAAAGCTATAATTCAAGATTACAGAAGATGAACCACTTCTACAGTTTTGTGCGTTCTCAAACCACCAATGTCTAAACTTCACATCTGGTTCCCTTTCAAAATATCATAAAACTGCGCCGGCTTCTTCTTAGGCCCAACACAAGTTTCCTGAGAAAAGCATCATATCGATTGTTACTCCGTGCAAAAACTTGATGAAGGGATGGGTCATTAACAATGAGCATGTTTGACAGATCATGTTTTCATGGACTAATTTTAACACTGCTAACTGTTCCTATGCCAAAATAAGATCTATGTACAAAGAGGCGTTGAGGTCAATATGCTGTCTTCTTTTTCAAGAAAATGGCCTGTGACTCATTTATTAGAAGGGTAACTATACCTCTATGGCAGCTGCCAAGCGCAAAATGGATGCTTCACACCATGGACCCCCCATGAGCTGCATGCCTATGGGAAGTCCTTGCTTGTCATAGCCAACCTCACATACAAGATTCCAACAAAAATTTAAAACAATTGGAGATATTATTAGTAACTCCATATTTAGTATAGTTTGCACATGGTGAATGAAGTCAATGTAAATGAATCTGCATAGCTATAATTAGGCCAAGTCCATAGGTCTAGCAAATATAACCACAACACTTTTAACAATTGTGTTTTTACAGTTGAGAGTTTTGAAAATATTAACAAAAGAGGAGCCTTTTGTAATGCAATTTTGTTTCCCGCTCAGACTTTCCAGGACATAGGCTTAAGCTAATCTAGACATTTTTTGTGCAGTTCAGCATTAACAACTTTTCCAGGGAAAAGAACCTTTAAATTAACTAATGTAGACGTTTAAGGTTTAACAAGAGATGAGAGCAGATAATATGGTGATCTTTTTAACACACAGGGTATCTGGACACCGAAATTTAGAGCCTGATTGGATTGGCTTATTTTAGGTGTTTTTAAACCAAAATATCTTTTAAGCACTTTTGTAGTGCTTGGATTAAATTTAAAAGTGCTTTTAAAGCACTGATTTTTAAGCCAAAATAACAAAAATAAGCCAAAAGTCATAAGTTAAAAGTCCTAGCTTATGGCTTTTGGCTTATAAGCCAAACACCATAAGCCCATCCAAACAGGCTCTTAGTATACCTCAGACATTGAGCTTTTCAATATTCCGGCAAGTTAATTTTTCTCAATATGCAGTTAGTCTAAATTCCCAAGTACACAGGATAAAGATGCTATGCTTACAGGGACAGAAATTGCAGGAAAGCCCAGAAGATTTCCTGCTAATACGAACCGCATAAGATATCCTGGAAGAGAGAGTGTGAGAACAAAAACCAATATAAGATTGTAAAGTAGTACCTATCTACAATAATAAAAAAGTTCATAAAAGAAAAGAAAGAAGGATAATGCATAAGAAGTATGCAGCTAACTATAGTTTAAAAATTCACACAGGTACCAAAGTTAAGAATATTTTAAAAGAGGATCATCCTTCTTAAATCAGTATGTGCAACAATACGAGAAGTTACTCCAGTTGTAAGAGCATCTCATCTCCAACCAAATGGTTTGGAGTTCGAATAACCAAGGGAAAAATAGGATGAATCACTGTTGTTCGGGGGAGAGAGGGAAGGTTTGGGGGTCTAGGTTGACCAAGTCGAAGAGAAAAGAAAAATCAGTCTGTGCGACCACTCTATAGCGCTCATATGATCAATCTTTTCAGACTCAGTTAGACATCAAGCAGTTGACAGCATCACCCAAACACATGAACCAGTGTATCATAACGACATACCTGAAACCCGTATATCGGACTCTCCAACTGTAAGAGCAGTTGGTGATATTATGGGTGCCGTCATGCTGAAGAATTGGGAAAACAATTGTTAGCTAAAGATGGTTTCACAGATATTCATATTCCAGCAGCAGAAAATAATGAACAAACCTGCTGATTTTCACATATATGTATATTTTCAAAGATACTAACTTTTATGAGTACACAACATTTTAAAGGTTTGATATCTAGATTTGACATCATCAAAGTAATCAATCTCCAATTATCACCTTCTTGTTGTTCCGGTTAAATAAAAATCTTATTCATGCTTCATCACTGACCAAATTCAATAATTTAATTGGAATGGTGAGGAAAGTAATGCTATTCACAAGCATTACAGATTAGGTGCATGCACATAAAGAGATATATTTTTACAAATTTTACAGATGGTCATTCAAATGAATAATAAAGTGCTTTTACCAAGAAAGTGATAACAAAATTCATGCACTATCATCCAAATATAGTAATGTGGTTAGTGGTTACATACGCAGTAGTAGTGTCACAATGATATCCACCTTCTTGAAAATCTCCATGTGGTGATACATTAACCTTTGCCTGAAATAATTAGAGAGATTACATCTAATAACTTATTGTACTTGAAAACTTTGCATGTTGCCTGTATCAGAAGAGAATGCACTTCTCCCTAATTGATAGTTGAATAAAATACCAAGAATTACTGGAATGCATTCATTAGTATAAAGATACAATAGAATAAAAAAGATTAGAAAGAACAACACAGCAACCAAAATCTTAGAGCAGAAAGCTACTGGTCTTTTTTATCCTACCCACATTTTTATGAAAAGAAATAAAACCTATCAAGATGACTGTTAACACATATTATTAAGCCAAAAACCGGTCGTGAAAAAGAAAATCGGAAGACTAATAGTCACTTTCATTACATAAAAGAGATTATGATTTTTTCTTGAGCAAATTTATGAGTAGCAACCACACCTATGGATCCAAAACAAGGTATATGCAAAAGATTTACTTTCATTCTCATCAGATGCAAGCGGGCAATGGTGATGAGAATCTTGCGTCATTGACAAGATTTTTCTCTTTATTTATGCAACCGGAAACAGCCTTTCTACCCCACAAAAGGTAGGGTAAGGTCTGCATACATCCTACCCTCCCCAGACCCCACATATGGGATCACACTGGGTATGTTCTTTTTTGTATTTATGCAACGGTTACCCGAAAGGACAGAATACCATTGTCAGAGACTTTCAAAGCAAGTAACAAATGATCAAGCTATGCACATCTCAGTTCAAATATATCTTTAGATGCCACTAAATTTGCAGTGCAGATCAAATTAAGAATTTTCTAAATTATGCCCCACCTTAGACACTGAGAAACAACATAATCCGACGCTGTAAATGCTCGAAATAGTGCCAGAGTTATCCGACTGTCATATGTTAATCTCGCTGATTTCCTGGAAATCAGGTCAAGAATGGATTATTATATAAATGCAGAGCTGCAATGTATTCATCAGGAAGAATATGAATAATTCCATCGTGCCATGTACTGCGCCAGACAAGCCAGCTCAAGCTCATGAAAGACTTGCTCAGTAAGGTAGACATACCCATCCTCAACGTAAGGATTCAGCTGAGATAGCGCTTCAGAGCCAATAGAGACAATATGTGCATTTTGCATCTCATGCAACTCTGGTATTACAATCTCTACAGTCTTCAATTAAGGGAAGAAAGACAAAACAATTTAAGCAAAAAAATAATGGGAAAATGATAGATAGAAAGAAAATAGTTAATCACAAAATTGATGCTCATAAGACCCCCTAACTCTAAGCAAGCAAGATGGCAGATGATCAAGGACAATTCCTTGACAGCACCAAAGAATTAGATATGGGCAATAAACTCACTTTGCACCCATGTTTTCCTGATAGCTGATTAAGAATATCCTCACACTTATCAGATATTTCAGTTGAAAAAACATCATTGAACCACTGCAGGAGAAAATCAAGAAACAATATAATTGTTACCCATACAAAAAAATAAAAAATATAACTGTTACAAGAAAGTTACATTTCAGATACTTCTCAACAAGAAAAGCAATTACCTCAGTATACTTTCCAAAGCGCAGTGATCCCAGAGAGCACCAGCTCTCAGATGAACTTAAATTTGGTAAGCAAGGGAGGGCCTGAAACATAGTAAAGAAACACTTAAGGACTTTAATGGAATAGGCACATGCACAACTAAGCTCTGAAACTCATAAGGTGAAATTACTTCTTAAAATGAAACACGGCTCCAGAATAATCCAAATAAGAAGTATAATGCTCCCTAGATCATCTAAACAAGAAAAAGGTGTTTATCCAGAGGCCAGAAAAAGATTGACAATACCACTGGAGAAGCCCCTCTCTCCAAGATTTACATACTACCAGGGTTCCAACACTAAGAAATTGTATATCAACTCTTCTCTTCAGACTTCTTCTGGGGTTTTAAGATATGGGAGAAACTAGAGAAGATGGTCAATCAATGCCTTTGGAGGAACATGCTTAAAAAATCTATAAAATCATTTTGTATTATGTGACGTTTTAACAAAATAGAGGAAATGAAAAAAGAAAAAGAAAAAAAGATACATCATACAATATTCTTGGGTAATTACCGGTTTCAAAGAAACTCTCTCAGCAGGAGAAGATCCTAAAATTGCAGCATACCTGATAGTAAGATATCACGACTTAGCTTTCTGGAAGTGTTTATCTTAAGCTCATTGACGGCAAAAAGTAGAGAAATCCTGGTTAGTTAGAGATTAAGGAGTAGTTGATTGATAGATTGATTTTTACTCACATAGTTGGAGGAAGGAGTCTTCTATATTTACTACTTTCATCTCTCAGAGCATAAATAGAGCAGGAAACACACTCTCTCCCATCCGATAAAGGAGGGAAAACCCTCTAAGACTTTTTAAGAGAGTAGATTTAAGCAAAATAAAGCAGAACTAGCTATGCAGAAATAATGAGAGAAACACAATCAAACCTTCTGCTGATAGTAGCACTTCACAGGCATATCATATGAATTCCAAGTACAAAGACGAGTTATTTTCACAAGCTACAAGACTGCACATTCCTCCCCAGTGGTGATGGTCAAGGCCGTTTTGCATATCACATCACCATTTATAGAACTATAAGCACTGGGCTTAGAAAACAACTACACTCTAGAACATTCAAAACTATTAACTACTTACACCAGTATGGCATCCTCAACAGTTGCTGTGATAGGTCCAACAATTGCCACTGTTCCATAATGATATATCAACCTGGCAAAAAAAAAAAATGAAAGACTAAAAAATTACCTACTTAAGACTTGCAAAGCTAGTGTGAAAATAACAAAGTATGCGCAAAGCAGATTTACAATGAAGTTGACAAAAAGCAACATATTTGCACATATAATTGCTAAAATTAGGCAAAAAATAGAATTTTCATTTTGTCATAGAAGGAACTTCAAGAAAAATTCTTTTAGTTACAACAGTCGTGTTGGATAGAGGTGATTAGACAGGACATGGCGTAGTTTCAGCTTACCGAGGACATGACCTTAGACAAGAAGGTGTGAAGGATACGGATTAGGGTAGAAGGTTAGTAGGTAGCAGTGTGTTGTCTTGCTATCCATTCATGCTAGTAGTGGTAGTATTGCTCCTATAGTTTCTTGTCCTTTGATTTCTGTTATTAATTATTATATGTTGTTTCTTGTACCTCAATTATCGTATTAATTTGTTGTAGTTTCTGTTTTGTTATTTTTGTTACTATCTGTTGTTTCTTGTACTTCCGTTATTTGTTTTTCTTTACTTCTTTTTCTGGACTGCTTTGGATTGTTTTTCCTTGAACCGAGGGTCTATGGGAAATAGCCTCTCTACCTCTGAGGTAGGGGTAAGGTCTGCGTACACTCTACCCTCCCCGAACCCCACTTTGTGAGACTACACTTGGTATGTTGTTTGTTGTTGTTGTGTTGGGGCTAGCTTGTGCGCACATCAACTACTCACCAGGTACTTGTTCCTCCCACCAACAAAAGTACAGGATAACTCTACCCACCAAGGTTTAAGTAGATCAGAATGCAGGCATATAAATTCAGAACTCCTCCGCAATAGGAGCTCACCCTTTCATGTCAGTCCTTCCATATGTTGTCTTCAAGCCCACCACACCACAAAGGGAAGAAGGAATCCGAACTGAACCTGTAAACAATAAACTTTAGCAAACATGACATACAAAGATTTCACAAGATGATTCACGAGTTACATGGTATCATAGACGACCTCCTCCATCTGTTCCCAGTGCAGCAGAACACAGTCCAGAAGCTACAATAGCTGCAGAGCCCGAGGAAGAACCGCCTGGGTACCTATCTGGAGCATGTGGATTCCTGGTTGTCCTGTCATATAAACAAATCCACCACCCATACTGCTGTTTATAACGAAAAAACATTTCCTAAACAGAGTGGAAAGTTCAATTATTAAAATTGTCAGAGTTCACGTGCATAACAATAATTAAGTCCACAATTCAAAAAGAAACAGTTCTATGAAATCTTTAAAAAATTGTCAGAGCTCGCGTACATAGCAATAATTAAAATCACAATTCATAAGGAAACAGTACTATGAAATCTTTAAAGTTTCTCTTCATGGCAATTTTTTTCTCCAGGTTTGCTACTTCATTTAATATTTGACCAAATGTGTGACTTAATTAAATGTTTAGTGAGCTTTAGCATCACGACTTACTTACTATGAAACGGCGAGAATTTCTTGTCTATTGTGTACAGCTTGTAAGCTAAACTCACCCAAAATTCACATTACTTCCAGTTGTTCCGAGGGCCAATTCATGCATATTTGTCTTTCCAACCAAAACTGCACCGCAACTTCGTAATCTCGAGACACAGACAGCATCCTTCTTCACTTCACGAATCTCATGAAACCAAGTTGTTCCACCTGTTAGCAGAGGCGGAGTCAGAATTTGAAGCTTATGGGTTCTAGATTTAATCATTTTAAGTTACTGAGTTTTAATTTAATAATATGTACATATTGGATGATTTTTTTACGACAAACACAGAGTTTGAACCAAAGCAACTTGGTACGACCGAACCCGTAGCCAACACTCTCCCTCCGCCCCTGCCTGTTAGTCATTAAGTATGCAACTAAATTTGGCAAAGAACTATGCTTTGGCGACTAGAACTAGAGTACATACCCTTTGATGGATATGGATAGCAATCAATGTCATCCTTAACTGCTATGAAGATACCATCCAGGATTGATAATTCACTTCCTGCACAAACCCAACTGCTAAGAAATAGTAGCTGAGTAAAGTCAAATGCAGATAGCAGGCATGACATGTTTTTGAAATACAATGGCACAACAGCATACATGTCTGTATATGACCATTAAAAAATATACACCGGAGTACCTTCTTTAAATCTTTAGGTTGAAGCAGCAGCTTGCCTTCTGACTTCATCAGGATCATAAGAAATCAGTAGCGGTGCCAGTGGATTCTGGTTGTTAGACTCTTCGATAGCTGAGATGAAGTGCTCTGCTACCTAAGACACAATTCTAAAAATAAGCTTGTCCTAATTATACATTTATACGGACAGCATAAAACCAGGGAAAACAATGACTAGCCTGAGATGGAGTTGTAAGCTTAGATCTGTAAGCATATGCGTAATCACGAATCTTCCAATAGCGGAATGGTGCGCTTGGATCAGTAATCCAAACACTGCCAGGATTGTAATCTGGAAGACACTGCAAGGCTAATTCAACGCGTTCTTCAGGTTTCCCATCTTCTTCCAAGCAAAAAATACCAGGTTCCGACTCTAAATTCACATGCCATACAAAGTCGGTTAGTGCCTCCAAGTGGCACTGGTTTTTGAAGTGATTTAGGTCACCATGGTGACCTCAATAGAAGAAAGAAGAAGATGAAATGCAGATAGAGAGTAGAGGGAAAAAGGAATAATTCTGTATATTCATGTATGAATTATTGAATATTACATAAGGCTGCTAGCCTAAAAAAGGGAAGCCCGGTGCACTAAAGCTCCCACTATGCGCAGGGTCCGGGGAAGGGCCCGACCACAAGGGTCTATTGTACGCAGCCTTACCTTGTATTTCTGCCAGAGCCTGTTTCCAAGGCTTCTAGCCTATATATATATATATATATATATATATATATATTTGATCTAGAGATGAGATTAGCTCACTTAATAACTTGCTTAACAAACTAATCTAACTGACTCTAACTAATTACTGGAAAGATGTAAGAAGACCAAACTACCCTTAATGAACTAAGCAGTGCTAACTACTTCTTTAACAGGTTTATATAAAAAAAAATCCTAACATTGGTCCCTTGGTGTATGCATTTGCTTGTCATCTCCTTTATTACTCCAGAAAATAAACATCTACCACCACATATTGTCAACCCGCCTCCCATTCACTCCTCTACCAAATAGAGGTCTTTTACAAGGAAAGAGAAACAAAAGGTTGAAACAAAAGTAAGCCTACTTTTTTTTTAAAATATGGTATAGAGTAAAGATAAGCCTATTTAATTGACCAAGTCAAGCAGTTCCTTTTCATTATGACGGTCTATTCGTAAACCAAGGATAGCTGAGCTTGCAAAAATTCAAGATAAGTACTGAAGAAAGAGTGATATTGCAGCAAACCTTGAGGAGGAAATTCAGGTATAAACATGGGAGCCTCCGGTATCACAGTACTCTTCAACATCTACCAAACATGAAGTGACCTTTTAGCTATCTGAGAATATATTGGCATCCCCCCATTGACATGAATATCTACAAATAGAAATTGGATGCATTAAGAATCAGACCTCGGCTCCTCGGTTCTTGTTCTTCAAGAGAATCATGATCATTGAACCAATAATTGGTGTTTCAGCCAACATTACAAATAGTTTCAACCGAAATCCAGTCATACGTGGACCTGCAAGTCCATAGGTGCAAATTCACAGGAATGTTTTTGGAAATCACCAGTGCTTGAATAACTCGCAATAACAATATAGAGATTTATAACAACTTTTCTCTACCCTCTGTCTCGAAATGAACTTGGACAAACATTTTAAAATGTCTTAATACATAAGCAACCCCTAAAATTTGTCAGAACTAACTCTGTGTCAATTGAACACCTCAACTCCTAATAAAGTATTCCAATTAGATACATTCGGTTCAAATTTTGGAAATTCTTTGGCATATGTTCTCATTTGTTTATTAGATAGTTAAGTTAATCAAATAAAATATGTTATTTCCTTTAATTATACATATTTGCCTCAATAAATCATAAAACCCCACACATTTTCTACTTGAGGTTGATGGATATAATTAAATGAGATGACATATTTTATGTGGTTAACTTAACTATCTAACAGATAAATGAAAACACATGCAAAAGTTTTTTCAAAATTTGAATAGAAAGTATCTAATTGAAACACTTTAGATGTTCAATTGGAATTCGAGTGCCTGGCTATGTATTAAGCCTTTTAAAATCTATTACTATTAATATTCCACCATTTTGATATGGAAAATCCAACTTATGATACTTATTTATGAATTTCCGAATATTTTTAAAGTCATAATCAAAAAAATTGCAAACAAATTATGAACTTGATAGGGAAGACCTTGAAATCTTAGAGGCGTATACTTGACAGTCGTCATGTCAACTTCACTCGCCGGCAACATCACTCTCTTTTTCCCCATTTCTAACAACCAACCGATTCAAACTATTAATATCTGTCAATTGATCAATTACTACTAAAAGACATACAAAATTATACTTCAAGAAAAATGTCAAAAGTACTTACTTTATAGAGAGAGATATTCAAGTATGAAAGTTTAAAGGTTATCGTGGCCTTTTCATAAAGCGGCTCAAGCGTAAGGTTATGATGCACCTGAAATGACAAAAGATTGCCATTAATTTTTCCTGTGAAAGCAAAGCTTGTTGGGGAGTAGGGTAATATGTAATCATGGCGTCGCCGATAAGCGATTTTGTCAATTTCTGCGTATCGCCTTAGTCCTTTCCCCCATTAATAACAAGTCCAGTCTCCCGCCCGGCGGCAGTTGGGAAGCAAAGGTGGGACCATCTTTGATAAAAGGAACTCAATATAAAGGCTCAATACAACCAGACTTTTAAACTGTCAGAATATTTTTAGACACTTTAACTATGTCTTATTTCAATTAAACATCTGAACTTCTAATAAAATATTCTAATTAGATATTTTTTTTAAATTTATGTGTGTCTTCATTCGTCTATTAGATAGTTAAGTTAATAAGATAAAATATATCATCTCATTTTATTATGCACATCAATCTCAAATATAAAAATATCTGGAGTTTTATAGCTTATTGAGGCGAATGCGTATAATAAAAAAGAAATGGCATATATTATGTGTTAACTTAACTAACTAGTAGATGAATGAGAATACATGCAAAAAGAAATTTTAACTTTTGAACAGAAAGAGGTCGTTTGGTAGCTAGTAAGAGTTATGCATGTATTAGTAATGTAGAGATTAGTTATGAGAAAATCTATGTATTATTTATGCAGGTATTAGTTATACATGTATTAGTTATGCAGGTTTCTAAATTGTAAATCAAACACTGTATTAATTTTATACATGAATAACTTAATTCCTAACCACTGCATAAGTCACTACCAAACCAGCTACCAAACGACCCCAAAGTTTCTAATTGAAACACTTTATTAGGTGTTCAGGTGTTCGATTGAAACAAAACTTAGTTTAAGTGTCTAAAGAATATTCTGACAAATTTAAGGAGCTAGTTATATATTAAGTCAAATAAAAACTTGTTGCTACAAATGACAATAACAACTTTATTTTTTTAATCTGGTGTACATATCTTCATTAAAACTTGACTATTCAAATTCTGGTAGAGTTCATTTGGGTCTTTCTATCAAAAATCTTTCCATGGAAGGAACAATTCCATCCGCAACACCTTTATCATTATAATTATATCCACTGTCATTATCATCGATGCCACAACTATAAGTCACTACTGCTACTACAGTCAATTCTTATTGCCAACCACCCCCACCATCACAACTAGCATTGCTACCAACTACCATCAATATCATCGTCAACCGTCGTTAACTATTAACATCAATCAAATCCACCACCACTACAAACCATCTCCACCAACACTATCAAATATAGTTATTTTTTTTATCAAATAATAATTTTATTTATATTTTTCTAATATTTAATTAATTTTTATTTAAATTGTATAGTATTTGTTAAATGTTATATTTGCAAGTAAATAAATTATGCACATTCAAATATTGAAAAACAAACAATCTTAATCATTCACTGTTCAGATCTAGAGATATCATCATAATCATTCAAATATACATTTAGATTGAGATGTCGATCTAATGTCAAATCTTAATGTTAACAAATGGAGTAGTATATTGGAAAAGTCTGCTGGTGTTCAAACCACCACAATATTTTGTTTTGTGATAAAATATTGTCTTGCCTTTGAGGTCAGGCTTAAAGCTTATGCCTGTCAGTTCCCTCACTTTCTTTCAATGGCATCTTGGAAACCGTTAATTATACTTCTCTTTCAAGATGTCATAGAACTCCACTGGCTTCTTCCTATACTCTGCAGAGATTTCCTGAAAGCACAAGTCAAATCTCCTGTCAATACTCGTTTGAACGTTTTAGCAGTTTGTAACTTTGTTAGTTGGGGCCGGGTGGTGGTAGGGGCGATGGATGGAGGGAGAGCCCTCCAACTCAAGCACGAAATCAATGTTGAGGAGAATACCTCTATTGCAGAAGCTAAACGCAAGATTGATGCTTCACCCCACGGACGACCAATAAGTTGCAAGCCTATTGGAAGTCCTTGCTTATCATAACCAATCTAAGCATGAAAAACAAAAGAAAAAGAAATGTAAATTAGTACGCGACAGGTAAATATTAAACACATGATGTTGATTGATATTTGACATCCAAACGTTTCAGAATAATTTTGAATCCTGTGGTGGTACCCATCGATCAATAGACGTTTTAGTTTTAAAGGAAACAGAGGTTGTGCAAATACAAATGGAGAAAGTTGTGAAGAGAGATAGCGTTCAGTCGTTCATTTCTACTGCTGCATGTCAATATTAATTGGAAAGAAGGTGAGCAGGTCCTAGACAGTAAACTAGCACGCAGTAAGCACCAATAGTTCTATTTTGACGACACTGAACTACAGAAACTGAGCGAGGAAAAATTTAAAATTTCCACTTATATGACCAGTTTCGGCACAATTGGTATTTGTGTAATAAATTGATCTCGGAATACAGAGGCCACGTAAAAGGCTGCTCAAGTTTACCAACTTCTCGGCAAAAAGAAGAATGAAGAGTCCAAAATGCTCTCCTTTGTAGGAAAAACATCTCCATGTCTTCAGCTTTTCGGGACTAACATTATCATGTCTGGTTAATGTGAATAAAGAGAACAATAAAATTTCCAACTTATATGACCAGTGTCAACATAATTGGTGAGGAATTTGCTGAGGGAAAGCAAAATTGGCTCTTATTCCTTCCTAGAACCCATATTCAACGATTTCCTCCGTAATATTATTATTATTATATATGATAAACCTATATTATAATGTTATGAGGTTGAAATGCGTAGAATAGGAGCACTGTTTGGAACTTGTTTGCATGTCATCAACATGCAGGTCCTTCTATTCCATATCCTTTTATGAAATTTACTCTAGTGAACTGCCTAAGAGGAAAAAGATGAATATCACTTACAGGGACAGAAATTGCCGGAAATCCGAGAACATTGGCTGTTATAGCAAATTGCATTAGGCTTGCTGAAAAGAATAGCAAATGAATAAGTAGTCTAAGTAGAGTTAGATCATCATGAAGTATCTCCAGGGACTAGTGATAGAATGATGTTTTTTATTGGTAAATAATAATTTTAAAAAATATAGAAACAGATGTTAACCTACCTACTACTTGCAAATTTGTCTCTCCAACTGCAAGAGCACTTTTTGGAATTTCTGGGGCTGTCATTCTGAAAAAAAGTGAAAACAGTAATTATGATTGACATAAATGGAAACATACACAAAGCATTGGTCCATCTACTTCAGTTGAAAAAAAAGAAGGAAAATATAATTTACTTGAGAAAAAATTAAAATTCTGCTCTATGATAGAAAAGCCTTAGTATGTGTCATTCTATATGAACATATACATTTCCATTCGATGTGAAAACTTCGTGAGTGAGGTATTCAATGGAAATCCTCTGTAGATCATAACACCAGACAAATGTGACCTCAATCATCAAGCTAAAATATGGAGTATAACTTCAAAGACATGAGAAATATCCTAATCCTTAATACTCTTATTGAGGCATTCACTGATTAAGCATTATCCACATGAAGTGAAAAGAAACATGTAGTTCCTATCTTGCACCAATCATCTAAAATTTTGATTTACATTGAAGTACAATCTTATGTCAAATCGTCAATCGCGAGAGGACTTCAGAAAATCTACTCTTTTTTTTTTTTGACTTAACTATTTCTGAAACCGACTTCCTGAAACTAGAAGATTAAGGAAAGTAGTTGCCAACATTATCATGCAACTCAAACGCCAGTTTTAGCTTTTAGTTCAACCTCCCAAATCATTGGAAACAAACACAAGTTTCACTCTTAAGAGAGCTCTGATACCATGTGAGAGAGGGAAAACGCACAAGTGCATGTCTTATGCTTAGGAGCTTTTATAGATGCTTTATACATTACAAATTATAAGTACTTTTTTTGATAGGTCAAATTATAAGTACATTATTTTAATATCGGGAATTATTACAGTATTTCATCTATTTACACGTGTGATAGATTAACCAATAATTTGCATAAAATACCTGCAATGGCCATTAGCTATTTATTGCAAAAAAATTACTTTAACGGGATGTGAAAGAAGTGATTTTATAGAGATTAGAGCCCATAAACTGCAAGAACTTAGTTTACCCAGTCATAGGTGTTACAATGACATCTACTTTCTTGAAAACCTCCATATGGTAGTACATTATCCTTCGCCTGCAATAAGTGACATAGAAAGGCTGAAATAAATTGAATAAATTTCATCATATTTCTGAACAGCGAGGCTGAAATCTTTTAACATTTAGATAAACATGATAGTCCAAAACATAGACAAAAAGAGCCATTAGATGACACTTCAGAGATGCAAAGTAACTATAGAGTTAAAGAAACCATGAAATTAAAGACATGAACATGGATTCTGATGTGCTCTTCTACTGGAGTACAAATTTGTTTCCGTGCACGAGCTCTGAGAATATTTTTCCTCCAATTGAAAAATTAAAATCAGAATATGAATATGGTAACTTTCTAAGTTTTTACACACAGAGAGCTAAAAGTGAAGTAAGCCAAACCTAAAATTGCTGATGTAGTTAAAGCTAGGAATGCCTACTAAATGTAGAATCATACGTGTGCCAATGATCCACAATACACTTGCAGCTTTCACATCCTTAATTTGATTCTAAAAACAAAAAACAGTTGACCAAATTGTTTCAACATGTATGAAAGTAATTCAGTAACGTATTCTTTACCTAAGGCACTGGGCAGAAATATAGTCAGATGCTGCAAATGATCTGAAAAGTGCCAGATTTGTGCGAGTATCATTAGTCAATCTTACTCCTTTCCTACATAAAATGAAAGAAATTTTATATCAGTCCAAACTACAAGATAGCAAGCAATCGTACTAATAGCTTGATGGAAAATAGATATACCCATCCTCGCAATCAGGATTCAATAAGCACAGTGATTCAGATCCAAAAGTAACAGTATGGGCTGTGCGCAGCTCACGAAGCTCCGGTATGACAATCTCTGTTGTCTTGATTGCAAAGAGTTAAGCAAGAAAAATAGAATAAACAAAGTTACATCCAGAAAGTGCACCTGAACTTTAAACATAAAGTCTTCTGAAATAGACAATAATCTTATGTAAAAAGCATGAGTCTGACAGAATTGATCACATACGTAATAAAGGCTGATATGGACTTACTTTGCACCCATGCAGGTGAAATAGTTGGTTTAGGACATCTTCACACTTATCAGATATGTCGGTCGAGCTAACATCGTTAAACCACTGTAAAACATGTCTCGTATCAGTCAAAGTTCAACCAAGAAGGTTAAAGTCACCAACAACCTTAAGAGGACAGAAGTGCAATACCTTTGTATACTTTCCCAACGTAAGTGATCCCAAAATATTTGAACTCTCATTGGAAGATAAATCTGGTAAACAAGGGATGGACTGAACAAAAAAATCAATTAATAAAATGTGAGTAGAAAACAGCATGCTTAATGCAGAGTACAACTTTTTAATCCAATGAAAAGAACTCATTCGGCATTGAACCTACGTCAACAGTCTCCTGGACAAGTATAGGATCAACTTAATCCTATGCTTAAGATTGTGTTGTTTAGATATATCAAATCCATTTTGGGGACCTAAAACAACAAGGTTATATTGGACAGGGAAACGTCACAATTTTTTTCAGCAAGTTCACTAAAATAGTCTTACAGGTAGAGTTAATACTGCAGCATGGATAAAAACAGGAACAATGGGACATTCAGCGGAAGAAACATCCCCCAAAACTGAACCAGGATCAGAACAGATCTCTGAAGAAAAATACCCCAAACTTGAGTTATTATGGTAATCAATATAGTTCAGTATCATAGATGATCATCATAACTGCAATTTTAGTGGGAACATTGAAAAATGATCTGATACCCTATTTACTAATATTAACCAAAGTATTTACACGAATGAAGAAAAAAAAAAAAGTTAAAACTGAACCCTCAAGCAGAACAATATCTTGAAATTTTGCAAAAGTACTCTTTCTGAGTGATTACAGGATTCAGCAGAATTCGATCAGTTGGCGAGGATCCCGAGACTGTTGCATACCTGAAAAGTTAAAAGGAAATAACAATAATCAGCACTTTCAACAGTAAGAGTGGTCTTATCACCATGATCAAGATAGCTGGACCAAATTTAACAAAAATATCGCCAAATGTACAACTTAATTTTTTAAAAAATATATACAACCTAATTGAAGACAATAGAAGTCTGATGACATGAGTTAGGAAAGTTACATTGTTCTGTTATAGTTAAGGTAGCATTGCTCCTTGGAAGCCGACTATCTTGGTGATTTTGTACTTTTTTTCAGTAAACTTCTAATCTTTAGCTTTTGAATTCTAAAAGGTGTAGGGAGTAAATACAGGTAGCAATAAATAGGACATAATGGGAGAACAGGATCTATATAGACTATACGTGTTAGTTGAGACTATATTTTGGTCATATTGTATGTTTACTTTAAAAGTCTTTTAATCCTATCTAAGATTTATATCTCTAGAAAATAGAGAGAACTTTTAGTACTTATTATTTTATTAATTTCTTATTATTATTGTTATTATACTACAATATGGGTCTAAGACGAGCTTAAATGGAGCGGCATGGTCAGTGAGGATTCATATAGCCAACCCCAACTTGCATGAGATTGAGGCGTAGTATTAGTTGTTGGTGTTGGTTGTTTTGCCTCCCATGTGTTATACTTTACATGCTAACAGCCGAGAAGAGTGCAACCAATCCTCCTTCAATCCACTCCAAATCCCAAAAATACACTATTTCCTCACCCTCAAGGTACTTTGATTCCTATTAAGGAGGCAAATAATCCCTTGTTTTCCAGTGATAACTTGTCCAACAATTTTGACACTCGGTATCTTCTTCACCGTTGTTCAGCGCACACAAAAGGTAAATGAAATTGATGCAGAATGTAAACAGTGTAACACCAAAATAATTTCGATTCCATATGTAATCAAATCAAACAGGTAAATGAAAAATGCATGGTTTGACTGTATACTGTGAGATGAATATCAGAGATTCTTGTGACCAGAATTACTATTTGTTGTAAAGAAATAGGCGGTACAACCCAATTACTAACACAAGTATAGCATCCTCAACTGTAGCTGTGATGGGTCCAATAATCGTGACAGTTCCTGCTTCCCACAGTGACCTGAGAAAAGAACAGTGATGGAACCAAATTATAAACATATCTACACTTGCAACATACAATCAAAATCATTGAAAATGTTTGTAAAATGTGCCTGATAGAGTTACATAACCCAAATATTTTTCTTTTATATAAGCACATAACCTAAACGTTAACGTACTTCTGATCAAATTTCAAATATTGGCTACTTTAATCGATTCCCAAATTCAGCTAAGTGTATGGGAGTTCATTCTAATATTATTGATAATAGCCAAAATGAAACATATCACAATATAAAATGAACTTCATGTCATTTCTTTTGGCATATAGCTTCTTGGGCATAACTAGACATAACATCACTTCTCCATGTTCATGCATACAAAAAAAAAAAGTCATCTGACCAAAATTTGTAAGAAAAAATTAGTTTGCTCCTGTGAGCACTCTAACTGCATTCATGGGAGATGAAGTTCATTGGCATTTTCTTGTTTTTGAATTCTGTAAAGAAAAAATAGAAAACCAAAAAACTTTCTTTTTTCACCAATACCTTAAAACTGCATTAATTATGAATCTGCAAGATGTAAGTAGTGCATGTACTCTGTGTCTCCTTCACTGTCATATCACGGTATGAACTATGTAAGTAGTGTGCGCGGAAAAAGTGTATAGTGCTTTTCTTTGATTACATTTATAAGCAATAAGCAGAATAGAGTTATCAACTACTGCAGTAAAGGCTTCACTTCTCTACAAAGCTACCTTATCTCTCATACCATGAAGTGCTTGGGAAATAATGCTTTTGAGTTTTGACCAAGGCCTAGAAAAAATATACTTGATTTCATGCCTTACACAGAGTTTTAGGTTTATAATGATTGTTTCACTTATCCACTAGCGAAATGAAAAATGCCCTTTACAAATATTGAAGAATACACGTTAACATAGAGACTTGATAAATCCAGAAAAGAACAGTTTTTTAGGCTAGAAAGATTAGATTGTAGCAATTGAGGGAGGGAAGTTATACGAGCCAGCAGATCATAGCTTTGACAGTAGACAGAAAATCTTCCTGAGAGGAACAATATACTTCATAAGGATAAACCATTAAGGTATAGATGCACATGAATAAACTTACCCTTTCAAGTCAGTCCGTCCAAATGTTGTTTTCAAGCCCACAACCCCGCAAAGAGAAGCAGGAATTCGTACTGAACCTGGCCTTCAAATGAATAAATCTTGAAAATCTATAACCATTTAAAACAAATTAACTAATTCACTGCCCCGATATGTTATACAACCTCCACCATCTGTTCCCAATGCTGCTGAGCACAATCCAGAAGCGACAATTGCAGCTGAACCTGAGGAAGAACCACCTGTATACCTTTTTGGATTATGCGGATTCCCAGGTGTACTGTCATAGGAAAATGCTCATTACTGATGTGAATGGTAAAATATACACTCAAACTAAAAGATACCCAAGAAACAATAGAACCAGATACACTTCAAAAAATTCTATTTTGAGAACAAGGGAAAGATATCTAAAGCGGTCTGTATGAGTGGCTTATCAAAAATAACTCAAGCAAGACTCTTAGCCGCTCAACCAAAGGAAAAAGACTACAAAGATGTAATAACTGGGCAAATAGTCATGTTTGCTATTTGTAGGTTCAAGAGAAAAAAGTTTACCCGTAATTTGGATTATTTCCTGTCGTGCCCATACCAAACTCATGCATATTTGTCTTTCCTACTAAAATTGCACCACATTCTCGTAATCTTGACACAGAAACCGCATCTTCCTTTACCTGGCGAACCTCATGAAACCATGTAGAACCACCTGCTCTTTTTTACAGGGAAAAAGGTTCAGCTAAAAATGGCAGAGATATTTACAGAGGAAATATGAAGTTAAACACATACCCTTTGAAGGATGAGGATAGCAATCAATGTCATCCTTGACTGCAATGAAAATCCCATCCAAGATTGACAGTGGGTTTCCTCCATGACCACATCATAAAAGAAAAGAGAACAGATGAAAGGAAATACGGTTTAGTAACAAAATCAGCAGACTTAGCACAGTAGTTTGAGATATGATTTATTTGCAGGAAACTAATATCATTTTCATCAGTTATTTGATGGCGTGTGCTGAAAACTTAGAAGAAGAAAAAAAGAAAGGCAAATTGTGGATTGCAATATGTAGGTTCTTACAAGATCCAACTTTATGCACATCAAAATAAAAATACCTTCCTCAAATCTTTGAGTGGAAGCTGCTGCTTGCCTTCTCACTTCCTTGGGGTCAAAGGAGATCAATAATGGTGCTGATGGCTTCTTAGTATTAAATACCTCCATTGCTGAGATAAAATGCTCTGCAACCTTTAGCATGACAGAGGTTCATTAGTCTTGAAGATGACCGAAATAAAACAATGAAAGGAAAGTCACTTGCCATAGATGGGGTCGTAAGCTTAGATCTGTATGCATATCCATAATCACGAATTTTCCAGTAGCGGAATTGAAATGGTTCTCCTGAATCAGAACTCCGTCTGCTAGAAGGATCATAATGTGGAAGACACTTCAAGGCTAAATCAACCCGTTCTTCAGGTTTACCATCTTCTTTTAAGAAAACAACACCAGGCTCTGGCTCTAATACATATACATACTAAACAAGTCAGTACCATTAGAAAAGCGCCTTAATTCCCGAAATCCAACTTCAACAAAATCATGGAATGCCCACAATATTATTATTCTTTCCAGTTATATGTCCGAAAATCAGCTGAGTATTAGTTTATCACCATTACAGTCATGCTCAACGAGTAAAATCTAAGTGGTAAAAAGCTTAGCCTCTGATATATATGATTGCTCATGAACTTTTGCTGGCAAGAAGTTTATAAGATCCACCAACTAATAGGGGGAAAAAAGAGATAACAAGTAGCGCAATAAGACAGTTAAGCAGTGCCATCTCAGTGGAATGGCATACTTAAAAGGACTATCTTCCTACTCCAATATGAAAAATTGATGTACACTAAACATATAGTATACAATAACAATTATGACTCAATCCCAAGCAAGTAAGAATCAGTTATATGAATCCTCCATGTCCATGTCGCTCCATTTTATGTCCGTCCCAGTCTAATAGGAGTATTAGAAATCAGTTTCAGTAGCAAACATTAGACCTAAAGCAAATATGCTAGCATGATTAAACTTATTCCAACTAACTGGCATCACTTGGATCTTTTTCATCCATTTTGTCGTAAAACTGAACACATAATATCGATAAAATAATGAAAGATAAGCAGCAATAGCTTAATAAAGAACAGAACCTTGAAGAGGGAATTGGGGAATGAACATGGGAACCTCTGGGATCACTGTATTCTTGAGCATCTGCCAACCAAAAAACAACACTTTTAATTTCTTAATCTCCTCTTTATGCATAAAAATGGCAAGTAAACAAACCTGAGTAATCCCATTCTTCTGCTTCAGATGACTGGCAATTAAAGAACCAATTAAGGGTGCCTCCATTACTTTAACAAACAACTTGAACCACAAACCAGTCAAATGTGGAGCTGCAAATCAATTAATACACAATCAATTAATGTCATCATAGCCAAGACCCGAAAAAGGATGAAACACAAAACCTTCAATTTTTTCCTGCACATATTTGACTGCGGTGAGGTCTACTTCATTCGCCGGCAACATAACTTGCTTCTTCCCCATTTTTCAAGTCACAATTTTTGAACTAGGCAAAAAAAAAAAATGATTGTCACTTTAAATTATATACTTCATGTATAGATAGATAAATCACCTTAAACTTACTTGACAGAGTTCAGAAAGTCGCAAATTTTGGCTCTGCTTAAGACCAATTAGCAATGAAGAACCATTGAGAAATGACAAGTCAACAATGATTTCTTGATTTTCATCGTGACAGCGACATTGAGTTTAAATTCAATTTTCCTACCACTAGTCCGTCCGTACATCTTTACTTGTCCATATACTAAAAACAATACTTATCCAATTTGGAAAATCAATGGATAATTTATCATTATGTGTTTATTTTGCCCTTGCTATTAAATACTATTCATTACTCTATACATTTACCAAAGCATTAAATTTACTATATTTAAAGAGTGATTTAATAAATTAACCCCATTATTACAAATCAATAGTAAACAAGTCAATAGTAAACAAGTATTATTGGACGGAGTACTTTTTATTTTTCAAAGTCGGTCTCAACAACCAACTGCTTTCAAATTTAGTACTTCCCCGACAATAATTTCACAGGAGAAGTACGTTTTCTGTCATGTTTTTGGGCTCCTTGGGCGTATCTGGACTTTGGTACGATGTTGGGCTTCAAATACTCATACACAAGCCCCAAATAATCGCAATACAGAAACAACTGTCTGTTTCTGCTGTATAGAATATAGATGTGCAATATTTTTGTAGCAAGTTTGTAGCCAGTTATTTCAGTTTTCATCAACTTCAGAATTTGATTCACCGGTACAAGAAAACAAGCAACTGCACTCACAAAATAAATATTTTTCGCCATTTTAATTGGTTAGTCTGATTTTGATTTTACACGAAATTTAAGAAAAAAAAAAATTAAATTTATAATTTTAGTTAAAATAAAGATAGGTACTCCCTCTAGACCATTTTAAGAAAAATATAAATTAGAGTGTAATTTGATTAAACTATCCTTATTTATTACATTCTTCAATATAATACGTGTCATTTTGCACTACTGTAATATTTCTCCATATTTATGATTAAAAGTAAAGATGAAAACAAATAGCTAATTATACTTTGATCTTTTAAAATGATTCTCCATCTGTCTCATTTTATGTGACATTCTTTGACTTGGCACGATAGACTTTTGAAACTTGTAGTTCAAAAAAATCATTGACCACTTGTGTGGTTGTAAATCATTTCATTAATGGTAAAAGGGGAATTTCAAAATTATTTTTTTTCTAATTATAGAAAGGTGATATTCTTTTTGGGACGTACTAAAAAGGAAAGTGTGTCACACAAAATGAAACGGAGTGAGTAATTATTTTGGAGCATTTATTTTTAGTAAGAACAACAAGTGGTCATGGAGTAGAATGTACCAACATGCTCTTTAATTTTGTGGTTTTAAACATGTCAGGTTGAAAATTAGAATTAAAGAGTTGTCAAAAGAAAAAAGAGACATTTTTTTTTTTGAAATGACCTAAAAAAAGTAAGACAAATAAATTAAAATTAAAAAAATATCTACCAAGTATCATGCCGCAATGGCGGACTTACCCTATCAAAAAGGGGTGATATATGTATTTACCTAAAAGAACTATCATATATTTAACACACTCCTCAAATATGTCTGAGGGATTGGAATATTTGGTCGTTGTGCCTCTTAGGCCCTTAAGCGCGAGTGTGCGACCCAAGTTTGAGTCTCGGCTGCTATAGCAATTTGTATTTTTTGTTGTAATGTCCTCATCGACACTCAAATCCTGGATCCACCTGGAACTCAATTAGACCTTTAATTTCTAGTATTTTTTTTTTATTAGCTATGAGCGAAACTTGTAAAAATAAAATAAAAAATAAAAAAGTACCATTTCTCTGGGGTCATAATTTCCAGTAGTCGTTTATCCACACAAAAAGGAGCATATTGATTTAATCTTATGGATCTCCACAAATATGAATTACAATTGAAAATCCGTATTCTTCTTTATAGGTAGAATATATTTACCGCCCCTTAAATTTTATTTAGATACTCAAATTACGACATATTTCAATTGAGCATCTAAACACGTGATAAAATATTTTTATTAAACACTTTGACTCATAATGTAAAAAAGTTTTTTCAAAAAAAATGAGTTGGAAGTACTATCTGATCTAGTGAAAATACTTTATTATGTGTTAGGTGCTCAATCGAAATATGTCATTATTCGAACGCTTAAATAAGTACATCTTAATATTTGAATTTGCGCATTATAATTCGAATTGTGAGTGCACCTTACCCACATTAAACGGATCTCCGCGGAAGCTAGACACCAAGATGAGCTTATTTCTATTTAGTTTAAAATTAAATACAATAATGCATAGAAAAAGGCAAGTTGTGTATAATAAAGTAAATAAAATAGATGGAGGAGGCATTAATAAATAAGCATGGAAGAAAATGAAGGGCTAGAGTAAGAGTGACGATGATGATGAGAGAGGAGATCACTGATCAGATGTGTTAATGAGCATGTTGTGGCTGGAGATATTATCGTAGAAAATAGTTTTAAATTTTTATTTTACTTTTAATAAGGTAAAAAGGGCAGTCCGGTGCACTAAAGCTCTCGCTATGTGCGGGGTTCGGGGAAGGACCGGACCACAAGGGTCTATTGTACGCAGCCTCACCTTACATTTAATAAGGTGATTTACTTTTAATAAGGTGATTTATAATAACATAAATATTTAATTCTTAAAATTGATGTCCAAATATATCATCACGTAACTTCGATGTATCAACAAGTTGACCACTATTTTAATGATTGTTCCCTTTTCCCTTTGCTTGCATTTCTTCTTTCTTTACACAACATCATGAGTTGCGAGCAAGAGAACTCATGTGTACTGATCTATTACATATTGTCCAACTCAAATACGTCTAAAATATATATTAAAAAAATGTTCTTACTTTGTGAAAACAAAAGTAAAGAAAATGGTTATTCAAGCTTTAAATTTAAAATTCCAAGGTCTCTACTTATATAGAAAATTTGATCATTTAGTCCGCTTGTAAATTGACCTGGTCAATATTAGATAAAGTTAAGAGATCAGTAACTAGTAGTAATCTGGTAAGATGCACATTACACCATTGGTGTGAACATCATAACAATTTCAAAATTGAACTTATTGTATTCTTAAATTATGTGTACTAATTTAATAGTAATTGTTGGTTTTCTTAAGCATTTTGATATAAATCTGATATTGAAGTGCTGCATATTGAAGCATCATTTGATGCTTCATCTCCTACATTTCTTTGTAGCAAAATATGACCTTTATTTTCCTTATAACTTCTATAATCACTAACTATTTATTTCACTCGTTATTCAACTTAATTATGCCTTGTAAATTATGTAATTCTCAAGGCATAATTTTTTCATTCATATATCCACATTTTTTCTATTCATTACCAGAAATAATTCTTTACCTAAAAATAGTGGTGATCTTGCGTTATATTGTATAGAAGAAAAATATAGAGTGCACGAAAAAATGGGTTAAAAGAAAATTTAATTTAATTGAAGGAAAACGTTTTATGTTGGAGCTTTAAAATCAACTCTTGTCTAGGATTTATTGTCTTATACCGTGTTGTTAGGCTGTTGTAATCCTCTCTCATTTCTCCGACACCCGACCTCAAATTAAAAAAAAATTGGTTTTTGGTACTCCCTCCATTTCAATTTGTTTGGCCGACTTTTCTTTTTAGTCTGTTTCAAAAAGAATGTCTTTTTTTTTTTTTAGAAACTCTTTAATTCTAACTTTTCACGTTGCATATTCAAGACCACAAGATTAAAAGATATTTTAATATATTTGACACATTTTTAATTTAAGACCACAAGTTTCAAAAAAATTCTTTACTTTTTCAAACTTCGTTTCAAGTTAAAATAGGTCAAACAAATTGAACCAGAGCGAATAATATATAAGGGTGGTCAAACATGTGTTGTTTGAGCTTGAAGGACAGTAATAAAGTTGCAAATGTCCTTTACGGCTGTCATACGTACCCTTTACTTCAACAAAATAAAATAATGAAAAAATATATACTAAACTAAGTATCAGAAGTCCTCCGTTTCAATTTATTTGGCCTATTTAATTTGCCATGGAATTTAAGAAAGTAGAGAAATTTTTGAATCTTGTGGTTATAAACTAAAAATATGTCAAATGTATCAAAATGTCATTTAATCTTGTGGTCTTAAACATGTCATGTGGAAAGTTAAAATTAAGGAGTTGCTAAAAAGAAGAAAGAGACATTTTTTTAAACGAACTAAAAAAGAAAATAGGCCAAATAAATTGAAACTGAGAAAGTAGTAGTAATTATTTAGTAATATTTTCCACAGTTGCTATTTCTCCTGTATGTAAGTGAAAAAAATTAAAGTGGAACCAAATGATGCTGTTTAGGAACATGATAGATTGTTAGCAGTACATTCACGCTGGTTCTTGTGCTTGATGCATCTTTTTTAACTAGTTGTACTATATTATATTCTTACGTTGAATGTCGTATTAAAGCTGTCCATTTACTAGTTGAATTGTTTAATATTTTCTTTTTAAGAATTGGTAGATGTTCTTTTTCAGGTGCGTATAAAGTAAATTATGCTCCAGTATAATAACCTGTAAATCACGTAGGAGAGATGAATCGTACTAAGCATATGCCCATGCAACGAGCTTGAGCGAGAAAATATACTAAGGGTTTTGAACGTAAGATTCCCATTTGAAAAATCTCTTACTCAATCAACTTGGCCACCATGGTAGATAATTGATTAATTTTATTGATCACTTGTTATGATAATATTCTTTTATCATATACTATATAATACTAGTTCGTAACAATTTTTAAGCATTTCTCCTCAGCTTTGCACATGCCAATGATGCTAGCTTCTTTTAATTTTTCAAGCACCAACTTTTCAAGGTACTTTCTGGCCTTACCCAAAATTCACGAATAGTCGTTTTTCAATTTTTATTTAAAAAAAATAAACATTGTCTTAAATTTTTAAAACTGACAAAAAAAACAAGGATAATTACCTAGTTAGTATCCTAGTTTTGAAATTTCAAAATAATGGTTATTTTTTAAACACAAAATCGAAAAATACGATACAATCAACTAAAAGAGGTTTTCAACGTAAATAGAGCCATGGGAGCAAATCTCAGTAGTATATATGTAACTTTACTTTATAATATGAATGTGTCTTTTATCACCCAAACAAAACAAAAAAGAGGTCTTGGAAAGGGGATATATAGAAATACAAAATCAAGGTAATACACTGTCATTTATTAAACAACTAATTAAGTTTATGTTTATCACATGGTGTGAGAGATGATAACACTTGATATCCTACAACTCTACAAAAGGATATATAGCTAATTTTATTCCATGAATTTTAGGGGATGGAAAAAGTGGTTGTATTTATGCTAGGGATGGCAAAATCAGATCCAATCCGCCTAATTTGTCTAACCTATATAGGTTTAGGTTAGTTATTGACCCGCTCATTTGTTAGTTCAATTTATTTCAATCCATTAAAAATTGGGTTAATATGTAACCCAAATTGACTTTTGAGAAATCTTGTTAAAATATTTTAATTTTTTTAAAATTTAAATGTTATATATAGTTATAATAAAGAAAAATAATAATTTAATTAGGTACTAAAAACTTATAAAATAATAAATAAAACAATTAAAACTTGGGTAACTTATATAAAACACATATCTTTGGGAGCTAATTACTCTTTTTCCAACCTCACTTCGCTCGGATACATCGCCCCAAGGCGTGATACATCGCCTCTCCTCTGGATAATTACCTTTGATACATCGGGGCGATGTATCACGAGGTGAGGTGATGTATCACGACCTGGAGCCATGTATCAAGGTGTTTACATGTGGTATATTAAGTAATTAAAATAAAATAGTGGGAGAGTTAGTAAATATGCTAAGGAGGTATGTCTCTTTTGGTAGTTTAACCTTAAAACTTAGTAAAAATTGGACAGGTTGGGTTATAACCCGCTACTAACCCATTACTTAACCCGTTTTGACCCAAGCAAATTTGGGTTGAATTAGGTCTTGATCCATTTGTTATCTTGATCCATTTTGATCCGTTCAAATTTAACCCAACCTGCCCAATTACCGTCCCTAATTTATGTAAACGTTAATAAAGATTTATCGATTCAATTGCGATAACAGATAATTGGCCGACAAAACAAATTAAAATCAGAGGAGTTGAAGCAAATTATTTGGCTCATACGGCCAAATTTGTCAAAAGTAACCCCACTGATCTCCACCAAGTCCCAACTCCAAGGACAAAAAAAAAGACCTCCAATTAGTTTATGCGTTGACCTAAGTTTTTTTAAAATGTAAAAAAGGAAAATATAGTGATATTGGAGTTTTTTGAAATGTATATGTAGAAAGAAATATGAAGATATGTAATTTATTAATGCGTTCTGATATCTTGTTTATCATCTATGATTTGGATATTTGGTAAGATCATATAAGAGTTAGGGAAGTTTTGGTAGTTTTCACAAATAATAGGGTTTTCATATTTACGATCAAAAAAATGCAACTTAATAAATCCAAATTAAAAAACAACTTTGTGATTTTAGCTTTCCACATGATATATTTAAAATCACAAGATTAAAGAATATTTTAGTACATTCTATATATCTTTAGTTTAAGACTACAAGATTCAAAAGTTTTCTTTAGTTTCTTAAATTTTATATCAAGTCGAAATCAGACAAACAAATTGAAACGGAGAGAAGGGAGTACAAAGAAACAGAGAAACATGTTCAAGTCCAAACTCGAAAGTCAACCAAATGCTAAAAGTTTCTTCCACTAATAAAGATAAGAAGTCCATGCCTGTGACAGAAAAACAAATGAATAAAATCATGTTACAATTCCAACTATGATTATATCTTTTCTTGAACAATAAAAACATAATTAACTTGATGTGAGTTCTTGCATTATCTACAAGTAGTAGAAGTAAACGAAAATTATAAGATATTTATTTTTTGATAGAACAAACAAGAGAACAGAAATGTAATGTATGTTAAGAACATAGTTGAGATCTGATCTTATGAGGATAGCATTATAAATTATATCTTCTTAATTATTGCATTGTAATTTTAAATAATAAGTAATATCACATAAAACTCATACAGATAACAATCATGGCATGTCAATTCACATCTACATTAAAAGAAAATGTTTTAAAAATGAGAAAATGCATAAATCCCCCTAAAGTTGGACGTGATTTGTAAGTAGACACTTTAAGTTTGCGGGGGTCCTATTACCCCACAAAAAAAGACCATTATAAATATCCCCTTTGACCCATTTTCTCACCAGCCGTGTTGTCACGCAACAGAGGCGCGTGAAATGAATAATAACCCCCCACAAACCAATTAAAAAATGCCACGTGTAATAATTAATGTTTTACAAATCAACCCATCTTCTCTTCTTCCCCAATTATCCATTAACGCCGTTGGAGAAGTTTGTTAGAGTTTTGAAATTGGCTCCTCCTCAACTAAGTCAGATTAAAAAGATAAGAAATTTTCATGTATTATCTTTAATTTCTTCTTATTTTGTTTAAAATTTATGAAATCAAGTTATCTATAATATTATAATAGCCAAGTACAAATTTTAATTTGAAAATTAAAATTGCTACAGTAACCAAAACTCCATTAAAATGGGATCTTGTAGTTTTTAACTAAAAAAGAATAGATAATAACTCCAACAAAAAAAATAAAAGTTAAAAATAGACAGAACAATTAAGTATCAAGAAATAGTCTCAAGAAGGAAGAGATTTAAGAAATTATGAAGGAAGAAGATAAGAGGAAAAGAAAAGCAAGAAGATAAACAGGAAAAAAGAAGAAGAAAAAGTGGGTGTGTTCCATGGAAGATGACGATGGGATGGGTCTAAAGTGAAGCGGGTCAGTTTTAACCCGATTTTTATTAAATGGGTTAAATAAATTAAAGAGAAAATAATATATTAAACGAAAGTGTATCCACGCGCTATTATTGAGTTCAAAACTGATGAAAAAATGAGTCAAAAGGGGTGTTTATAATGGTCTTAACAAGTTTTGTGAGGTAATAGGACCCCCACAAACTTAAAGTATCTACTTACAAATCACGTTCAACTTTAGAGGTGACTTTATGTATTTTTTCTTTAAAAATTGACATCTACATCAGGGGTCATTTTCTTATAGAACAAGATAATGAAGGACCATGTGCCAGGTGCTGTAGTCAATTTGAGCAATTTAGTTTTGATTGATAATATATTGTGTGTATTGGCATTTGGTAATTGGCTGTTTAGCTCTTAAAATTGTTGTTAGTTTGCTAACATGGACAAAAAACCATTTGCCCAGTAATTTAAATTGTTAGTCAAAGTCCCAAATTCACACCATTTGCTCTTGTACTTGTCCATGAATTTGGTGACTTGCTTCTTCCACTTATCCAAATTTTCAACCTAGTTGGTAGGGCACAATTGACTTTTTATTTTCTTTAAGTCATTTACTATATGGCTATGTTTGGGCACCCCACAA